>JAKGUB010001036.1:850000-1040000 GCA_026261675.1 Hippocampus mohnikei | reverse complement strand
GCTAATATCAGGTGCCGTCACCCCCTTCTCGGGGCCCACTTCCACACCAAGGTATCTGATCGTCTGGCCTGGCTCTACCATTTGAATTGGCGTGCCTTCTAGTTCCCAGGGCCCTTCTGCATTGTCAAGTCCATCTTCAATCATAAATCCGTAACATTTTCTGGGCTGGACTTTCAGACCGGTTTGTCTACTGAACCTTTCCAGGGTTCGCAGCTGGGCCCCCATGTTAGTTCGCGACCCACACACTAGTACAAGGTCATCAGCAAATGCCAACGACGATATCTTATTATTCTCCCATGACAGACCCAGGCCGTTGGTCTCAATCTCATTTATCAGAGGGTCAATGGCTAGATTAAACAGCAGAGGGGACAACGGATCACCCGGTTTTACCCCCACATTCATTTGTATAGGCTCGGATTTGATCGTTCCACAGGTTATAGTTGTCTTACAGTTAATGTAGGAGTCTTTGACGATGTCCAAGGTCAGCCCGTCAACCCCTCTTTGCTCAAGCGCCTCTAGGATATGGTTGTGGGCCACCGAGTCGAAGGCTTGAGCAAAGTCTATCAGCACCACGGCCAGTGGCTTGTTTTCAGCCCTGGACCTTTTTATGAGTCTGTCCAGTATCATTAGGTTCTCAGCACAGCCGTCGGTCCCGGCTAAGAAACCTCTTTGCCGCGGGTTAAGTGGACATGCCAGTGTCATCCTTCTCGCCAGAATTCGCCCGAAGAGTCGTAGGACTATCGAGCCGATTGTGACCGGTCTCCAATATGAAACGTCTTTTAACTCCCATTCATTCGTGGATTTAGGGATTAGTTTCGTTCGACATTTTTTAAGTATCGTTGGGATACGTCCCTCAAGCAACCACCTTGTGAATTCTCTTGCCAGCACCGTCCCACTTTTGTCCCATTTACTCAGGGCTGCATTAGTAATTCCATCAGGGCCCGCTGCTGACCCTTTTTTCATTTTGCCCAGGTTGGCGGTGACTTCTTTAGGGGTGATGGGTCTCCACATGCTCCCATTGTCAGTCCCCTCAGTGGATCTAAATTTGCCCAACGATACAAATTTGTCGTTGTTCTCCCATTTTTCCCTAAATTTGGTGCCCACCTCACTCATCGGGATTTTACATTCCCTGTTTTCCACGCTGTCTAGGATTTGAGTTGCCAGGGCTGCCATGTCTTTTATGTACAGGTCTTGGCATGCCCTGTACCGGTTGAATTTATCAAGCCTTCTCTTCTTAGACCCTTTAGCCGCCGTCACTTGAGCGCACTTAATTTTCCGTTGCTTTGGGTCTTCATTCACGGCCCCCATGTCTCGGACCATTTTGGCCGCCATTGTATCAATGGACAGCTCATCGTAGTCAGCATCATTGACCAGACCCAGTATTTCAGTCGAGTCAGGGCAGTCAAAGTCCGCAACCAACCTCGACATCACTTCCATCTTGTCGTATTTCGACATTGCTCTTATCGAGGCTCCCGGTTCCCCAGTGCCATTAGTCACTATATCTTCGGTCGCCTTACCATCCCCTTCACCACCGACTTCGCCCCTTATAGTCACCTCGCCCTCATTAGGTGATTCTTTCATTTCATTGGCTCCGGGTTTATCGCTCCTGCCCATCTCGCCCTTGTCTGCCACATTCACCAGGCTTTCTAGCCTGTTTAGTTTATCCAGGAATGATTCTTTGGTGCCTTTGTCAGCTTGTTTCTTCGAACTGTCTACGGATTTGGCTGCCCGCCTCTTTATTTTCTCCGAGTTCCATTCGCCCGGATGGTGGTGTCGTTTGTGCTGCGAGACCCCCCGTTGCGACCCGAACTGCTTGAGGCAAATATTGCACTCGTTATCATTCTTGACCGGGCTCTTGACCCCTCTGCACTTGGGTACATGACAGGCAATCGAGTGACAGTTAATCTCAACTTTTTCGCACTTTCGACACATGAAGAGAACTTTGGCCAGCCTGTGTCTGGTGGTCAAGTGTCTACTTAGTGTCCACACCCCTCTGATGCGGATCCCACATAGGGCACAGTAGAAATCATTCCTTGGCAGCTTAATAATCGTAATGCCAGGCAAGGGGCATGGGCTGGCAGGTTTTAGATTCCCCACCTTAGGGCTAAGCCGGGGGTATTTTCTCATTATTCCTTTGGATGGCGTGATCACCATCGGGGTCGGTGATGGGGAGCGGACTGTCAGTTCCCATCTCCTTTTCCTCGTCAGGCCCTTGTGTGGACGAGCTCGAGGTGACTCAGCCGGCGGTATCGGGGGTGATCTGGGCTTTTCATTGGGGTTTCCACCGGGAGCCTCAGTGAGTCTTGGTTTCCTAGGCCTCATATCCATGTCTTTTCTTCCTTCCCCTCTTTATTTCCGATCAGACTCTCAGGCCTTCACGTCTTCAGCCGTGTGTCGAAGTCGTCTCAGTATCAATAGGTTCACCAACCTGTTGACACACAGAAACAGACGGGGTCACCACTCATGACAAGGGCCAGCCCTTCAGTTCACCTTCATATGGTACTCCCCACGCCCTGAGTGGCGTTAGTACCTCCCCTTGTCTGTGGTTTCGCTAGAGCAGGGGTAGGGAACTCCGGTTCCTCGAGAGCCATATCCTGAATGTTTTAGATCCCTCTCTACTTCAACACACCTGATTCAAATGATCAGCAAGCCCTGGAGAGGCCTGAAACAATCATGAACGTTTGAATCAGGTGTGTTGGAGGAGGGAGGGATCTAAAACATGCAGGATATGGCTCTCGAGGAACTGGAGTTCCCTACCCCTGCGCTAGAGGGTTTCGCCACGATGAGCAACAGCCAGAACGGCCACTCACATGAATGAAACAGAAACACAGACACACAAATCCCCCCTCCCCCAACCCGCCTCATTTCCTCCTCTCATCCCTCGCGGCCGGTATCAGTCCGCTGGCTCCCGGTCGATCACGATCGATTTATTGGCCAGCCCGGCCTCAAAATCAAAGGTAATTTGCTGACGAGCTTAGCACCGTTGTTTGCACATGAGTGGTGACGTAAAAGTCAAAATTCAGTTGTCATCTGACTGGTTGCCCTGTATGTCAATCAATTAACGGGATTGATGGGCTGACATCGTAAATTCTGCTGTACTTAGCCGTTGTTTGATTGGCAGCGCCACCGCTGAGGCGTTTTCGACGCTGATAATGTAAAAGCCGACATTGAACCAGCCAAAAAGCCGCATGTGGCTTGCGAGCCGCGGGTTGGTCACCCCTGTCATAAATTGTTCAAAATATTTGCACTGTTCGAAGAAAAAAAAGTGTCTTCCTCGTTTATATTGTATTTACATGTAAAGGCTGTTTGTGATTGATGTTTTTGTAATTTGTGAATGAATAAAATTAAGATAAGGCGTAGAAAAAAAAGGAGTGTTTCCGGTAACCCGACCGACCGAGAATTTCTACCTCGAACAAAAACGTTCCGGTCGGCATTTTTTCCAAACCTTCTACATTTTTGTGTAATAATAATAATAATAGTACATTTCATTTATACGCGCCTTTCAAAACACTCAAGGACGCTTTACAATCAAAACAAGAACAATAAAACCACAGACAAAATTATAAATAATAAAAGGAAAGATGTTTACATCGGTGAACTCTCGCGATATTCACGTTGAGCATGCGCGTCATTTGCCGTCGTGTGTCAACAACATTGAATCATGGCGGCGGCCGCGATCTCCGAAAATAGTTTAGACCGTGTTTTGTGTGTTGCAGTCTAGCATTAGTACACCTTGTGACGAATATTTTATTCATAGTTACCATGCTACAACCAGTAAATTATAGAATAACCAATACTTTTTCATAATATTTTTCACAGCGATTAGCCTACAAATCTAATGACCAATTTGCCATGTAATCGTGCCTCGCGTCATCCGTCTCTCGCTCTCGTGTTTTGTGCATACGTCACAGGTGAGTTTAGTGATACGCCCTTCGGACGATTCATACGAAAAATCAGACTGGCATTGCCATTTCTTAAATGACGTAATTAGTAGACCTTTGTGAGTTTTTTTTTGCCGCCATCTCAAACTTTCATCCGCGCGATTCCTCAATTTGCGGACTAAAATAGCAACCCGCATACGCACCTATCTGTTGCGTCCCCCCCAACACTCAAAACGAAAGTAAATTCGAAGAAACACACCCACACACCACAAACACACAGAGGCACAGTGAAATCGCGTTGATCACACAGTCAAGTCGTGTGCGGTGACTTTAATGGTTAAACTATGTTTCGGTACCGTAAAATGACGCCACGAAGCGACACGCTACGGTAACTATTGTTACGTGAAATCCTCAGGCTTGCCGTAGTTTTTTGTTTGTTTGTTTTCCTTCGGCGGCGAGCGGGGGTTTCAATGTCTCCTTGTTTTATGTTTTATGGTTATTTTGTTTACATTTATGATGGGGGCGTGGCAAAAATATTTTAAAAAATAAAAACATTTGTCCGACCTACCGACCCTATGCCGAAATTTCATGTTACCGGAAACACACTACTATTTTTTCTACGCCTAAGAAAACCTTTATTTTTCTCACCATGAGGACATTCCCAATTTACAGCAGCAAAAATATGAAAGGGAGAAAGTAGAAGACAAAAAATATATGAATAAAAAGCTATATAAAATATAAGCAAATTAAAAATGGGTGAGTGCGGGGGAGTCCAGGTTTTCAGGACCGTCTATTCAATTCGTTCCAAGTCATTCTGACACCATTCGTTTTTTGTAAACACAAGACACCACCTACTGAAGTGGCATTTATGTAGTCATCTTTTTCAGGCAGGTGCGTGAAATCTCTATCAAGGTGGTGTACAGGTATGCAGGAATACTATTCTGCATCCAATTTGGGTAAGTTATTGTGGATAAAGTCAGTAACCAAGAATGAAAGTTTATTTACAACAATAATGCTTTGACAAACGAATGTTTTCTATTATAGCTCAAATGTGAGAATAAAAACAGCAAAGACAACAAATGTTTTGAATTGTGATGGCTCCATATCATTAAAAAAAAGATCACTAGCCCCATTGATCAAAATTCCAAATGGTTTTATCGTTTGTCATAAGAGCGAGGCCGTTCGAGAGGCGCCTTGGGCGGATAGCACGATTCTATGTGCCAAATAAAATTTGGCAAAGTAAAATTCAATGAAACTCGCCAACGAGTGAAAACACGCCATGGTGGTTGTTTTCAGTTCCTCGGAAGATGACCCAGAAGTACATCAACGCGCATGAAAAATAAAAGGTTGCGTTATCTCGCAAACTTTGCGAGGGAACGCAAAGTTGTTTTTATTCTTCCTTGTCCCCTTGGTAGTTGCTCCGTAGGAATTCAACATGACATTTTAATGAAAGCACTTTGGGTGGAGACCCGTGTGCCCTAGAACGGGTCTGGTAATGATGCACTCTGCCGCTCATTAAAAACTAATAAAACAAATACAGACGCTCCCCAGGTTACGAACGAGTTACGTTCCGGACGATTGTTCATAAGGTGAATTCGCTCGTAAGTTGCTTCAGTGCTATATTTTGTCTGGAATGTATGTTTAAGGCTTATATTGACATCCATATAACGGGGAGAGAGCTTTTCGTCACGCTCTTCAGGGCTCGAGGGTTAGCTGCCCGCTAAACTAGCAGCGGCTTCAGCGGGGGAGAGTAGACGACCGGTCGTCGACCGGCGCGCCTCCCCGCCCGTTCCACCGTCACACGCCCGCCCCCCACGCCTCTCCCCGCGGCCGCCTTCGAACGTCACCTCCGCTGTCCTCCTCCGCCCCGTTCGGCACTCAGAAAAAGGCGCGCAATACAAAATCTAACTTTTTTTTTTTCGACAGACCCGTGAAAATGTTCGTATGTACCGTTTGTTCATAACTCGGATGTTCGTAACTCGGGGAGTGTCTGTATACCAAATAAAAATAAAAGCACTCTGCTTCTCAGAGCCATATTATTGAAAATATAGCTTTATATGGCTTTTTATAAATTATGTGTGTTTGTATATCATTCATTCATTCATTCATCTTCCGAACCGCTTGATCCTCACTAGGGTCGCGGGGGGTGCTGGAGCCTATCCCAGCTGTCTCCGGGCAGTAGGCGGGGGACACCCTGAATCGGTTGCCAGCCAATTGCACGGCACACAGAGACGAACAACCATCCACGCTCACACTCACACCTAGGGACAATTTAGAGTGCTCAATCAGCCTGCCATGCATGTTTTTGGAATGTGGGAGGAAACCGGAGCACCCGGAGAAAACCCACGCAAGCCCGGGGAGAACATGCAAACTCCACACAGGGAGGCCGTAGCTGGAATCGAACCCGGTACCTCCGCATTGTGAAGTCGACGTGCTAACCATGGTTTGGGCACCAGACAAACTGTTTGGGTGTTTGCGTGCTTTTTCCGTGTTTCTCATTCCATGAGTGAATCCCAATCCCCAAAAGAAAGTTTATGTGAAGGGGAGGAAACAAAGTATTCAATCTATAAACAAATGTGGTCAGTGGATTTATGCAAGTCGTTTCCTCCTGACAGAGTATGGTAGTAAAAGAAAAATCAAAGACCAATGTGACAGATCTTTACATTTGAAAATATTTATCTAACTATAATTTAACTATAATCATGGTTCAATGAAGATGACTTGGAGCAATAGCTCAACATACGACATGACTCTGGCATCGGACAATGGTTCATTGTGATGGAGCAAAGGTCAGTTAGCAACGTTTAAGCTTAGAAAAGCCATTTAAATTTGACAGTCTTACAAATGTGGGCAAGGACAATTTTTCCATACTGTATTTGGTTTAGTATCCTTGTATCAGTTGGAGACAATCTGTCCCCAAGTCCTAAATCAGAATATAATCAAGCTTTTCAGAATCACAGCAGACACACGAGGGAATTCCAAAGTTTACAAGGAATGTTCTTGATGAGAAAGTCCAAAATCAGAGAAAAGGATGCAACGCCCTTCTATGTGATGTCCTTCTGTCTGGGTGGCCTGTGAATGTTCCTGATCACACACTTCACCATCCATTCGATGCCTTCATTTACGCCATCCCTGCATCAGAATTGCAGATACAATTGAGCTCCAAGATAATTTTCGAAGAAAAGAAAGCATAACTGAATTTTCCAACTCACCCTGTGAGGGCTGTGCATGGTTGGACTAAACAATCTCGCTTGCCAATCTTGGGTGCACAGTCACTGAAAGCTGTTTTAATATCTGGCACAGACAAACCGTTCTGATGAAGGAGCAGACACAAGGCATAAGACTCAAGCAATTCGGGAGAATGCAGACGAGATCCACTCTACATTGCAACTGCCAATTTTTTTTTTCACCGACCAGATTTAAATTTGTTTTGTTGATTTGATCCATACCCTGCGATTGGCTGGCAACCACTTCATGGTGTTCCCTGCCTACTGCCCAAAGACAGCTGGGATAGGCTCCAGCCAAGACCCTTGTGAGTGGCTCATAAAAATGAATGAATGAATGAATGAATGATTTGGTCTCCACAAATACAGTGATCCCTCGCTATATCGCACTTCAATCATCGCAGCTTCACTCCATCGTGTTTTTTTCCCCCCAAAGTACTTTGAATGACTCAAAGGTTTTGTACATGGCTGTACGCGATTGGTTCCCAGCGCGACGTCAACCAATGACAGCACGAGTGGATTTATCCCGTGAGCTGATTGGCTGTGCAGCCCTGCCCAGCAACCTCCCTTGTGTCTTACCGCGTGTGTTGTGCTCTGTAAAAAATGCCGAATGACTCCGAGGTTTTGTGCATGACTGTACTTGATTGGTTCCCAGCACGACATCGACCAATGACAGCACGAGTGGGTTTATCCCGTGAGCTGATTGGCTGGGGGGAGGGGTTTACGCGAGAGCAAGTCTCTTCCTCTCTCTCTCAAAAGGCAATGCAGATGAATGTTAATTACAGTCTAAGGTTTTATAATGAAATATTTTAGTAAATATGTGTAATGCCATAGTCATTGTCTCAAATATCCAAAGTATATATACCGTTTACATATTTTTAAAATGTTGGTACCCACAAACCCTTACACAAATATACCTGGGGGGGCAAACCCGACTTCACAAATTTTCACTTAGCGCTGCATGGTCTCGGTCCCCATTAACCGCGATAAGTGAAGGGTCACTGTAGACACAACTTTGGCTCTGGGACAACTGCTCTCGAGAGGGACTGGACTTGCCTATGCTGAGCAGTTGTGGGTATACTTGCTGATCCCTGGTTCTGCGCCTGTGAATTGGGGGTTCGTCCAAGTGGAGGGGGCCGCCCCACTTCTTTCGGGTGTGGGGTCGGATCCTGACTTGTTTGCGCGTATGCACCAAAAAGCAGTTCAGAAGACCCACCCTTGTGGAGTCCTGGAGAGTGTTCCTTCTGGGGATTTTACTTTTCTGATGGGGAACTTCAATGCTCACGTGGGTAATTAAAGTGAGACCTGGAAAAGCAGGATTGACAGGAACGGCCTCCTGATCAAAACCCGAGTGGTGTTGTGTTATTGGACTTCTGTGCTTGTCATATATTGTTCGTAACAAACAACTTGTTCAAGTATAAGGGTGAGCAGATGAGCACTTGGCACCAGGACCCCCGAGGCCGTAGTTCGATGATCGACTTTGTGGTCGTGTCATTTACTTGTGACCACATGTTTTGCACACTCAGGTGAAAAGAGGGCCAGAGGTGTCAACAGACTGGTGAAGTGTTATCTTTGATGTGCTGGTCTGACCTGGCAGGACCAAATGTAATATGAGGGTCTTTTGGGAACATCTGGTATCATTCCCTGTCAGAAGGAGTTTCAACTACCACCTTTGGAAGAACTTCAACAACGTCCCGGGCAGGGCTGGGGCCTTTGAGTCCAAGTGGACCATGGGCATAAGAGAAGTTCAGTGAGGCCATGGAAACGACTTCCGAATGGATTTGAGGAAATTCTGCTTCACCATACAAATTCTCACCAAGGGGAAGCAGTACACCATCAACATTGCATAGTGGGAGGAGACCCTGGGATACACGCTGAAGAGACTAAGTCTCCCTGCTGACGCGGGAACCCCTTGCGCCCCCCCCCCCCAAAAAAAAAACGGATGCTGGATTAAGTGGCTTGGGAGAATAAAATGTCTGGGCTTCCCTGCTAAAGCTACTTGGCCCCCGCAACCTGACCCCAAATAAGATGGTTTAATGGATGCATTTAACTGAACAGAACTATAAATTACCAGTACATCCTGTTTGTTGGCCAGGACAAGGAGCGGGACACCTTCTAACACATCACTGCTGATCATTTTCTCTGCAATGAGGTGAGAAATGACAAATTACAATTAACAGACATTCACATTCAATTATACAATTATTTTGTTTGTTAGAATTCAAATAATCCAATACAGACGCTCCCCGACTTATGAACATCCGAGTTACGAACAATGGCACATACGAACATATTCACGGGTATGTCGAAAAAAAAAAAGAAAAAGTTAGATTTTGTATTGCGCGCCTTTTTCCGAGTACAGGTACTGCATTACTTCTTTCCGCCGCTAATACCGACGTGAGGCGCTGTGAGAGCTCGCCCAGCATCCACCCCTATTCCGGCTTCCTCTGCCCAGTTGTTAAATATCTCGTGCATCCATTATTCAATATGGTTGGTAAAAAGCGAAAGGCTTCTAGTGGGAGTGGAAGTGTAAAGAAGAGGCAAGCCATTTCATTTCAAATGAAAGTGGCAATAATAAAGAAGCTTGATGCGGGTGAGAAAATGGTGAGCGTTGCACTTGCCTACAACATGAATCGTTCGACCATCGGTACCATTTAGAAACAGAAATATCGGGAGCTTCAAGCTGAAGCCGCTGCTAGTTTACCGGGCAGCTAAGAACGTGACGAAAAGCTCTCTCCCCGTTATATGGATGTCAAACATATAAGCCTTAAACATACATTCCAGACAAAATATAGCACTGAAGCAACTTACGAACGAATTCACCTTATGAACAATCGTCCGGAACGTAACTCGTTCGTAACCTGGGGAGCGTCTGTATGCTCAATCCACTTTGCACACAGACACAATAATCAATACATTTAATTACATTTGCTACCTGAAGGAGTAATTATGTATTTTAGTTATACATTTGTATATTAATCATGAAGAATTGCTTATGCACTTAAAGACATACTTATGCTCTTAATAAAGATACACTCATACTTGTTAGGGGACACAAGCACCTTTCCGAGAATGTGGTTGCACAAATATAAGGTAATAAGACAAGAGCAAGGTCAGACATGGATGAGCTGTCAACACCACCTGCAACTTACTTGGTGTTTTTGTAATGATTGCACACATGTATGTAATTTTCACTCACTTACACACACACAGTCAAACAACCTGAGGTTGGACACACCCGTGTAATAGACTCCCAATGAGAAATAAATGAGCGGGCAAGGGGGGCGATCAGTGGGTGACATGCAGAGAACTAAAACCTACCGCTTCTGTCCATGCCCCCTGACAAGGTTGGTACCAGAATCGAGTGTCTTCTCTCCTCATTGTTTTTTATTTATTATGGTATTTTTTAATGTGTGTGTGTGTATATTATATATATATATATATATATATATATATATATTAGAGCTGTCAGTTTAGCGCGTTTTTATTGGCATTAATTCAAATGAATTTTATCGGGATGAAAATTTTTCTCGCGAGATTAACGCGGCAGACGTCACAGCGGATGTTACGTTGCTCTATAAATAAACCAGAAACAAAACATCAATCGCTTTGCACAGGTCCACGCACGTTTGTTTTGCCAGCAACGGCAGCGCGAGACACCAAAAACGGATACTTAAATAGTTTATGAATGGAAAGTTTACTTTTAAAAAGTTGCCAGATTGTTCCAATGACAAGACCAAAGTGACCTGTATGTTTTGCAGTCGTAAACTGAGCTATCATCATAGCACGTCGAGTCTGAAATACCACTTAATGGCCAAGCACACAGCTGACGTGCGTAACTCCGCCCCCTCGTCTCAGACCGACAGCTATGGATCATTTCAAAGCAAACAGCGTGGGCTAAAATGTTGCTAGAACAGGGGTGTCTTTATTTAGTTCATTTTTGCATAGTTGTCATGTTTGTCCGTCTGCAATCTGACGTTTAAACCAAGTAAATTGCGTTTCATGTTGGGTTAATCATGCCGGCGCTCCACTTCCGGGATTGAGTTTTGGGACTTGTAGTTCTTTTGTTCGATTCAACTTGATATGTTTGTGTTGTATGGTTTCTTACGTTTAAAACAATGAATAATGATGACGATAATGATACATAGTGAAATCAGGGTTGATTAAATTATTTATTAAACGTATTGTTAAATAAAGGTATTAATTAATGTCAATTATATACATATTTACATTGTGATGCAGAAAGATAGATATATTATTTTTTTACTGCATTTATGTGTAGTTTAGGTTATTACCTGCTTCTGATACTTCTGTTACAACTACTACTACTACTACTACTACTTCTGCTGCAAAGTGCTCCAATAAATGATCAAAAAAGTACAGAACGAGAGATCCTTCCATGCTGACCGACAATCCCTATTCAGGGGGCCGTGAAAAATTATCGGCTGAATACTAGTTTACCTTAGATGTGCACTTTATATTGCGCTGTTTTGATTCCATATAAATAGCTGTTCAAGCAGCTGTTGTGTGACAAAATATTTTTTTCTCTGTTGTTGATGGACAGTAATATTGTGTGAGAGATGATGTGTGAATAACTGCTCCAAGTGAAAAATGTTCATGTAAAATTGAAAATCGAAATTATTTCAGTAAATATTTGCATTTTGCACATAGAAAACTGATTCATGATTCCATGTTGATGAGAGCATTAAAATGGGGGAAAATAGGACAAAAAATATAAAAGGAAATTCAGAAATGATAAAAAATGCGTGAGTAATCATGATTAATTTTTAGTTAATTTGAGTTAATTATGACAGTTGAGTTTTTACTTAGATTAAATATTTTAATCGTTTGACAGCTCTAATATATATATATTATATATATATATATATATGTTAGGGTCACCCATGGCAAACAGGTTCTAGGTGAGGGACCAGACAAAGCACGGCTCAAAGACCCCCGATGATGATTGAAATTAATGGACTTCAGTTTCCCTTGCCCGGACGCGGGTCACCGGGGCCTCCCTCTGGAGCCAGGCCTGGAGGAGGGGCTTGTTGGCGAGCGCCTGGTGGTCGGGCCTACACCCGTGGGGCCCGGCCGGGCTCAGCCCGAAGAGGCAACGTGGGTCCCCCTTCTCATGGGCTCACCACCCATGGGAGGGGCCAAAGGGGTCGGGTGCAATGTGAGCTGGGCAGCTCAGATTATATATAATATATATATGTATAATATATATATATATATATATATATAAATATATATATATATATATATATATGTGTGTGTGTGTGTGTGTGCATGCGCACGCACACACACAAACACAAACACAATGCATGTTGGTTCGCGCCGGGACCTCTGGCATTCCTTCTCTTGAACAATCCTCTTCAAATCTGGCTCGTCTTCTGTTGTTGCCACTCGAAGCAGGCACTGTCTGCATGCGAGCTGCAGCAGTTACTACTTGGGTCAGCTTGCCACATGGGGCAAACTTTTTTGACCTGAAGATCAACTTTTGATGCGGCCAACCTCCCGTGATTGACCCGATTGTGCACGTGCAAGGTTACACACGCACGCACGCAGACTACTATTCCATCGCGAGCGACGTATTGGGCACCCCTGCCTTATAATCAGAGGTAATTCGCTGACAAGCTTAGCGCCGTTGTTTGCGCATGGGCGGTGATTCGATTGTCATCTGACTGGTTGCCCTGTATGTCAATCAAGTAACGGGATTGATGATAGGCTGACATCGTAAGTTCTGCTGTACTTAGTGCCCTTGTTTGAATGGCAGCGTCACCGCCGAGGCATTTTCCACGCTTGCCATGTGAAAGCCCGGGAGCCACATTGAACCAGCCGCAATCGGCTCACGAGCCGCGGGTTGACCACCCCTGCTAAAGAAACAGTTTGCTTTTGGAATCAGAAAAAAAAATCATTTTACTCAATTAAAAAAAAAAAATTAGATGTCCGCTTTTGTGTTTTGACTCTTCATTCAAGGAACGAAATACAATACCCTGGAATCCAGGTTAACCCAATCAGATCAATAAATTTCATAGGCATATAAAAGTAGGCTGGAAACCCAGGCTGTGTGCCAGATGACTTACCAAAGGCTTCCTTCGATTCTGAAAGTCGTTCTTCATCAGTTGAGTCTATCACATAGATAACTCCATGGGACTCTGCATAGTACTAAATGGAAAATAAACAATGTTTAATGAATGGGAATACTTCCCGTTCTCTGAATGTTCTGAACTCCTGTTTCCATGCCACTATTAAGAAAAATTATGCTGTCCACAGGAGTTGCCATAGCGTGGATGTCATTTCTGACGTCATGTTTGTAAGATTGTAAACTAATTGAGATTGAATCAACAGCACATCTTCCACTTGCAGCAGAATAGTGCATTCATTTTGCCTCAACTGACCTTTCACGAAGTAGTTTTAAATTAAATCAAGACTATTTTGAAGAGCTGTATTTACTACTGTTTGCGCATTTAAATAGCAGAAGAAAAACATGCAATATACATGAGTCAAAATGGAAATCATATCTAACTTTTCCTTCAGTAACTTCATAAGACACTGAAAACATGACATCTCAGTCAATTATAGGGCTGAAACGGCTCCTTGAGTAATTTGGGTCTCTCAGTTAAAAAAAAAACAAAAAAAAACAACAACAACAAACTACCGGTACCTCGAGTACTTGCTTATATACGTGTACACTCAGAAAGAGGTCAAGCTAACCGACAGTAATATGCTACCAACCCAGCAAGAAGGCCAAAGTCAACCCCAAATATTTCTCGACAACAACTTTAATGCAGCCCACCAACCTAAAGATGGCATTCCGATTAATATTGTGTTTGTAGAATAGGAGTTGAACAGGAAAGTCCACCCTTTTGACCTTTTTTGTCCTTCTCAGGAGGCAACCATTTTCCCACTTGCTATCAGCTGAAAATGATATCACAGTTGCTTAAGGCTCAGATAAGAACCAATTATGGCTTAGCTTCAGAAAACAAGCAAGCCACGATGGTCGTTATCTAAGCCCTGAGCAACGGTGATGTCATTTTCAGTCGACAGCATGTAACAAAATGGCCACCGCCTGAAATGGCTTTAAAAATGGGCGGATTTTGCTGCTTCTCATCTTCCACAAATGCAATATTAATCAGAATAACATGGCTCACTGAAATTGTAACGTCACTTCTCATAGATCAAAATACGGAGAAATATTTGTGTAAAATATCACTCATGTTTCTTGAACGGAAAATAGTGTTCTGCTATGCACAAATTAAATTTAAAGGGACTCTTGAGCCAGGATGGTCAAATATTCAATTATATTAATTTGGAGAATCAATAAAAAAAATGAAAAAAAAACTAAGTACTTTCAAACCACCAACTGGAAAAGAGCAATATGGCCATTACCATGTATTGGTGGGAGTCACAGTAGGGACCGGAGACTATTTGACCTTTCAAAATCATGGTACACACATCACTAATTATGTCAAAACTGTGGCCCCTAAATGTGTGCAGACATCTCTACTTCGGCCCACTTCAACCTCTTAAAATATTACAAAACAAATAGCATTTCTGGCGGCAGGGTGGGTGACTAATGAGCACATCGGCCTCACAGTGCGGAGGTGCGAGATTCGATTCTACTTCCGGCCTTCATGTGTGGAGTTTGCATGTTCTACCCATGCCTGCGTGGGTTTCCTGCAGGTCCTCCCGCATTGCAAAAACATGCCTCGCAGGTTAATGGAACACTCTAAATTGTCCCTAGGTGTGACTGTGAGTGCGAATGGTTGTCTGCGTGTGTGTGCCTTGTGACTGGCTGGCAATCTGTTCAAGGTGTCCCCCACCTACTGCCTGAGGACAGCTGGGATAAGCTCCAGCATGCCTCACAACCCTCATGTGGATAAGCAGAGGAAATGAGCAGTTTACGTGCAATTTCTGTAATGTCTTATCCGTTTTCTGTAATAAGTCACCAAGACAAGAAAAGACAATGCGTTCGGAGAGGCTTTTCGAAATCTTAATTGTTTCTAGGTTGCTCTATATTTGATTTTAATCAATAAACATTAGCTTGACTCACTTTTATTCCCCATGGCTCTCCAGGGGGTACACGCTTGCACTACTAAGGCGGAGAAAAAAAAAGTAGTGTGTTTCCGGTAACCCGACCGACCGAGAATTTCTAAGTCGAAAAAAAAAACTTTACGGTCGGCATTTTTTTCAATGTTCAATGTCTCCTTGTTTTATGTTTTATGGTTATTTTGGATGAAGAAAAAAAAAGATTTGGAAAAAAAAAAAAACCTTGGTCCGACCGACCCCATGCTGGAATTTCATGTTACTGGAAACACACTATCTTTTTTGTTTGGCCTAAACCAAAAATGACACGTCAGCATATTTTGTCTTCTGTATTTATAACATAGCATTTTTTTTAAATCCAAATACCCAATTACTCAATAAAATTTTCCGTTTGACATCCGAAGACCAAAATATTCAGTAGTTGCAGCCCTTGTCAAGTGTATCGCATGCATTGCATTTAACATCAGCAGATACCTTTGAACTTGAATAAATTTAAATAGCAGGATTTCAGGGAGATGGCGTAATTTAAAAAACAAACATTTTCATAGACAGCACAGCACAACTGGTAGTTATTATTGCTAGAAAGTACAGTACTTACTTTATCCCAAAGAGACTGAAGCTCCTCTTGACCTCCCAGATCCCAAAACATTAAACGAGCCTTGCCCACATCAATAGTTCCAACTGTAAAAGATTAAAATTAGCAAAACTAGACTATAGTCAACACAAATGCAAACACACACACCAAAACTCACTTACTGTTCAGTCCAACTGTACTTGTGATCTTGGACAAATTGATTCCCTTATAGTTCTTGCTGAACTTTGTTTTGGTTTGTTCCAAAAAGGTCTACAAAGAAACAGTTATAACACATATAGGAGTTAAACAAGAACATGTATAATCCATATTTACCATGACACCACAGTCACATAATCCAGTGGATATGTTGCAAAACCATAAGAGGTTGACAAAAAACAAAATACACTGTCAGCTTTAGAGGTGAATACCATTATATAGTTTCAGTCAACTATTAAAATGACATTGAAAGCTTGCACTAAGCTTTCCGAATAAATACCGTCCATTTTCTTTGTGAGGCTATTTTTTGTTGAAATATTTCACAAGAATTATTTAATCATTTTGGAGACAAGGATGTCAGGGCCACTCAATGAACAGTATACTGTAATGAGAATCAGAATCATCTGTGTTAGACAAGTAAATTAAACTACGGTACATGGGTAATTTGTCTCTGGTAACTCAAAACACAAATTAAACTGTGACAGAGTGCTTGTTTTTGGCAATCAACAACTGGAAGTTGCTATGTTCTGTTTTTGTTCTAGTGAGTTATGTCATAGTAAGACTAAGTTAGTATTCCTATAAAAATATCGGAGGCAGCTTACCGGTAATTTATTTTAGCTAAAATGTCAGTGGCGCTATGATTCATTTAGTCTTAATTTATCCGGATAAAGCAATTTTAGAAAAGATTCTCATTTGCATTGCCAATCTGGCAGCAAAGCAGTAAGAAAGCCTACTAAATATGAAACAGTACATTAATCAACGTGCATGTAAATGCTTTAGTGTTTCTTGACAAAATGCCCGTACTGATAGTCAAATTAATAATACATAACATGATAATTTACAATCTCAATTCATGCATGTTCCACATGAAAATGGCATTGCATTTTTACTTAACATCAGAACTCCTCAAATATTTAGTAGCACCTTTTGCCAGTGAAAATGGTGCAGAGCGATCTACCTCTACCGTACATACAGGTATATCATATTCTTGCATTCGGATTCCTTTACATTTGTATTTTTCCATTAGAAAATTATTCACATTGTTCATTGTATTCTTATTTGCCTATAACTCAATCGACTTCAAATGAAATATACTGTATTTTCCTCTGTTGTTTGTGTTTAGGAATGAGGGTTCAAAGGGAGTGAATTGGCAAAGGAGGCCACTCAAGATATGACTGCCACTACTCGTAATCATGTACATTGACAGGCTTTGTGTCAACCATCGCACACACGTTACGTCGTCGTTAAAATCTGCTTTATCGGGTAGCCTCCTTCACTTGTCGCACTTGCAAACCGAAGTGAACTTCTGGATCTTGACTGTGGTCTGCTCGCCATTTCTTTTAGTGGAATTTGGTTCTATTATTTCTGTGAAATAGGTCGACTCACCTGCAATCGAACTAAAACAACCTCGAGCCATGATTAATGTTGGCGCAGGTAAGAACATTAAAGTAGTAGTGGATGAGCAATAATGAGCTAACATAAACGATATCAAACACGGGTACTTGACTTGGTTGTCGACGTTTAACTAGGACAAGCATAGACAAGAAAGCGAAACAAGTTCGCCTTTTAATCTCCGTTATAAGGACAACTAACATAGGCTGTACGCCTAAACTTTACCGAGGTAACATAAAACGATCAAAGTAAACATCACAAGGGGATGTGAACAACCGATTGGCGAACCTCACAATAACAGCATACCAGACAAATGGGGCGAAACACACCGTTTTACCAGCATTATCCAATCCAAGGATTAAAATGCAGTATTCGTCCTTTTGAAACATGTACTTATATAATCCAGATAGTAAAGTATACATCGTGAGGAAGGATATCCAAATGTCAGTTTTAGACTTCTAACTAAATTCACCCTGCACACGTTAATAATTTGGAGTCATTCCGATGTGGTTCGATTGTTAAAAAAAAAACAACAATGTTTCGTGGTTCGAGTTATAAATGCAGAAAACGCAATCGAAAACGTCGACCTTCGTTATTGACTACTGAGGCGGACGTGCCCCACGATGTGCGTGCTGACGCTAAAAAAAACCGTCGAGCGCTATGAATTGTGGGAAATGAAGTCAGTGTTATTGTTGTCAACGTTCTACGCATTTGTATATCAACTCGCATTTAAACTACAATTCCCAAGACATACCATTATTTGAAACGTTTAACTACGGAAAAGCAAAAGCCCCATATTTAATATATTGCAATATCTGCCCAAATCCTTCTGAAATAGTTGGGGCGCGATGCGATGCCTGGTTAGGCGCGTGTTGAAGAGAATAGTATAACATGTAATTGCACACCCACTACAGCAGTTGTCAGTGGCGCCCTCATAGTCAGAGAGTGTGCAGGAAGTATGAATAAATATAATACATTTGATTTGTAAGCGCCTTTCAAAACACTCCAGGACACTTTACAATCAGGAAGAAAAAATAAAACCACAGATATAATTCTAAATAATAAAAGAGGAGATTAATTTAAACTGAGTATGCGATTTTGAATGGGTGGTGTAGCGCCCTCAGGATGCGGCATGAATGACGACACGAAGTCCACGATAAAAATACAGGGTTTATTCCTGGCAACCCGTGAGAACTGGTCCCAAGAACATGAAACATACAAACAAGTGACATTACGTACCAAATAAAAGACAAAACTACGAAGACAATTGATTTAACATAAAATGCACACAAACCTCGTGGGCTCACACCCATAAGGGGGCAAACTTCGGCCGAAATCCTGCCCGTCGACTTGCCTCATACGGTAGGTTCTTGGCACTCTTGTCTTCTTACAAAAGGCTTACAAGCGTGTCTTTTTAACGTGCTCCAGTCAATGTGCACGGCAACTAGGGTCCGGTGAACCTTTATTCGCGATAAATGGTTCCGGCCAACAATCGCCACTAGATGGCATCAGAACACCAATAATGAAACTGCTTAATGGGAAATATTGGCAGTAACAGGTGTGTTTTGAGATGGGAAGAGAATCAATATTTCAGATGTTGGGTGGAAGTGAGTTCCAGAACTTGGGGACCAACCACTGGAAGTGCTATATAAAACATAATTTCTGCTTTCCCTGTCTTTTATTCTCAACGAACAGAATCAGGGTGTCCAGAATCAGTGCTACAGGGGCACTGGCCCCTGTTGGCCCCTCCCGAGAACCGCCACCGGGACACTGCCCTCTACTGGTAAACTTCAGAATTAGATAGAGCTTCCAGTTTAACCGGAAGGGCCACAACGACTCTAGTTTTAATTCATCACACCGACACTGAAAAATAAATACATTTCAAATATCCCCCCCCCTCCCCACACCAAAAAAAACAAAACAATAGAAACTAATGCGCGCCATCGCGTTCATGTTTTTCGACAACCGGCGTTCGTTTGAAACGTGTGACGCTCGACTCACTGTATCTGCGTAAACTTGCCTATTGTACTCCGGAAACCTATATCCGCTTTTGAATCGATAATTGTATTTAATATGGGGTGTCGTGGGTCCTGTATGGTTGAGGGAAAGCATGGAAATGAAGTTACTGTATTGTAGCGATGCATTGAGAGAATGCTTCTAAATAGCTGTAGTAAGCAAAGTTATATGTTTCTCTTTATCTGCTGTGACGTGAATGCGGAGAGCCAAGCGGCAGAAGAACATAAAACTTTTCAGAGGCAGGCGTGACATTTGAACTCGAAGGTTGCCTTTAAGTCTATGGGACATGAGAAAAGAATCCCGAAAAAGAGCACAGGCACAAATAATAAGATTCCAGTGATTACGTTAATTGAAAACTGGATAAAACGCCTCAGAGGGACTGTGTGTGAACTGTGGCCGACAGCAGCTCTTGAATGAATGGGCATTCTGTTAACTCTTGTCGAACCACATAGGGCGTTCTATTACGTCAAAAGTCGATGAAATGCGACTAAATAACAGTTTATATAGTGTTATGCATAGTCTATTAATATTGTTGACACTGTTATGAACGAGAATGCACTGTAACAAAAATAGGTGGGAATGGTTCTCTTAATTTAGTAACTACACGAAATATTCGTCCATCACCGGACTTCAAACGCAAACGCTTTTATTTTAATAGACACGAAAGCGGAAGTCGTTTTAGATATATCGGCTTTGACTGTTATTTTCCTTCCCACTGTGCAACTCGGGCAGTTTATTTTCTGTTTCGACCGTTCAAAACACAAATGAGTAGTGACATTGATACTGTCGTCGGTGAAACCATGCGCAAGCATTCGTTTGTGATGTTTAAACCAGGGGAGTCACGATGAGCACAATTTGCGGCAACTGGAGGAGACATACGAGGAGCTCGAGAGCCAGCTACAAGCTAACAGGAGGGCGAGGTGACAAGTCCGCCGTGCTCCGATGCCTGAGCGAGGCCAACGCAGGAGACGATCATGAGATGGAGGAAAACCTTGACTTCTTCAAGCAGGACGACTTGGAGAGAAAGGCCATGACCCCGCGCTACAGCCTGCTCCGTGAAATAGGGAGAGGTACCTATGGTGTCGTGTACGAAGCGGTGGCCCGGAAGTCCGGTGCCAGGGTGGCCGTGAAGAAGCTACGGTGCGACGCACCGGAAAACGTTGAACTCGCTCTCCAAGAGTTCTGGGCACTAACAAGCCTGGAGAAACGCCACCAAAATGTTGTCCAACTAGAAGAGTGTGTGCTACAAAGGAATGGAATGGCCCAAAAGATGAGCCATGGGAACAAACGGTCAAAACAGTATCTGCGCCTTGTAGAAACGTCCCTCAAAGGTGAGTTTTATTTAATTCCCCAACGGCGGTGGCGTTAGCTTTTTATGCCGAGTCACCACACGGCACTTTTTTTTTGAGGGGGGGGGGTATTTGTTAAAGAGCTCGTCCCACTCTAAAATGGAGTGTAGGCGTTTAGTCCATGACACATGCTTGTAGTGATGGCCATATGAGGCTCCATAAAGCTTTGCAGTTTGCAGCCAATTGGTTTGCACATGTAGCAAAGCTTCATGGTGCATTAGGCGTAGAAAAAAAAGTAGTGTGTTTCCGGTAACCCGACCGACCGAGAATTTCTACCTCGAAAAAAAACTTTACGGTCGGCATTTTTTTCAAACTTTCTACATTTTTGTCTAATAATAATAATAGTACATTTCATTTATACGCGCCTTTCAAAACACTCAAGGACGCTTTACAATCAAAACAAGAACAATAAAACCACAGACAAAATCATAAATAATAAAAGGAAAGATTAATTTAGAGCGTTTACATTGGTGCAAACTCTTGCGATATTCACGTTGCGTCGTTTGCCCTGTCGTCTGTCAACAACATTGAATCATGGCGGCGGCCACGATCTCCGACAACAGTTTAAACCGCGTATTGTGTGTTGCAGTCGCATGCTCGCACCATAATATTAAGAAAATAACATCCACTGCTGTATCGGAAAGATTCAACGAACTATTTGATGACCACCACGGGCCGTCTAGGACGCCGGACGCAGAGGTAACGAGACACCCAGCCGGGGGGTACCCAACTCTCTCGCCGCCTTTGGCGGCGAGCGGGGTTTTCAATAATAGTAAAAATGTCTCCTTGTTTTATGTTTTATGGGTATTTTGTTTACATTTTTGATGGGGGGGAGATTAAAAAAAAAAACGTCCGACCTACTGACCCTATGCTGAAATTTCATGTTACCGGAAACACACTACTTATTTTTCTACGCCTTATGTGTGAATAACTGCTCCAAGTGAAAAATGTTCATGTAAAATTGAAACTCGAAATTGTTATTTCAGTAAATATTAGCATTTTGCACATAGAAAACTGATTCATGATTCCCTGTTGATGAGAGCATTGAAATGGGGAAAAATGGGACAAAAAATACTAAAGGAAATTCAGAAACGATAAAAAATGCGTGAGTAATCACGATTAATTTTTTGTTAATTTGAGTTAATTATGACAGTTACGTTTTTAATTAGATTACATATTTTAATCGTTTGACAGCTCTAGTATAAATATTACATTTCAACATTTCCGTCAACGAAGATTTGTGTCATAACCTACGACACACATTTCTATTAGCAGGGCGGGATGTCAGGCAGGTGGCTGTTGTAAGAAGGAACGGCGTTTCATGTCCAATTCACCGAGGGAACTGGCAAAGAATGACAATTTGAAGGACAGAGAGAAGCATTTTTAAATGGTAACGTCAGCTACGAATGTTAACACGCTGCAAAAGTGCGTCCCGTGCCTTGTTCATCTCAGGGGCTGTTATGGCCTTTGCTCATTATAACATGCGTGTGTAAGTGCATGCGTGTGAGGTCACGGGTCGGTCGCGGGAGGCTGGTTGATCGAAAAATAGAGCTTTGGTCAAAAAAGATTGGGCCCCCCATGCTGTACAGGATGCACTGCAGGGGGGAAAAAACGTTTAACCCTTGTGCAGTATCTGTCCCAAATTTGGACATTTTTGGACAGTCAGACAGTTGTACACACAGCCAGAGTGTGAAAAATAACCCTACGAAGCTGAAATTTCCATAGGATGTCAAAAGGGGTCAAAGTTCAAAATGACAGCAAGCTGGACATTTTTGAACATTGCAGTTGGTATATATGACATTGTAACAAATTTGGAATACCTTGATAGTAGAAATCCCAAATTTGGCATATTGACGCCCATTATAAATTCAAATTTCCAATAGACTGTAAAACTGGTGTTTTATCGCGCATTTTTCTCAATTTCTGCACAAATCACAATTGTGGTAGTGAGTTTTTACCTCATTCTCCACGAGATGGCGCTTTAGCCTAAGATATCATCTTCGTGCCGACTCTTTACGTCATTGAGAGTACTTCCAGTTCGTCATTTTCATTCGAATAAACGGTGTAGTTTGTTGCGAGAGGTCTATTTGCATCTATGTGTGTGGATATGATCGTTTGTGCACGTCACATAGAACAGTACTGAGCAAAGACATCGAAGCAGTATTTTTCCGCCATTTTGTGCACATTTGAATGTGAGGTCGTACGGGTCTCTTGCAGAGACGTCACCCAGACAGACTCAACTTCCTGGTGTCACCTCTTAAGATGTCCCACCAGCGTATGTTGCACATAAATTACATTGGTTTGCACGTGCACGCCACGCGCGCGCAAAACAATGTAATGCAGTTTGTAGAGCATTGCTAGCTGGGTGTTTTGGAAAATCAGGTGTTATTTTTGAAAATCGACTTTTGAATTGGTCAAACTGTTATGCAATGCACGTCCCGGCCGTGTGGGCTCGTAATGAACGTGATGCGCGACTACGCGCGTTCACGTGAACGCGCTCAGCACAGGCGAAACAGCCACGTTTTAGGAGTGTACTTACGGCCATTTGAAATGATGGGCTCATCAGTCTTTTTCTCGTCTTCACGCCAGTAGATCGCGCACTCACAATGTGCATTTGTGCACGGGCATGCCCAGTGCCCTGATTGATTGGCATGATTGGCTTGTTTGAGGGTGCAGCACGCGCAAACTCAACGCGTAACGATAGTTACTGGCTGGACGTTGTTTTGAAAATCAAGTGTTATTTTTGAGAATCGACTTTTACATTTATCGAAGCGGTTCAGAAGATGAATGAATGAATGAGTTTTACATTTGTTTATTCACGTAAACACACCAACACTGCAACTGCAGCTGCACAGCAGCCCGGTGCAGCAGCTGCAGGAAGAGGACATGCGAGAAAAAGAAAGCAATACGTATAGCTTTGCGAAAAACCGCTTCATGCTTGAATTATTGTGGCAGATGTGGAAAGGCCAATCCGCCACAAACACACTACAACCATTTGTTCTGATTGTAAAAAAAAAAAAAAAAGTTTTGTGTTTGTTTTTCGTTTTGTTATCAAGTTTGCATATTAGTTGCTGGTTGTTTTGTTTGTTTGTTATAAAGTATGTTACTTCAACATTTTTCATAGTTTTTGTGACTTTTATACTTTTTCAAGGTTCTAATTACCATGTACAACATTTTTTCACTCTGATATCTATATAAACGCTATACACAATATTGGACACATAGAGTTAGAGTTACTTATATAGAGTCATAACCCAATACTCATTTTGTTATTCAAGAAAAAAAGTAATGCAAACTATATATGTATGGCTAGATCTAATGCCACTGAACATTTTGAAAGTGAAAAAAAATTCAAAAGTGAAAAGTTGTCACACCTCAAAGCACAACCCAATTTGGGACAAATATGTTTGATGTCACATTTTTTTTAAATGGCCATTACAGAAAAAAACAGGCATGAAATACAATTCTGTTCCTGCGGTTTGGTGATATATTCAAGGCTCTATTTATGTCATATGCAAGATTTGGACTGGGTGGGTTTTTTATTTACATATGCAGCATAGTGACTGTGTGATTGACACACTCCTGCTGCTGCGGCTCATAGAGGGCGCCAAATATAAATAAATAAATAAATAATGATATGTATGTCTTGGCCTGATGCCTCTGAACATTTTGAAAGTTGAAAGTGAAAAAAAATTCAACAGTGAAAAAAGTTGTCACACCTCAAAGCGCAACCCAATTTGGGACAAATATGTTTGATGTCACATGTTTTTAAAAATGGCCATTACAGAAAAAAACAGGCATGAAATACAATTCTGTTCCTGCGGTTTGGTGACATATTCAAGGCTCTATTTATGTCATATGCAAGATTTGGACTGGGTGGGTTTTTTATTTACATATGCAGCATAGTGACTGTGTGATTGACACACTCCTGCTGCTGTGGCTCATAGAGGGCGCCAAATATAAATAAATAAATAAATAATGATATGTATGTCTTGGCCTGATGCCACTGAACATTTTGAAAGTTGAAAGTGAAAAAAAATTCAAAAGTGAAAAATGTCACACCTCAAAGCGCAACCCAATTTGGGACAAATATGTTTGATGTCACATTTTTTTAAAAATGGCCATTACAGAAAAAAACAGGCATGAAATACAATTCTGTTCCTGCGGTTTGGTGACATATTCAAGGCTCTATTTATGTCATATGCAAGATTTGGACTGGGTGTTTTTTTTAATTTACATATGCAGCATAGTGACTGTGTGATTGACACACTCCTGCTGCTGTGGCTCATAGAGGGCGCCAAATATAAATAAATAAATAAATAATGATATGTATGTCTTGGCCTGATGCCACTGAACATTTTGAAAGTTGAAAGTGAAAAAAGTTGTCACACCTCAAAGCGCAACCCAATTTGGGACAAATACTGAGAACGTGACAAACTGTATTACTGCACAAGGGTTAATCAGGAAGGCTCATTGTGTATTTGGAGCCAACTGGGTAATTTTGATAGTAGGCTAATATAGCTAATATAGATACATACAGCATGTGTTGCCTTCTTTCTAAGGCTTTTAATTTGTTGCGGCTCCAGACACATTTCTTTTTCATTTTTTTTGGTCCAATATGGCTCTTTCAACATTTTGGGTTTTCGACCCCTGCACTAGTGGGACCAACTTTTTCATTTGGCCGCACCCTTTTTTGCATGACCATATTTGCTGATGTATAGTCGTATTAGTTGGCATGCTGTAGTTTCATATGATGTAAAGATTGACAGTAACTGAAGGTACATTTGCAAAATATTTTACTGTAACAAGAACTTTGCTTGCAACAAGGACTGGCTGACAAAACAGGTCAGTTATTTTGTAAAACCTTAAAAGGAGACAAATAAAGGAAATAATACTGTGGCAAAAACATTAAACATACTTAAAAAGCAGACTAGTGACTAGTAGTAGCTGACAGCTAAACAGCTTCAAATTTGTTTAATTTCTATGAGTTCAACAAAATACTATAAATGAATTATAAACAATGGTTTCAGTCACAACAGTAAAACATTTTGAACATTTCTAAACACTTTAGAACATTTGAAAATGAAAAACATTCAACATTTTTTGCATACAACTATTTTTTTTATTTATATGCAGGATTTAACAATCTTAAGACACCAAAATACTCTTTATTTCAGACTTTTGATAGTATAAAATCTCATTGAATATGTAATGTTTGATGTTTGTGGTTTGATTCGGTATTATAACTTAAGTGACGAAATGCACCATTTATTGTAGTGAAGTAAAATAGCCAAGTAGTTTCTCCCCCACCTTTCTTCTTGATATATATGTCAGCTTTAATAGATTGATAGAAAGCCCATGTTAAGATATTTGTAGCTTTTAACAGTTACCGGATGGGCTTTTTTTCTGTTCGAGTGTGAAATGTCTGACTGTATTTGAATGCGAAAGGTGTCAATTTGCAATGTCAAGTTCCTGTCATGATATACATGTTGTGTTTTACAACAGTAGAGTCAACACTACAATTCCATATGCACCCCTGAAAAAAGACAAGTGCACAGTCTCCATTGCCAAAATGTGGTACCTGAATGACTCAGCTGAATGGAAAGCCGTCCTTTTATCAAGCAATTATTGCCAGTTAAATTAGATGGCTGTTAACGTGGAAATATACACATCCAGACCTTGGCTTTTCATTTACTTAATTTAGACTGGGGTGGCCCGGTTTCCGACAGGTTAGCGCGTCAGCCTCACAGTGCAGTGGTGCAGGGTTTGATTCCGGCCTTCCTGTGTGGATTTTGCACGTTCTCCCTGCCTGCGTGGGTTTTCTCCGGGTACTCCGGTTTCCTCCCACATTCCAAAATCATGTGTAACAGGTAAATGGAACATCTATGTGTGCCCTGCGATTGGCTGGCAACCGGTTCAGGGTGTACCCCGCCTGTCTCATGCCTGAAGACAGCTGGAATAGGTTCCAGCATGCCCTGTGACCTTTCTGAGGATAAACGGAACAGAAAATGGCTAGATGGATACTGTAGCCTGGGGAGGATTTATTCCAGCACGCCCCGCAACCCTTCTGAGCATGAATGGAACAGAAAATGGATAGATGGATTCTGTAACCTGGAAGGATTTAACTTGCGTTTCGCCTCCTGTGTGCAGTCTGACAGACGGACATAGAGTTCGAACTCCTTCTCTGTATGTCCCGGTAGGAGCATTAAAACATGCCCTCCGGCTGTGCGACTGGATGAAAATTTTGCCAGCATACATTAAAAAAATGGGAGCATTCGCAAGCATATTAGGCACACACTCGAGCCCTGATTTTTATGACACCATCAATGGAAGAGCAACGATTTTATACAGTAGCTTGCAAGGGTGCAACATGCACAGTCTTCTGATTATCAGGGTGGATCTCTCGGCTTTTTTTCCAAAACGAGGATTCCCATGATCAGAATGCAACGCTGACAACAGTTGATGTGCTGTTTTAAATCTGATCACATGATGTACATTTCCATTCCAATAAAATCACTGCTCCTGAATGAATGTCCTCTGTGTGTTACAGGTGAGCGAGTGCTGACGCCTCCAGAGGAGCCATGTTACTTGTGGTTTGTCATGGAGTTCTGCGAAGGAGGTGACCTCAACCAGTTCATCCTGTCTCGGCGGCCTGACTCGCAAACCAACAACAGCTTTATGCTCCAGCTTACCAGTGCTGTGGCTTTCTTACACGAAAACAAGATTGTACATAGAGACCTCAAACCGGACAATATCCTCATCTCTGAGAGATCAGGGACTCCTGTCCTCAAGGTTGCAGATTTTGGCCTGAGCAAAGTTTGCGCAGGTTTAGGAAATGCCATCGAGGGCAAAGAAGTTGAGGACAAAAACAAAAATGTCAACGTAAACAAATTTTGGTTGTCATCAGCATGTGGCTCAGACTTCTACATGGCTCCCGAAGTCTGGGAGGGTCACTATACAGCCAAGGCTGACATATTTGCTCTCGGCATCATCATTTGGGCCATGGTGGAGAGAATTACTTTTATTGATGCTGAATCCAAGCGAGAGCTCCTTGGAACATATGTGAGACAGGGAGCAGACATTGTACCAGTGGGTGAGGCGCTGCTAGAAAATCCAAAGATGGTACTGAATATCCCCCAGAAACGCAGGTCAGGCATGTCTGACGGAGTAAGGAAGCTGCTGCTGGACATGCTTGCTGTCAACCCTCAGGACCGACCAGATGCTTTCGAGCTTCAGACAAGAATGGACCAGGTTATGTGTCCATCCTGACTTTGCTCCTAAACATTTCTCAGGTAAAGAGTCCTATCTCTTCAACGGTCCTCTATTCTTCACAGAATTGTATTAACTCAGTCATATTGGACAGTTGTCGAGCATGAACTGCCCATCTCAGGTCACACCGTAGCATCTCAATTGGATTTTGTTCCACACTTTGACTTGGCCCCTCAAAAACGGTCATGTTTGGGTTTTTGCCCACACAAGCGGACAAGCACAAGTGTGCTGATATGCTGCAAGTTCGTGTCCTGCTGCCTAAATGCCCCTAAAGGTGAAGTGCCGATCAATGAACGTTTCGGAGGTTGACTTTGAAGAACACAAGTTTGTCTTATTGTTCTGAATGCCGTGGTTTTCACAACTGCGGCGTCTCCAATTGAACGTGAGGGGCAGCATGTAAAAGGAGTACGTAATTAAGAGATTTAGGAAAGACAGGTATTGGCTGTACATCACTCAGCTCACGTGTCAATGAGAACAGAAGCTAGTTTGTAGAAGTATTGTGTATGAGCTCTGTACCAGCTCCGTGATAAGCAAACTACAGTAGTGAACTGCCTGCTCCGTTCACAATAGTAGGAGACTGGACAAACATAAAAGCACAAGCGCTTCAACCACCACAAAAAGGAAGAATGAGTGGCTCCAAGGAGCATTGCTGAATGACAGTTTGCGCTAGACTGAGTCGCTATGACAACATGATCCACACTTTGCATGCAACATCGTGAGGTCCGAATCAATATGAGACGTTGACAACTGGGTATTACTATCCGAGAGGGAACAGTTGAGCATGAGCCTTAAAAAAGATCTAAAAAGACACAGAGTTAGTACCATGGACATTGTTGTGTTCAGCACCGTTTATTACCTCCATCCATCCATCCATCCATCCATCTTCTACCGCTTATCCGGGGCCGGGTCGCGGGGGCAGCAGCTTAAGCAGGGAAGCCCAGACTTCCCTCTCCCTAGCTACTTCTTCTAGCTCTCCCCGGGCGATCCCGAGGCATTCCCAGGCCAGCTGGGTGACATAGTCTCTCCAATGTGTCCTGGGTCGTCCTCGGGGTCTCCTCCCGGTGGGACATGCCCGGAACACCTCAATAGGGAGGCGCTCAGGAGTCATCCGAATCAGATGCCCAAGCCACCTCATCTGGCGTTTATTACCTACGACCAGCAATTGACTATTTCTTGTTACAGGACACATTGACAGAAATGCCCAAATTGTGCGGCCGCATCAACTCGCTGTGGGCAATGCTTGTTGCACACTATTTTGCGAACCCTCCACTATGGTACATACAAGCCGCGGCTGCATAGCTAACGGGTCTAAACGTGATGCAAAGTTCGCTTTGTCTCCATAGCATAAATGTTTCTCTATCCTTGCGTGGGCAGCGACCACGCAGACGTAACTGTGGACGTTTGCCTTTTTACTCAGCCGGTATTGGCTAGGACACCAGGGTGAGGTTTCCTCTGCATTCCCTCGCCAATTCTGGTCGCCATGTATTCTTTGCCTAACAACCGACAAAGCGACAGAGACAATCATCGACATTGTGCCTGCTAGACCAAACGGGCCTATGTGATGAGCTGATGCATTTAATTGTATTGCAAATATCGATCAAGAAGATAGCCGCATCGGTAGTATGTGCGTGTGTCGGCTTCTTTACACACACATAGCCGCCGCCAAGCTAGGTTGCTTGGCAGCCGCAGCAGCAACCTTTATGTACCTGTCAGAATTAATCGTACCTTCATAGATGTGCAAGCGACCCATGCCATTGGCACTAAAACAACCCCATATCATCCCAGATGCTTCTTTTTTAACTTTGCGTCCATAACAGCCGGGGGATAGTTCTTTTCCCCTTTGGCCCGGAGGACATGACATCCACAATCTCCCAAGACAGTTTGAAATGTTGACTCGTCAGACCACAGAACACATTTCCACTTTTCATCAGTCCATCTGAGATGACCTCGGGGCCCAGAGAAGCCAGAGACGTTTCTGGGTGGTGTTGATAAACCTCTTTTGCTTTTCATAGTAGAATTTTAAAATGCACGTAGAGATGTAGCGCTGAACCTTTTTTTTTTTACGGACATTGGTTTTCTGAAGTGTTCCTGAGCCCATGCAGTGATATTCTTTAGGCATTGTCTGTTTTTGACGCAGTGCTGCCTGCTTTCAGGCATTCCATGGTTTTCGGCCTTGTCGTTCACATGCAGTGATTTCTCCAGATTGTCTCAACCTTTTGATGACATCGTGGCCCATAGCTGATGAAATCCCTGAATTCCTTGCAATTGTACATTGAGGAACATTATCCTTTAACTTTTCGACTCTTTTATCACTCCGCTGTTCACAAAGAGGTGAAACTCGCCCCATCTTGGCTTGTGTATGACTGAGCAATTCCACCCACTCATGGCACCCTCCTGTCGCCTGTTCACCTGTGGGATGTTTGAGCATTTCTCAGTCTTTTTTTTTTTTTGGCCACCATGTGCAGACTTTTTTTTGCAATGTGTTGGATCCATAAAAGTGTGTGTGTGTGTGTGTGTGTGTGTGTGTGTGTGTGTGTGTGTGTGTGTGTGTGTGTGTGTGTGTGTGGAGTGCATTTAATTGAAATTATATTCTGAGCCGCTCGTCCTCACTGCTGTCGTGCATGAACAAATTGGTACAAAACAAAGCATACGGTGATGCAGTTATGCATGCATGCACGCAAACACAATAAACGCTTCAGTTGTAGCATTATTATTATTATTTTTTAAATTTTATATATATCATTAAAGCACAATTGCAGTGCAATGTGTTTTACATGTGAGTGAAATGGGCATCAAAATGTGTTTAACTCTGATTATCTTTTGTATGGGGACATGTTTGTGCGTGTTTCAATACAAACACAAGTGTACTTCTGTGTCTCTGCAGACGCGTATCTAGGAGCTGCCACTTCACTGCAGTGACCCTGTTGTATGTGATGACGGTGAAGATAAAGGAGGACAGCATTTGTGTCTGCGGGTTCATGCTTACATTTGTTGACATGAAACTTGTTCTTAAGCTCAGTAGCTAATCATGATTGAGAATATTTGTTTTGCCTTGATTTTTCGAATAAAATAAAAAAATCTTACATCTCCTGCTTTTTGTGGGTACCTTGAAAACCATCAGATAACACCTATCAAAAGAAATTCACCTCAAATTCATGGTACAAAGATGGCAAGCGCCTGACTCAAACTGCCATCTCCCCCATTTTATTTCAGTCCAATTCACTTTGATTCTAATGTTAGTGTAACACTGCTTCTCTGGCTCTCCATCATTTTTGAGCACACACACACACACACACACACACACCTGAAATGTCATGCATCCCCCCCCATGTAATGTTGCTGCTGTCTGTATTTATACAACCTGTTAGATGCTGACTTGCCTGCCGTCTCTCCCGCACATACTCACACAAACACACATCATACAAGTTTCTACTTTGCCCCAACTGTAACAATAGGTCAAGAAGGACATCATTTTTTCAGTCTTTCTCCTGTTTGAGATTGTACTTTGTATGTGTTTTATATGTGTGTGTGTCATGTTTGTACAAGAGATGTGTGTCTTCACTGTTTAAGATGTGTGCCAACTGTTTTTAGTGGCCCTGGGAATTGACCCCTTTTTTGTATTGGAGGCAGAAAGTTAGGTGCCTCCCTTTCTGTTCTTCCTTCTGTTTTAAATAACTTCCAAAATCTTGGTGAGCATTTAGTGTCGAAACAAACTCGTTACATTGTCTTCATTATTATTCCAGCCCTGCTATTTATTACAGATCAGAAGTGTAGTCATTTGGAAAATGGATATTGCAAGTCACATAATTACTTTCTTACTGTTGTAGTCACTAAATGACAAAACTAAAGGGAGGCTAAGTTTTATCAACAGAAATGAGTGTACAATAGTGTTACATGCACATTCTTAAACGGGGAGACTTTGCAGAAAGCTTAACAGGTTTCTAAATGTGGCGGTTTCATTGGTCTGACGTGCATGGGCAACAAGCATTTCAACCAAGATGTTGAACGCCACAGAAATTCCCACTGACATTTTTATGCACACACCTAATAGTGCCTACTAAGTCTCGAATGCAAAGATTTGGGTCGATGATAGTCAAACTATATGGCCTTTGTTGAATCATTTATTGAAGGAACATGACTGGTCATGATTTTGTTTTCAGCGTATGATTAGAAATCAGGAAAAACAAGTGAGGTGAAGCTGGCACACTCCCCTTTTATTTTTTTTTTTCTGTTAATAGTATTGAATTGTTCAAGTGGCCTTCATGTTCCAGGGGCAGTTACATTGATGTATTTGATTCTGGTAAAAAATTTGCTGATATCACATTCTTGTTTATGAACTGAGATGGTGATCACAACTATAATGTGGAAAAATTGCTGACAAGCATTTTGAAGGGGGAGGGCTCCCTTACCAACGAGTCAAAATGCACTACCTCGTCTTTTTTTTTTTTTTTTGCTCAGCCTGTATTTTATTCTATTTTTAATTTTTGGCAACAAATACATTCCACAGCAATGTGAAAAAGAATTATCCACAGGAAAAAGAGATTTTAGACAATTTTTAGCTTATTTTCAATGTCTGCAGTTTTTTCACCCTTTACAGGAATTTGTATAGTATCAGGCAATTATAAATGTGAGGGAATTGTTTGGAATAATCAACATCTCATTTCAATGTTTCCTTTTTGTTCCCCGATGTTTACAAACCTGTCCTGGTTAAACTGTATTTTTTTTAAATGATTTTCAAATCTTCCATTTAGGAAAAATTCAGGGTAGAATTGGTCATCTTGAATTGAGATGATCTGATTTTTATCAACAGAAAACGTTTTCAAGCAAACACATTGTATGTGAGATGTTGGTGACCTGCTTCGCATCATAGTTGACTACAGAGGAATGTTTTGGGACACCATAGTACTCTATGCAATTCTCACTTTGGCAGAAACTAAATGAGCCGACTCGACATATGCTGATGGTTGTATTTTGCCCTTATTCAAATAGGACTGTGTTTTTGTACCTCCAACCTGTTAGTGCAGGTGGCATTTTATACTGCTTCCTCTATTTCAATAAATGTTGGAAATGAAGTACCGCTCAGTTATTCTTTTTTTTTTTACACCGCATGAGCAAGTTGTATAATGAAGAGCGGGGATGGGCGTACTTTTGTGAACGAGTGACCCTGTATTTGAATAGCTAGCAACGTCACAAGTGGACTGCGGTCAGGCCAGCCTCCAAGTCAAGCCTGTCCCGCCAGTGAGCTGCGTTGGCCACCTTCAAAATAGAGGCGACCCAACTAATGCATCTATGTCAACGGCTGGGATTTGTTTTTTTTAATTATAATTTTTTGGCTATCATGCAATGACGAGTTCACCCGGGGACAATGAAAACTCAAAATAGCACCAAGAAGCGTTCTGAATTTGGGATAGAACATAGAGTAAATGGTCTCAATTCAACTGTATTTATAGAGCGCTTTCAAACAGCCATCGCTGCATACAAAGTTCTGTACATGGAGCAACTATCATATATACAATGGTAACTACATAAATGCCTAAAATTTCGCCTGATATTTTTAAAAATCATTGAAAAATTAATCTTGGTCGTCCCGCAACCACACCAGGTCATGGGCATACTAGGCCACCTCACGTATCTGTCATTCAGATCTGATGTACCATTTCAAAATAAAAGGCTTATGAAATATGACATTTTGGCCTCATTATTCCTCAACCAGACCAGGCCTAGGGCACAATGGGCCACACCAGGTATCCAACCACAGTACTGGCATTCAGATAAATGAAAGGCCTCTGAAATGAGCAATTTTGACCTTTTCACCTGATTTTTAAAAATCCAGTTTTTGGTTTCCATCAACCTAAGGAGATTATAATAATGAAAGTATTATTGGATACCTGAGGTGGCCTCGTGGTCTGGATAACAAAAATTCATTTTTAATTATTTTTTAAAATCAGGCAAAAAGGTAAAAATTGCATTTTTCAGAAGCCTTTTGTTTTGAAATGCAACATTACATCTGAATGGAGAAAAAAAGATATGTGGCGTGCCCTGGTATGTCCTAGACCTGGTCTGGTTGAAGTATAACTAAAATTCGTTTTTAGCATTTTTTAGATCAGGCGAGAAGGTCAAAATTTCACATTTCAAAGGCCTTTTATTTTTAAATGGAACATCAGATCTGAATGCCAGTACTGTGGTTGGATAGCTGGGGTGCCCTAGTGCAGTGGCACAGACATTGTCAGGTGTGCCGCCGGCAAATATACAATTTGTATGCCTGTGCGGTCTCTCGCCTGGCAAAGTAATCGTGTAGTAATACCGCGAGGGAGCAGCAACAGCTAGCCAATTGCCTTGTGTTAATACGAAAGACAAGCGAATTTTTGACGCATGAATGCAGGACGACGGTGAAAAAATAACATTGAAAAAACAATACAAATGAAAGAATATAAAACATTTTTTTCTTTGTGTTTATTTGACTCAAGCTGTCATAACGTCAGTCTTCAACGTAAAAAAATGGTTATGGTAACAATATAACGCGTTAATTGTTAAAATAAGCTTTTTTTTCACATTTTCAGCTAGTGGTGTGCCGCGAGATTTTTTTTCAATGAAAGAAGTGTGCCTTGGCTCCAAAAAAATTTGAAAAACACTGCCCTAGTGTGTCGAAAACCTGGTGTGGTTGCCTGTGGCGTTTCTGGAAAGGGGCCAACAGGGGCCAGTGCCCCTGTAGCACTGATTCTGGAGCCCCCTGTGGCCCCTGGTCAGAACTAGAGTCGGCAACGCCAGAGGTGGTTTTTTTTTCTTTTTTTCTGCTTGGCTCTCGACGAAGGCGGACACTTTTTGCTCTGCTCCTTTTTTTTATCCTGGACTTAAATTATCCTCAGAACAGGATAATTCGAGCGTGGGGTTTTTTTCCCCTCTCCCTACCTAGTGCTTTCTGAACTCTGACTGTAAATTTCCCCAGTGCGGGACAAATAAAGGATATCTTATCTTAAAGTGTGTGGCTTAACATGCTAGTCGGACCTTTTAGTGCGCTGCACCACTGAAAAAGACGAGTGCATAGATGAGAAGCAGCCCCCAGAGAGGCATTATTATATTGTCAAGGTAAGACCACAACACAACACCAAGCAAGCCCGCAACAAAGGGTTGCGTGTAATTCCTCTTCACTGTTAAAAATTTAAAGTTAAAAATGAAGAGTAAAAAGGGCATTACATCCTATTTCTACATGAAAAAGAAACTAAATGATTCAGACCCTGAGACAGAGCCAGATGATGGTGGTGAGAGAGCTGAAGAGCAAGTCGAGAGCAAAGCAAATAAAGAGAAACGTTTAACTTTGCTTACTACAGCTAATTACGAGCATTCTCTCAATGCATCGCTACAATAACTTAATTTCCATGCTTTCCCTCGAACATGCAGGCCCCACGACACCCCCATGTTAAATACAATTATCGAATCGAAATCGGATATAGGGTTCCGGAGTGAAAATTTAATGCAGATACACTGAGTCGAGTGTCACACGGTTGAAACGAACACCGGGTGTCGAAAAACATGAACGCGATGGCACACATTGGTTTCTATTGTTTTTTGGGGGTGGATATTTGAAAAGTATTGATTTTTCATTGTCGGTGTGATGAATTAAGACGAGAGTTGTTGTGGCCCTTTGAGTTTAACTGCCAGCTCTATCTAATTCTGAAGTTTACCTAGTAGAGGGCAGTGTCCCAGTGGCGGTTCTGGGAAGGGGCCAACAGGGGCCAGTGCCCCTGTAGCACTGATTCTGGACCCTCCCCCCCATGAACGTAGATTAAACAGTAGCGCTGATTTGCCGACGCCAAAGGTGGAACAAAAGTGCGTGGTTTAAGATTCTAGTCGGACCTTTTAGTGCGCTGCACCACTAAACAAAGACGAGCGCGAAGGTGAGTCGCAGCCCCCAGAGAAGCAGTTCCAAGATTACCACGACGACGAGTGATATTATATTGTCAAGGTACGATCACAACACAAAACCAAGCAAGCCCGCAACAGGAGGGTTGCTGAAGTGGAATTCCTCTTCACTGTTAAAAATTTAAAGTTAAAAATGAAGAGGAAAAAAAGGGCATTCCATCCCATTCTATTTCTGTATGAAAAAGAAACTAAATGATTCAGACACTGAGACAGAGCCAGATGATGGTGGTGAGAGAGCTGAAGAGGAGCAAGTTGAGAGCTCCAGAGAAGAAGAGTCAGAGGACACGGGAGACACTTATTTTTCAGAGAGAGGACACAGAGCAGCAAAGAGAGACAGATGAAGATCCTGAGAATGAGGAAACTGAGACTGAGAATATATGTACTTCTACAAGCACTGGATGTATGAGTGTATATGCTGTGTCCATGCAGAAATTATGTTTACATCTATTCGGTTTGTCTTTCTCAACAGATAATAGCAAATGTAAAGAAGACCAGCCAATGCAGAATGGTGTTTTTCCTCATTAAAGCAGCAGCCATCTTGTTACCTCTGCGTCCTGCGTCCTAGAGGCATAATTTTTCCGCGGGACGCACAGTTCCAAATAATGTGTCTTTTTGGGACGCAAGGAAATTTCTCAGTCAAATTAACAACAACAAAAAACTATGGCAGGCCTGAGGATTTCACGTTACCGGTAGCGTGTCGTTTCCGTTGCGTCATTTTGACCGTACAGAAAAATGGTTTCCCATTAAAGTCACTGCACACGAGTTGACTGTACGCGATTGAATATCTCCTGCGTGATCAACGCGATTTCACTGTGCCTGTATGTGTTTTTGTGGTGTGGTGTGTATGAGTGTTTCTTCTCATTTACTTTTGTTTTGTTTTGTTTTCAGTGTTGGCGGGGCAGAACACATAACATTATGTGCGCATGCAGGTTGCTATTTCAGTCCACAAACTGAGGAAACATGCGAATGAAAGTTTGAGATGGCGGCGAAAAAAAACACACAAAGGTCTACTAATTACGACATTTAAGAAATGGGGATGCCAGTCTGATTTTTCGGATGAATCGTCCAAAGGGCGTATCACTAAACTCACCTGGCTAAACTTAATATTAATAGTCAGTGACGTAATCGTCTAAATAACGAGGCCGAAGGCGAACCCGAGCTGGACGAGGCCCCGGTCTCTCGGGCACAGCTGGTTCATCTTGTTCTTGAAGGCGCCTCACTGGGGTCCTAGGCGCTGTCCAGAATGAGTCCAATTTGTGTGAACGGCCGGGCTGGCGAATGCGGACCCAATCTGATACAGTAAGTGTGGGTTGCTTCGCCCGGCGCTTCTCATCATATCGCCGCTTCATACGCTGCTGCTCATTGGCCACCCTGGTGGCTGGGGAGGACGCTGATGCTGGAGTGGCTCTTGTCGGAGGACGGAGGCGATCGAGGGGCAGCTGAAATTTGCGTCCCAGCATAAGGAAAGCTGGGGATGTGCCAGTCGTGGCATGAGGAGTTGCTCTGTAATGCAACAGAGTGCCCTGTAGTGCGGAAGAGAAGGGAAGGCCGTCCGCCAGGTGTGCTCTCAGTCCATTCTTTAGGGTTTGGTTGAACCTCTCTACGCCTCCGTTGGCTTGGGGGTGATACAAGGCCGTCCTGATATGCCTTATTCCCCTTGCTTCCGTGAAAGCTGCGAAGTCAACCGAGATGAACTGAGGCCTATTATCCGTCGTGATAACGTCGGGCACGCCCCATCGTGCAAAAAGAGAGGACAGGAAGTCCGTGACGACTTTGGTCGTAATTGACCCAGCAGGCAGAACCTCGGGCCATTTTGAGTGGAGGTCGTATGCCACCAGGAGGAATCGCTGGTGTTGAGGCATGGCATGGAGCTCACCGCAAATGTCGACCTGGATATGAGTCCATGGGCTGGCCGGCCATGCCACGGGCTGCAGAGGGGGAGGAGGGGTGTGGCCAGTCTTGCCGCTTGTGAGGCATGCTGAACAGTCCTTGACCATGGTCTCCACATCATTGTCAATACCTGGCCACCAGACCAGGCCCCTGCAGCGTTGCTTGACCCTCACAATACCCAGATGTCCCTCGTGAACCATGGTCAGGATGCGGGGCCTCAAGGTGAAAGGAACCACAGTACAAAGCCCCCTAGCCACACAGACATCGTTCCAACAAGAAAGCTCACCCTTCACCCTGTGGAAAGGTGCAAAGTTCCTCCGAGACCTTCGCGGGCCAGCCCTCACGGATGAAGGTCCGGAGCTTGGTTAGTGTTGGGTCTACGGCGGACGCTGCCTGAAGGTCTTGCAGTGAGACGGCAGCTTGGAGGGGCGTGTGGAGATGGAGGATCAAACCTTGTTCCAAGGCTTCATGGTCCGTGTCCGGTGCGGGACTGGGCGTGGCACGGGAAAGCAAATCCGCCACCACGATGTCCCTACCTGGTGTAAACTGGGTGGTGAAATCGTAAGCTTGCAACCTCTCAGTCCACCTATACAACCACAGCGGCTTGTGCCCCGACCCGGTTGTAGCTAATAAGGCGGTGAGAGCCTTGTGGTCGGTGCGGAGTGTAAAGTGTCGGCCATACAGGTACATGTGCCACCTTTCACATGCCCAAACACAAGCCAGAGCCTCCCTCTCCCCAACAGAGTACTTTTGCTCAGCAGAAGTGCGCGACCTGGACGCAAAGGCTACTGGGCGCTCCGTCCCGTGATGGAGCTGGGACAGCACAGCCCCAACCGCAGTGTTGGATGCGTCACAGGTCACGAACGTTGGGCTTTTCAAGTCAAAATGGGCGAGTACTGGTGGGGAGGTGAGCTGTGTCTTGAGTCGGCGAATGGCTGCCGAGCATGCTGGCGTCCATGACCACAAAGCGTCCTGCTTCAGGAGGGCACGCAGCGGTGCAGTCGTATCAGAGTAGTTGGGGAGGAAGCGCAAGTAGAAAGCTGTCATGCCCAGAAAGGTGGACAGTTCTGCGGGGCACGAGGGCTCTGGCAGGCGCAATACTGCATCAACGTTGGAGTGCAGCGGACTCAGGCCATCAGCGGGCAGGCGAAATCCCACAAACTCAATGGCCGATGCCGAAAAGATGCACTTCTCCCCATTTAGAGTGAGGTTGTGGCTCGCCAGCACATCGAGCACCTTACAGAGGCGGTCATCATGCAGGTCACACGTTGCACCATGTACAACAATGTCATCCAGGTAAACAACCACACCCGGGATGCTTGCGAAGATGGTGGCCATAATCTTTTGAAAACAGCTGGAGGCGGAGCTGAGGCCGAAGGGCATGCGGGTGTAGCGGAAAACCCCCATGTGAGTCACAAAGGCTGTAAGGTTACGACTGTCAGGGTGCAGGGGAACCTGAAGGTAGCCTTGGCGCAGGTCCAGTTTTGTGAACACGGTGGACCCATAGAACTTGGCAGCCAACTCCTCCGCTGTGAGCAGTGGGTATTTGTCAGGAATCACTGCCTTGTTAGCCATTCTGAGGTCAACGCAGGGTCGCAGACCACCCGTCTTCTTCTTCGCTGCCACCAGGTTGGAGATCCAAGCGGATGCGTCAATCTGCTCAATGATGCCAGAGTCAAGGAGTTTCTGTAGCTTGGCCGAGATGTCGTCACGCAGGGCGAGGGGCAGTCGGCGAAGAGGCTGGATCACGGGGGGCACAGTATGATCAATGAGTGGCTGATGGTTGAAGGCAGTGAGACAGCCCAAACCTGAAAAGAGTGATGGCCAACAGTCCTGCCAGAATGTAGTCACTGTCAGAATTGTGGCGCCCAATTGTCAGTGATGGAAAAACCGAGAGCGCAAAACAAGTCGAAGCCCAAGAGGTTGGGGCCATGACGGGAGACTTGGAAGGTGAAAACAGGAAGAGTTTTACAGCCACGGCGAAGGTGGCGGTGCCCACCATGCCAATTTTAGTGTGGCCATAGCCAAACAAGTCTTCGGTGTCGGCCTGAATGGAGAGCCGGGGAAATAGGCGTCTAACTGTGGACACGTTCAGTAGTGACCTGGAGGCTGCGAGCCGCGCTGCTAATTGTGCTGCATTCTCGAGTTGGAACGCCATTTCCACAGCCGTCGACAGCGGGAGGTCGTCCGGCGACAGCAACAGTTTCTCCCGTAGCTTGGGATCAATCGTGTGCTCCGCTAATTGGTCCCGAATCATCTCCTCCTCCAAGCTACCGAATTTGCAGAGGCCCGCTAAGCATCGCAAATCGGCAATGTAGTGGTGTGCTCGCCTGTGTGTGGCCTTCGTCGGCGAAAGGTAATCCGCCGGACTATCACGCTCTGCGGAGCAGCGAAATGTCCAATAAAGCGACACAATCTGCATATGTCCGTGCGGGTCAGAGAGTACGAAAAATGCGCTGTCCCTCGACGTCCAAGCTGTGCACCAGCATGGCCGTTAGCCGTGTGTCGCTTGCCTCGTTTAGTCCGATTGGCGTCAGAGTTGTAAAAGAGTCATACCAGCGGGGCCACGGGACTGGTGGCTCACCAGGGAGCGCGAGGAACGAGGGCAGGGGAGCAGCGTTAAAGTCCATCTTCGTCGCCAAAATGTTGTGTCCGAAAATCGTGAGGACACAACTTTCTTTTTCAACGGTCTTTATTCAACTGCCGTAACAGGTGTCAGTCGTCACCCCAACCAACCAATGCGTTACGACACTGCCGTAACATCGTGTAGCAGTATGGGAAACGGCCATATGCTACACACACTAATGCGGATCCCTTCACTTCAATTTTACGTGTGGAGGCTGGCCTGACCGCAGTACAAATGGTGACCATCAGAGTAGTCACAGGTCCAAGACAAAAAGAGCTACGTGCTGTCTTTGAAACATACACTTTGTTTTTTCAAAGCTCCCCAAAAATACAAGCACGTCTCTCTTTCACATCTTGCCTCCTCTGCTCTATTCGACTCCAGATACGTTCAAAGACCTCCTCCGAAAAATGTAACTTTTTGATACCTTCATCGGTAGTAGGAAAATCAATAAAATGTCCAGAAAATCCAGCGAAGAAACTAGAAAATAAAGTCTGAATGGGTGTTTGTGAACACACAGCAAAGGAATCATTCTTTTAACATCGACATGGACACAATTCTGAACCATTCCAGTCTCCTACACGTTGACATTAAAAACTATGTACAGTATAATGTCGTCCATTATATAGGTTGAACATGATTTGCAAACATTGTATTCTGTTTTTATTTATGTTTAACACAACGTCCCAACTTCATTGGAAGTGGGTTTGTGTAACCCACATTAACCAAATTGTTTCTTCATGTTTAACTTGCACCCGTTTTCCTTTCCGACCCTGAAAAGGACACTTGATTGGATTGAACATTGGCACTTCTACAATAGGTCTCTGTAAAAATGATGCCAGCACTAAAATCGAACCCCTGGATAATTCTGAAGCGATTTAATGCATTGTTTTTGTACAAGTAACAAGTCTTCAAGTTAATATGGTGCCTGTTACATTCTGTTAACTTACTTAAATCGGAATCATTTCGTTGATTATTTGTGTTTGTTAATTTTGTTAGACTAGTTTTCTGGAACGATGGTGAGAAATAATGTTTCAAGAATGCTTTTTTGAAAAAAATTGTGAGCTGTTTTGATAGTGGATATGCATTGCAGTTAATCCATGCATCCAGTAGATGGTGGTAGTAAAGCACTTGTTGATTGCTGCTTCCTGAATTAAAGTGACCCTCTTTGCAATGATGGCGTTTGGCGTCTGAGTGCAGTCATTACCTACATCACATTTAGCGTAAATAATGACTATCTTTACATGTCCCACTGTACAGCGGCGATTGAATTTAGGAATTTCTCACCCTATACAACAAAAACGTTTTTCTCCTTTTCCAAGAATGATTCATATCACGTTCATACATGCCCACGTTCAATCTTGGTCATTCTTTCCCCCGTCCCAATCAGGTCAAAACATGTTGGGTTGTGAAATTGTGCCAGGTGACTCGAGGAGGGGCAGTTCTTACAAAGCAAGACCAAGTTTTACATTGGCTCGCTGACAGTCAAAGTAAAATAACTGTCTGGCAGGCACACATTTTCATCACAAATGTTTTTTTTTATTTTTATTTTTTTGTTTTTTTAGTGACCAGACAATGTAATTTCTGGATAAATTGGATGTGAATGCTAAGAAGCTGAATGAAAAATTGTGTGCTGAATGGGAATTATGTTCAAGCAAATAAATGATATTGAATGACATGGAATGATGTTCACTGACCTGGAATGTACAGAACATGTTAAATTGAAATTGTTTAAATTGTTCATAAAATGTAGAAAATATAGTATAACATTTAAAAAACTACGAATTTGTGGGTTTTATTTTGGAATTTTGAAAACTATGCAGGGGGACGCCAAGGGACAAGAATCTGGGGTGAACCGAATGTGGTGGCCAATATGGCCGCCCCGATACAAGAATTGAGGTGTACTTAATGTGTTGGCCATTATGGCAGCCTCATTTTGGACGCCATGAGACAAGCATCCGGGGTTTACTAAATGTTTGGGTCAATATGGCTTCCCCACTGGTGATGCCTTAGGAGGAGAATCTGAGGGATTCCTAATACAGTATTATGGTCAATTTGCCCCCCCCCCCCCTCTCCCCCTACTACACACAAGAAACTGCACAGTTTCAAGTTGGAAGGGTCATAAAAATGTAGAAATTAGAGGACCAAAATTTTTGGGGAAATATTTAGTGGCTAATTCAATGATGAAAGGGTTGGGGGAATTTTGGCATATTTAGATATTTGGTGAACAGTTAAAAGTTCGAACAGTTTGAATTGGTCAAAAAAGTAAAATGCAGAATAAAAATAACTTGGGAAAAACATTTCAGGAATTTTAATGGTGAGAAAGTTGAATTTTTGGTAAGTGCAAACTTTTGGCCCATTGAAAACCCTTCCCAAGGTGAACTGAATGAGTGAATGCATGTTTTGAATTTCAAATTGGAATAATGTGAATGTGTCATATTAAATGTGCCATTGTGAATGAATGGTGATTTTCTTTTTCATAGGGAGTGAAAAAAAATGAGATTTTGGAATGAGAAAAATGAACGGAAACCTGTTGTGAATTTTTGGAAAATTTTGAAGTTGAAATGGGGAGAATTTGCCCAAAAATATTGAAGGAAATAGCCCATCAAAAAAGTGTGAGGAATAAACTATAATCCTAATCGTAATCATACAGTTAATGGTGTGGAAGAACATATGTGCAGGCTTCAGCCCTCACACAAATTAATGTCCATCCATCCATCCATCCATCCATCCATCCATCCATCCATCCATCCATCCATCCATTTTCTGATCCTCTTATGCTCACAAGGGTGCAGGCATGCTGGAACCTATCCCAGCTGTCCCCGGGCAGTAGGCGGGTTACAACCTGAACTGGTTGCCAGCCAATCGCAGAGCACACATCAGATTCAGAATAAGAATCATCTTTATTGGCCAAGCATGCAGAAATTTGTCTCCAGTAGTAAAGGCTACCCTACTATTGCAATAACAAGCAACTACAATAAATAAGACATGACAGATAAGTATCGAAAGACTTTACGTAATGTCAAGGTAGAAGTGAAGTCGTAGCAGCCAATTTGTGCAGAGTCATCAAGTGGAGATAAAGTGATCAGTGGTAGAATACAATACTATGACAGTTGTGCAGTTGGTGCAGATAATCATTGCACCATTTTCTTAAGTGACTAGTAGCAGCAATTGTTGTACCACTTGAGGTGTGCAATTATACAGAAAGTCCGAGAGCGCTTTAAGTATCTGGTGCAGTGGAATATTAATCTAATCAACGACATTTGTTCAAGTATGGAGAGAGCTGGAGCTTCAATGATCATTGTGGTAATACTGTTCCACACAGGTGTGCAAAAATGCAAAGAGACACTTTGGATTTAATTTACTGTTCAGGGAATTAATGGCAAGAGGGACAAAGCTGTTTGAACGCCTGCTGGTTTTGGTGCACATAGTTCGGTAGCGCTTGCCTGAAGGGAGTAGCTGGAGAAGGTGGTGGGCAGGGTGCAGGGGGTCCAGTAGGATTTTCCGTGCCCTTGTCTTTGTTCTTGCGGTGTGCAAAGTCCTTGAGAGTAGGTAGGGCGGAGCCATTGATTTTTTCCGCAGTCCTTACTGTCTGTTGCAGTCGGATTTTGTGGTGGTCCCAAACCAAATTGTGATAGAGGGACACAGGGACACGATGACTGGTGTGTAGAACCGTCTCAGCAGCTCCTGTGGCAGGCCATGCTTCCTCAGCAGCCTCAGGAAGTACATCCTCTGCTCTGTGTTTTTCAGCATGGAGTTGGTGTTGACCTCCCACTTCATGTCCTGAGAGACTGTGATTCCCAAGAACTTGAAGGTCGCAACGGTTGACACAGGGCAGTTGGATAGTGTGAGGGGCAGCTGTGGCGAATAATGTTTCCTGAAGTCCACGATCATCTCTACCATCTTGAACTTGTTCATTCCAGGTTGTGTTGGCTGCACCAGAGCGTGTGCGAACTTTATGAGCTGAACGGCTGGGTGTGTTGAGGTGCAGTCGTTTGTGTACAGGGAGAAGAGCAGTGAAAAGACGCATCCTTTTCTAATCTCATATTATCCTTGTGGGGTCCCAGTGCTGATGGTGCATGTTGATGATGTTGTTCTTTCCAGACTCACCTGTTGTGTTGTTTCATCAGGAAGCTGGGAAATCACTGGCAGATCATAGGGGCCACACTGAGCTGGAGAAGCTTAGAGGTAAAGAGTTTCGGGATGTTGGTGTGTGTTGAATGCAGAGCTGAGGTCCACAGACAGGATCCTTGCATAGGTCCCTGTGCCATCGAGGTGCTCCAAGATGTGGTGCAGCCTATGTTGACTGCGTTGTCCACAGACCTGTTTGCCCGGTAGACAAACTGCAGAGGGTCCACAGGGGTCTGGTGATACCATATAAGGGGTGTTCACATGGCAAGATTTGCTCCGGTGCTACACTGGCGCTGCGCTAGTAGAGCGTTCACACGTGCAAATTTGCTCCGACGTAGCCCCTGAAAACAGCTTACACCGGATCAAATTTGATCCACCTCAGGGAGGTGGTTTAAAAATTTGCTCCAGAGCAAATGCTCATTTGCGGGGCAGCACCGATGTAAAATGGTACATGTGAACGCTACAATTTGCTCTGGAGCAAATGCTCGTTTGCGAGGGGGGAATAGCCTCCCTATGCATGAGAAGAGTTGATTACAAACGGCAAGAATGCGTTGCTTTCGTGCTCTGTCAGACTTCCGTCATGTGTTTGTTTAATAACGACACAAGACATGGCTGGTAATAGTAGCAAAGCACCTCTTGGGTTATACCATCTCAACTAGAACGGGGGGAGGAGGGGGGGTAGTCCCCAAACGTCATCTTTCCTTTTGTAGGAGACTGTCTCAGAGTTGTTTGTGTAGTTTGTTCCTTTGTTGTGTGTTCACAACCCCCCTGTCCCCCATAGAATTTATTTTCTGATTTCCTCTCTTGATTTTTCTGTTTGGCGCATTTCATGTTTGCTTTTCTGAGTGTCATTGAAGTCATCGTTGATTTACGTTTTCGGGGGCGGTCACTCTCGAGCAGAAGGCATGGAGACCGAGAAGGAGAAGGACGTGCCTGTAAAGTAGTTGCTTGAGTTGTGTATAAGTTTTAAAAAGAACCAACACAACAGATCATTTGTTTTCTGTCGTTTTGCTCCGCTGCAGAAACTGCCGTGTGAACCCAAGTGGCGCTGCACCGACGCTGCGCCGGTGCTGACACGCTCAGCGGCTTTGTACGTGTGAACGCTCCACAAAATTTGCTCCGGTGTAAAATATATCGCAACAAAATACATCGGCGCAGCGCCGGAGCAAATATGTGCCGTGTGAATACCCCTTTAATAATAATAATAATAATAATAATAATACATTTTATTTATAAGCGCCTTTCAAGACACCCAAAGACACTTTACAATAACAAAAAACACAAAACAATACGGGTTGAGCAGCGGCAGCCAAACGCGCCAGCGTTCACTCAACCCGGAAGTCAGAAAGAACCACAAGGGAGAGAGAGGGGGAGAAAAAAACCCACGCTTGAACTACCCTCATTTTGAGGATAATTTGAGTTAGGCAAAAAAAAACTCCTGCACAAGGATATGACAGTTACTACAGGTCACAAGACATAAACAATGAAGACGGTGATACAAGGGAGTGTATGAAGGAGGGGGTGATGGTGGGGGACTAGCTTCCGTGCATACTTTCATCAGGGGAAGGTCGAGATAGCAGATGTTGTTTTGGTAGCAGGCTGCCCAAGAATTTAAGACAGCCTTGAGTCCGTGGCTTATAATAATAATAATAATAATAATAATAATAATAATAATAATAATAATAATAATAATAATAATAATAATAATAATAATACATTTTATTTATAAGTGCCTTTCAAGACACCCAAGGACACTTTACAATTATGTCTTTTTAGTGCCGTCGATCAGCCAAATCCGTGATTTCTGTCAATATTTGAGCCGTCGGCGTCATTAAGCCTATTTTAGGGAGGCTTCAGCCTCCCTAAAAATGTCTTTAGCCCCCCTAAATAATTTCATTGCATTATTTTTTTTTTAAAGTATTATTTATTTTTCCTTTACTTTTGCTAATATATTGCATCAAATTCAATATAATGTGGCCATTTTCAATTATATTTCAATAACCTGCCATTATTGTAATGTTAAATCTCCCAGGTTTCCTTTACGCAACAGGTGTTGCGTCAGCATTTGATGTGGCGATGGTGACAGTCTGTCACCATCGCCACATCAAATGCTAATGCAACAACTGACAGTTCATTGCCGAAAGTCAGGTTGAGTCGACAGGATGGATATTCGACAGTTTTTTAGAAAGGTAAATTAAGTATTCAATTCATCCATGCTGGTAAAACTAGTGACTATAGTCCGCTAAAATATCTCCAGTAACAGCAGAAACTGCACTGTAACATTTTTTCCATTTTGGATGAATTAAGGTGGGGCTTAATACAAATTAAGACCCATATTATTATTAAATACATAAATAATCATGACACCAACTCTTTGAGGCAACACCTATTGACACCTATTTTGTTTGAGTTGAATGACTACTTCTTTTACTACTTTTACTAAAGTCATTTTTTAAACAAGTATTTTACTTTTACTTGGGTACAATCAATTAATACTTTTTGTATTATTTGATTAGTATAAGATTTTTTAACTGTGAAGAATGGCACATTGTTATATATTTTTTAAATTATTTTTGTTGGTTATAAATGTGTGAATCTTCCATTTGTTGTTGGACAGTATTAAAGCATTCAATTTTCCTGAAAGTGGAAAGGCAATTTATTTATTCTAGATAGCTGTAAGTTAATTATTTTATTGCCCACTACATTCAACTGTACTGTGTTGACACAATAATGATAATTTATTTATATAACACCAAAATCACGGCAGACATCTCAAAACACATAGTCTTCTGGGGGCGAAGCATATATTAATACATTTTGGTAGAGAGGAATATAGGCCTACTGTCATATAGGTTATGTTATCGGGCATCCTTCTAATTCCCTTGAACAACCAAGATTGAACTTTTGAATGCTTTATAATTTCTCTTATCTAGTCCAGTTAAAGTCCAGGGGAGGAAGCCCCATCATAGTAAAGAGGATACTTATGTGATGTGTGTAATTCTTCATAGCCTCTTCATTTTGCTCTCAAAGTGCACGGAATTGATGGATTTTTAATAGAATGTAGAAAAAGATTATCCCGGGGGGGCATGCCCCCGGACCCCCCTAAAGGGGCTGTGTTCCCCTTGGGGCTAAGCCCCCCTTGTTCTTGAAACCTAGTGACACCCCTGATTTGAGCACGGATTCCAGTTTCTCCAAGTTCTTGACCATCTTGCAGAGATGATACAAAAACGCAACAGTTTGTGGTTGAGCACAGTCTGAGTCTGAGTGTTGGACATCCGCATTATGCCATCCATAGACCGGCAGCCTCTTCACTTCCAATAGAGCCGCTCCCGTCGGTTGAATTTTGTGATAGATCAGGAAACTGCAAGCGCCAAAGAGCAGCATATCTGTCATTGGAAGGCTGATAATGTCGATGTCATCCACATCTTCAACGGACAGTGTTGACAGGCACACCATTCTCCGCTTCCTCCAAGGATCTAGGGCAGGGGTGGGCAATCCCAGTCCTGGAGGGCCGCTCTCCTGCATGTTTTCCAGCTGTTGCAACACACCTGATTCAAATGAACAGGTTCAATATCAGGCTTCCGTCAAGCTTGCTGATGATCTGGTCATTTCAATGACCCAGCAAAAGTCCCAGAGGGGCAAGTAGGCTCCCCACTGCCTGCTCTTCTCGTCGAGAACATTTTGTCGATGTCATCTAGAGACCAGCCAACCAATTCCATGTTTGTTTTTAGGATGAAAATACGACAGGAGGCTCGGAAAGTTAGACAAAAGACAGCACATGGACTGAGTGGTGAGCAGGGAAGGGTGGGGGTGGGGGACAGGAGCAGAAAGCAAAAGCGTCCGCTTTTGTCTAGAGTCAAGGCGCAAGGGGTTTTACAGGTCTTCATGACCACAGACGTCAGAGCGACAGGCCTATCGTCGTTCAGTTCTGATGTTGAAGAGCCGTCTCATGTCATGTTCATGGATCTCCATGGCAGGGAATAAGGTCTGGGGTGCGGATAAACTTGTTTCTGGTGGGGATGGGCAGGTGTGGAAAGTGGAGGTGTTGTTTTTGAATCTGCAGAAAACATGTTTAGATCGTCAGACAGTCCCTTACACTGCTTTGGGGGATAGTATAGACCAGGGGTGGGCAAACTTTTTGGCTTGGGGGGCCACATTGTCTTCTAAAATTTGACCGATGGGCCGGGACAGCACAAGATACGGTACATATAAAAAAAAAAACTGCATATGTTGACAGTTCATATGGAACGCTTCAAAGTCCTCGATGCTCATAGTTAACGCTGTGGAGCTCACCTTCTCTCTTATTCGCGGGCCAGTTTGCGCAAGATTTTGAGCACGATAACAGTCAAACCGTTGCAGGAAACGTTAATTTACTCGACGGTCCGTCGAGCCGCAAGCAATTCACTCGGAGCAGGGAAATTGCCAGAACTGGACTGAGCGAGAATCGCTTCTTCATTTTTCAAAGTCTCATAGATTTGAGACTTTCCGACTCCAAGCATCTCTTATATCAGCGGTCCCAACCCCTGGGCGGGTCATTTGGTACTGGGTCGCACAGAAAGAATAAATAACTTACATTACTTCCGTTTTATTTATTGAGGAATCTGAAAGATGTTTTACTTTGAAAAGTTACCAGATTTTTTGTTCCATCCGTCTACCGTATGTCACTCTTGACGCAGGTCAAGCCGCGCTTTTCGGTCACGTGATAAAAAACGTCTTTGGAAAGTTTCTTTGAGAAGGGGAAAAGGCCCAGCCAGGAGACAGAGGAGGAGCCTCCGGCTTTGAAGAAAAAGAAGGCTACATTTAATAGACCGAATCCAGAGTCCTACTTAAAAAAAGGATTTATCTCAACAGGAGATTCCCACACACCAAGCCCACTCTGCATAATATGCGGTGACAGTGAGTCGTATATTTCGTGCACTTTGTATCTTAATTTGAAGGCACTTTTAAACGTTACCATATGACCAGAGAGTGTTGCGGCCAGATAGGACGTTCCTCGTGTCATGATTTGTGTATTCCATCGTATCGAGAGGGGCTTGATTGAGTTGACGCTACTGCGGTCTTCCGTATGGGTTCCGGGTACCGGAACTTCCGTTGTTATGAATCAATCGTTATTGTAATATAGTAGTCAAAAGTTTAATGCGAGGCGGCACGGTGGTCCAATGGTTAGCGCGTAGACCTCACAGTAATAGAGGTACTGGGTTCAATTCCAGCTCCGGCCTCCCTGTGTGGAGTTTGCTTGTTCTCCCCAGGCCTGCGTGGGTTTTCTCTGGGTACTCCGGTTTCCAAATGAAATTAATGCAATCATTGGAATTTGACTTTGACTTTTATTTGGTCTCCCGTAGGAAAAACTTGTATCGGAGAACAGGCCCTCCGTGCTGCTACATGCATTGGGCAAGACATACCACATACCTGTACAATACACAACACACATTGGACAAGACATTACAGGCACATGAACAGCCCACACTGCCCTCATGTCCTCCTGCTTGTCTGTCTGCCTCCCTCTAATTGTTTGTGAATTAAGATGATAGCCTGCGGTATGAATGAGTTTTTATATCGGTTTAATTTGCAGAGAAGAGTCCTATACCTCCTTCCTGAGTTTAGGAGCTCGAATTGGGAGTGTAGCACATGGGAAGGATTGTCTAAAACGTTGTTGGCCTGTTGAATAACGGACTGAACGTATATGTTCTGGGAAGCAGGGGTGGGGGCTGCCAGATTACCTTCCCTGCTGTTTTAACCAAGCTGGTTATCTGAGCCCCCTCCGTGAGCCGTCACCTTACCGCGGTGGAGGGGTTTGTGCGCCCCAATGATCCTAGGAGCTAAGTTGCCTGGGGCTTTATGCCCCTGGCAGGGTCACCCATGGCAAACAGGTCTTAGGTGAGGGACCAGACAAAGCACGGCTCAAGAACCCCTTATGATGGACAAAATAAATGGAACCCAGTTTCCCTTGCCCGGACGTGGGTCACCGGGGCCTCCCTCTGGAGCCAGGCCTGGGGGTGGGGCTCGTTGGCGTGCGCCTGGTGGCCGGGCCTGCACCCATGGGGCCCGGCCGGGCTCAGCCCGAAGAGGCAACGTGGGTCCCCCTTCTCCTGGGCTCACCACCCATGGGAGGGGCCAAAGGGGTCGGGTGCGATGTGAGCTGGGCGGCAGCCAAAGGCGGGGACCCTGGCGGTTCGATCCCCGGCTGCAGAAGCTAGCTCTGGGGACATGGAATGTCACCTCTCTTACAGGGAAGGAGCCCGAGCTGGTGTGTGAGGTTGAAAAGTTTCGACTGGATATAGTCGGACTTACCTCCACACACGGCCCGGGTTCTGGTACCAGCTCTCTCGAGAGGGGTTGGACTCTATTCCACTCTGGAGTTGCCCACGGTGAGAGGCGCAGAGCAGGTGTGGGCATACTCATTGCCCCCCGGCTCAGTGCCTGTACATTGGGGTTCACACCGGTAAATGAGAGGGTAGCCTCCCTCCGCCTTCGGGTGGGGGGACGGGTCCTGACTGTTGTTTGTGCATACGCACCCAACAGCAGTTCAGCGTACCCACCCTTTTTGGAGTCCTTGGAGGGTGTGCTAGAGAGTACTCCTGCTGTGGACTCCCTCGTTCTGCTGGGGGACTTCAATGCTCATGTGGGCAATGACAGTGAGACCTGGAGGGGTGTGATTGGGAGGAACGGCCCCCCCGAGTGGTGTTTTGTTATTGGACTTCTGTGCTCGTCACGGATTGTCCATAACGAACACCTTAAGGGTGTCCATATGTGCACTTGGCACCAGGACACCCTTGGCCGCAGTTCGATGATTGACTTTGTGGTTGCGTCATCTGATTTGCGGCCGCATGTTTTGGACACTCGGGTGAAGAGAGGGGCGGAGCTGTCAACTGATCACCACCTGGTGGTGAGTAGGCTCCGATGGTGGGGGAAGATGCCCGTCCGTCCTGGCAGACCCAAACGTATTGTGAGGGTTTGCTGGGAGCGTCTGGCGAAATCCCCTGTTTCAACTCCCACCTCCGACAGAGCTTTTCCCATGTCCCGAGGGAGGCGGGGGACATTGAGTCCGAATGGACCACATTCCGCGCCTCTATTGTTGAGGCGGCCAATCAGAGTTGTGGCCGTAAGGTAGTTGGTGCCTGTCGTGGCGGCAACCCCCGTACTCGCTGGTGGACACCAGCAGTAAGGGATGCCGTCAAGCTGAAGAAGGAGTCCTATCGGGCCTTTATGGCCTGTGGGACCCCAGAGGCAGCTGACGGGTATCGACTGGCCAAGCGGAATGCGGCTTCGGTGGTCGCCGAGGCAAAAACTCGGACGTGGGAGGAGTTCGGTGAGGCCATGGAAGCCGACTTCCGGACGGCTTCGAGGAAATTCTGGTCCACCATCCGACGTCTCAGGAGGGGGAAACAGTGCACCACTAACACTGTGTACAGTGGGGATGGGGCGCTGTTGACCTCGACTCGGGACGTTGTGAGCCGGTGGGTGGAGTACTTCGAAGACCTCCTCAACTCCACCAGCACGTCTTCCTTGGAGGAAGCAGAGTCTGGGGACTCTGAGGTGGGCTCTCCTATCTCTGTGGTCGAAGTCACCAATGTGGTTAAAAAGCTCCTCGGTGGCAAGGCCCCAGGGGTGGATGAGATCCGCCCGGAGTTCCTCAAGGCTCTGGATGTTGTGGGGCTGTCCTGGTTGACACGCCTCTGCAACATCGCGTGGTCATCGGGGAGAGTGCCTCTGGATTGGCAGACCGGGGTGGTGGTCCCTCTTTTTAAAAAGGGGGACCGGAGGGTGTTTTCCAACTACAGAGGGATCACACTCCTCAGCCTCCCTGGTAAGGTCTATTCAGGGGTGCTGGAGAGGAGGGTCCGTCAGGAAGTCGAGCCTCGGACTGAGGAGGAGCAGTGTGGTTTTCATCCTACCCGTGGAACAGTGGACCAGCTCTACACCCTTAGCAGGGTCCTCGAGGGTATGTGGGAATTCGCCCAACCAGTCTACATGTGTTTTGTGGACTTGGAGAAGACGTTTGACCGTGTCCCTCGGGGAGTTCTGTGGGGGGTGCTTCGTGGGTATGGGGTACCGAGCCCCCTGATACGGGCTGTTCGGTCACTATACCACCGATGCCAGAGTTTGGTTCGCATTGCTGGCAGTAAGTCGGAATCATTTCCAGTGAGGGTGGGACTACGCCAAGGCTGCCCTTTGTCGCCGATTCTGTTCATAACTTTTATGGACAGAATTTCTAGGCGCAGCCGAAGCGTTGAGGGGGTCCGTTTTGGTGGCCTCAGTATTACATCTCTGCTTTTTGCATATGATGTGGTACTGCTGGCTCCTTCAAGCAGGGCTCTCCAGCTCTCACTGGAACGTTTCGCAGCCGAGTGTGAAGCGGTCGGGATGAGGATCAGCACCTCCAAATCTGAAACCATGGTCCTCAGTCGGAAAAGGGTGGAGTGCCCTCTCCGGGTCGGGGAGGAGATCTTGCCCCAAGTGGAGGAGTTTAAGTATCTTGGGGTCTTGTTCACGGGTGAGGGCAGAAGGGAGTGAGAGATCGACAGGCGGATCGGTGCAGCATCTGCTGTGATGCGGACGTTGTATCGGTCTGTCGTGGTAAAGAAGGAGCTGAGCCAAAGGGCGAAGCTCTCAATTTACCGGTCGATCTACGTTCCAGCCCTCATCTATGGTCAGGAGCTATGGGTCGTGACCGAAAGAACGAGACCTGTGCGGTCGCGGTGCGGGGCGCTGGAGACATTGAACCCCCGGCGAGAGAGTTGGATACCCGGCGGCTGGGTGTTAGGTTCCGAGGTCGGCCGGGTCGCGATGGCACCGGCGGGGAGAGGTTCCCGACGCCGGCCGCGGCCCGGCCTGGACTAGGGTGCCGTAAGACTAAGGCGGACGGGGGGGGGGGGGGTCGTCAACGGGCGCGCGGACGTGCGGGTCGGCGGGGGTGGGGCGGACTGGGTACGCCAACGGGCGTCCTCCTCCTCCTGTTCGTGGCGGGGGGTAGAGTAGACGACCGGCCAACGACCGGCGCGCCGCGCTTCCACCACCCCCGCCCGTCCCACCATCACGTCCGCCCGCCTCCTCTCCCCGCGGCCGACCAAGGTCGGCCCGGTCGCGATGGCACCGGCGGGGGAGTGGTCCCGACGCCGACGCGGCCGGCCTGACTAGGTGCCCGCCCGGCTCGGGAGGCCGAGGCGCGCCGGGGTGCGCCGCCGCCGCTGGCCTCGCGGGGTCGGGCTGCGGGGGCGGGTGCTGGGTGTTCGTGGCGGGGGGTAGAGTAGACGACCGGCCAACGACCGGCCAACGACCGGCGCGCCGCGCTTCCACCACCCCCGCCCGTCCCACCGTCACGCCCGCCCCCCGCCTCGAACGTCGCCGCCGCCGTCGCCTCCGCCGTCCCCCTTCGCTCCTCGGCGCCGTCTGCGTTTCTCACGGGCCGCTGGCCGCTCTCCGGTAATGATCCTTCCGCAGGGATACAAGCGGCCGAAATGAGTTTTCTCCGCAGGGTGTCCGGGCTCTCCCTTAGAGATAAGGTGAGAAGCTCGGTCATCCGGGAGGGGCTCAAAGTAGAGCCGCTTCTCCTCCACATCGAGAGGAGCCAGATGAGGTGGCTGGGGCATCTGATTCGGATGCCTCCTGAGCGCCTCCCTAGTGAGGTGTCCCACCGGGAGGAGACCCCGAGGACGACCCAGGACACGCTGGAGAGACTATGTCAAGCAGCTGGCCTGGGAACGCCTCGGGATCCCCCGGGGAGAGCTAGAAGAAGTAGCTAGGGAGAGGGAAGTCTGGGCTTCCCTGCTTAAACTGCTGCCCCCGCGACCCGGCGCCGGATAAGCGGTAGAAGATGGATGGATGGATGGATGGATGGATGGTTATCTGAGCTTTAGATTTAACAGTTAGGTTCCCAAAACAACTGGTTATTCCAAAGTGCAGGACTGACTCAATAGTTGCTCTATAAAAGATCAACAAAATGCTTCTGCCAACTCCAAATATTCTCAGAAGTTGGAAGAAATGGAGGCGCTGATGGATCCTCGAACAGACATTTGATACGTGTGTCTGCCAGTTAAGCCTGCTGTCCATATAAATCCCCAAGTATTTGTAAGAGGAGACCTGCTTGATGTTTGTGCCATTTATAGAGATGGGACCATGCTCTCCAATTGATTTAGGGTCAAACACCATTTCCTCAGTTATTTGCACATTTATGCTTAGATGGTGCTCATTACACCAGTCAACAAAGGTGTCAATCCCGTCACAGTGGCTACTAATGCCACCCGTGAGCAGACAAAGGGTTGATTTGGTTGGGAGCTAATACAGTCATTTGAAAATAGGGTGAACAGAAAAGTTGAACTCACGCAAGCCTGGGGCGGGGGGCCCTGTGTAGCACATGACCCCATCTGATAATACAGAGTTAAATCTCACACGCTATGGACTTTTGGATAAGAAGGAGTGGTACCACCTGAAAAAGAATGGATTGACAGTCAACTGAACCAGCTTCTTCAACAAAATGTCTGGACAGATTGAATTAAAGGCTGAGCTAAAATCCACAAATAGTAGTTTGGCATATGCCACCCCACTCTCAAGATCCCTCTTGTGCAGAATAGTAGACATGGCGTCACTCATACTACGATTTTTAGTGTAGGCAAATTGATATTGATCAACTGCAGCTTCCACCTCCCTGCGTAGTTTCTCTATAATGATCTTCTCTAACCCTTTCATCACTTAAGGCCACTGGTCTATAATCGTTGTCATCCTGGGGGCAGGGTTTTTTAGGGACCGGAATTATAATCGATTTCTTCCAGAGCTGCGGCACTTCTGTGTCTATAGACAGCTGGAAGTGAGGATGCCAGGCCGGTGTTAGTTCCTCAGCGAAGGTTTTTCATGAGCAGACATAAGCAGACATATTGTTTGGTCCAGTGGCTTTGTTTACACGCAGTGATTTCAAAACCCGGGTAACACTGGCTGAGTCCGTTAACACCCTGTGATTAAAATCATAATGCAGATTGCACAGCAATTCATTACACTCTTTGAAAGTGTCAACTTCAAAACGCACGTAGCTCCTTTGCCCTCGCTTCCTCATCATGAGCCGACAGGGGCTTCTTCTTAGTGTCCATGTTTTTCATGGTGCGAATTGAGTCCCACAACCTGTGTGTTTGAATTACACAGGGCTTGCTCTTCCTGCTCTTTGTGTTTAGATCATGCTGCTCTTAGTTGCCGATTGAGATCCTTCTGGGCCAACTTCAGCCCAGCAGTGTCACCGAGCCTATGGGCTCTTTTCTTCCTCCTTATGCATTCAGTAACTTCCTCAGTAATATGTGGCATATTATTTGCATATATTTTTTACCGGTTTTCGTGATAATGTGCATGCAGAAGGAGACAAGAAGAATCTTTCTTACTTCTGCAACCTCATGAACATGTGTATCTTGGAAGAAGACACTCCAGTCTGTGCATAGATAGCTTCCCTTGAGCTCCTCTACTTTATCATTTGACCACACATTCCCAGTTTTGATTTCTGGCTTGCTAGACATAAAAGCTGACCTATAGATAGGAAGTAGGTATATAGCCTGATGGTCTGAGCTTCCAAGGGGATGCAGGGCTCTAGCAGTACAATGGTACCTCGGTTCACGAACGCTTTAGCTCACGAACTTTTCGCCTCACGAAAATTAATTTCGCGAGAATTTAGTCTCAGCTGACGAACTAGTTTTCGGCGGACGAACCAAACCAAGCGGTCGAACAACGCCCCTGTGGCGGCCGCGAGAAGCTGACGCACGCTCACGGCATTCACTTCATCACCCCCTTTCTTTGAATGCGGACGTGGTTTGTGTTTGCTAGACATTTTGGACCATATTGAGTGTACTTTTGCTATTATGGGCCTGAAAAAGATCCCGCCACAGGCTAGTGTTAAGCCTAAGAAGACATCAAAGAAAATTACGATCGAGTAGAAGAAGGAGATCTTTGAAAAACACGAACGAGGTGTGCGTTTGTGTGACTTAACGTCCCAGTACCAGTACGCTAACATGCAACAGGTGTCAATTAAGAGGTTTTTAATCAGCAAAAAGGATAAAGAGTCTCCTTCTAAGAAGCAAAGAAGAGAAGCCACACCGGAGGTTGAGTTACCTACAGTCCTTATGGAAGGTGACTCTCCTTCCAAACCGTAACTCCCTCCCTCCCTCCCACTCCGTTCCATCAAGCCATCAACTACGATCACAAAGGTAAATAAAACGACTTTATTATACAGTACAGTTTATTTCTTTAATTTCAATACAATAGCACATTTATTATACATAAAATAAGGTATATTTTTGTGTAGTTTTAAGGCTTATTTAGTTGAAAATTATGTTTATGGGGACCTGGGAACGGATTATTCTCATTTTAATGGTTTCCTATGGGAAATAAATGTTCGGAAGACAAACTTTTCAGCTCACAAACCTTTTCTGGGAACCAATTAAGTTCGTGAGCCGAGGTACCACTGTATAGGCATCCTTAATATTTCCATAACATTTATCAAGGATATTGTTATTTCTCGTGCCACATTTTACATACTGCTAAAAGCCGGACCGTGATTTATCCAGATTACAGTGATTTACGTACCCTTGAATTCACATGGGGGCATCAGGTTTATCTTAAATGCTTGTGGATACAGTCCGTGATCTATTTCGCTGCCTTCGCGGCATTCCCGTTTGGTGGCACATACACGACACACACAAATATGTTGGTAAACTCTCTTCGGAGGTAGTGTGATCGAAGGGATATGTACAGCAGCTCCAGACCAGGGTTACAGAATCTGTCTTTAGTGACCAAGTTCCTCCACCAGCTGTCGCGAAGGTCGATGCATAGACTGCCCCCTCTCGTTTTCCTGGAACAGTCCTCTTGATCCGAGCGTATGTGAGTGAACCCGTCGACTTGAATGAGATTGTCTGGAACATCTGCGTGAAACCAGGTCTCGGTAAACATCAGCAAGCCAGACTCACGATATTCGAAGCTCGCTCCTGCCTGCCTGGGCTCGTCCGGTTTGTTCTTCAGCGATTGCAGATTGCAGAACAGGATGGGCAGGCGTGGAAGTTTGACAGCTCTCTACACCCGCTGCCTAACGCCTCCGTTCCTGCCCCACTTCCTGATCCTCCTGAGACGGCTCGCCGTTGGTATGGGCTGCCGCTGTAATTCCACAGGAATGTCTCCCAGCATGCTCGGCGATGGAAGACGTCCATAAGCCCGCAGGTTTCAGAGCTCCATCTCGCTGTGTTTGAGTTGTCCAGTGCTGGAGAGCACACCGGCAATACATTGTGCAGGCAGCCTGGATGCCATCAGCCATATAATAAACAGTGGCATTGTCTGCTGGTCAGGCAGCATCTCGGTCCGGGACAGAAAGTGACTGGAGCGACTGGTCAGGAAGGTCAGTTCTATCCTGGGTTGCTCCTTGGACACACTGGATGAGGGGGGGCAACAGGAGGATGCTAGCTAAGCTAAAAGCTATGATGGACAGTCCCTCCCACACCCTCCGGCCTGCCCTGACAGCACTGGGTAGCTCCTTCAGCCAGAGACTGTTACACCCGCACTGCAAGAAGGAGAGATACCGCTGCTCGTTCCTACCGACTGCTGTCAAGCTGCTGAATAAATGTGTGAAAACCTGTAACCATTGTAAATAGCACAGCCACCTTATGCTTCATATATGCAGTTACGTATATGCTTGTATCTATATTTTATATTTATATTGCATTCTATACTGTGTACAGTTCTTTTTCTGAAACGTATTTATTTTGTGCTTGCAACACTTTGTTTTTTCTTGTCTACCCACCACCCCATTTTGCTGCTGTAGATTTCCCCAGTGTAGGACAAATAAAGGCTTATCTTCTCTTATCCCCAGTTTGATGCGCCAATGCTCAGATTGAAGTACAAGCGCAGACAAGGTCGATGTTGTGCCAAGTGTGCAGAATAACATAAAACAACATAACACAGCACATACAACCAAACAGAGTGCAGCAGCTTGAGCCTTCCTCTATGTCGCCTGCAGAATAACGCCATCCTGTCCCCATTCACAACCTTAATTGTTTACCAATCTTTGGCGGGCCGGATTAAAAAGACCAACAGACCAACGTTGGACCCTGGGCCACTTTACTGGACATTAATACTGTATATCCTTGTGATCAAAAGTATATGGAGAGCAACAGAGTTGTATGATGTCGCCTTCGGTCTTTCTCCAAGCACAACTGATTTGAAGTTAAATGTTAAATACTGGGATGTGAAATATATTGTGAGGGGACGTGGCATCAAAATTCTGGTTGTCGTTTTCATGACTGACCATGAAAAAGGGAGTAAAAGACCCTCTGGCGATTGAATTTCCTGCTGTCATTTATGAAGCCAGGTTTGAATCGTTGTGATCGATGTGGCTGAAAGGCTGAGGGCCAAAGTGAGCTGAATAACATATTTACTGATAACAGACAGCTGACAAACCTTTCATAATAGTTGATTGAAATGTTGATTTGTATAAATCAGTTTCATATTTCTTGAGGGAATGATGCTGCACTAAACACATCCAGCTCATATACAATCTCTGGCAATAGTTATGGAATTGCCAGTCTCTCAGAATGTTCATTCAGTTGTTTTATTTTGGAGAACCAAATGCAGCTCACAGACATGACATAAAGGTCATGTTATTTCAAATGGCATATTTTGGGTTATAAGAAAAACGAAAAGAAACAAAGAAATACAAAGTAAAACGTGGTAGTCGGTAAGAGTTGAAATTTTAGACCAAGCAGAGGGAAAATATTTGCCAGGGAGAGGCTTATTGTGATATTTTATTTAAGTCGAGATGTCCACAGAAATGTTGGCACACAACAATGATTTAGAATGGACAAATTGTGTCCAAGTTCTCCGTTGACTCCCACTTGACACATGGGAAGGGGGTGGGGGGGGGGGGGCTCGGGGGCTAAGGGCTATATAGCTGACTAGAATGGAGTGTTTTGAGAGTAGTTAGGTATTTACTAATTTCTCCAAAATATATCAACAGTGTTTGCACTAGTGTTTGCAAGCTAATTGCAAGCAAAAAAAAAAAAAAAAGTGTCTGGAAAATGTAATATTCGTGAACTCTTAACAGATTAAAATAAAACAAATTGAAGAGCTGATGCTTCACTTGTGGACAGTGAAATGAATCTCATCATTTTACAAAGATTTTTGTTGTCTTTGTTTCCCTGGACAAGACAACATGTTGCTTGCTTGCATTCTTCCTTTTTCTTTTTCAGCCTTGAGCAGACATGGTGGAGCGATTATCTTCCATGAGGCCAACACATTGAGACACCACTCTGACCCAAAGAAGTGCCAAACATGTGCGGGAATGAATACAAACATGTGTCTATAAATAGGCAGAAGTGTCCAAATGTACCACTTTTCTCGATAGTCAAATTGCAGCCCATAATGTTTGCAGTCTGTTAGCACACCTTTATGTTCTTGTTAATTGTACTGATCATGAACTGGTTCTTTGACTTGTTTTCCACTGAGACTGAATTGTTTTGTCTCACACTGATGAGCAATTCTTGTTTTTGACTTGAAGGTGATTTTATAAATATTTAGCACTCAATTTGATTCATGATTCTCATGTTCTTTATCGCATAATACATGCTTTGAGTGACCAAATAACGATAACATATTTTGCAATAGATTTGTACTTGAACAGTTTTATTGGTAATTGGAATCCAATTGAATGAATATTTTTACAGATTGTGCTGTAATGTATAATTAAAAACAATTTGGTGTATTGGTTAATGTACCCGAGCATTTGGATAGACTACTGAACAAGAATATGTACAGTGGTTGAAACAATTCCAGCATTTGAGGACAATATATAAGAAACACATTTAGTTGAAATAACCCAGAAGTGGAGTTGATTTACAACAATCACAATACAAAATAAAATAACCCTGGGTTAAAAATCAACCAACTGTTTTCAGGCTGTAGTCTAGCTCACTACCAAGTATCTTAATACATCTTCTGGATGCTGAGCACCCCTTACAAAACCTAATGATGCATTTGTTTAAACCACAGGTGTTAAACTCAAGGCCCCGGGGTCAGATCCGGCCCACCACGTCATCTTAAGCGCCGCCCCAAAAGCAAATCATGTGAGTCAACTTCCATGATCCTTGCAAAAATCTGTACTGAAATGTCAAATTGTCATGTGTCATAAATAACATTGAGATTCTTCAGGAATATTGTTACCCTGTATACCCTCACTTAAACAATAATTGAACGAACAACAAACCAAGAGTTGTTTTTAAGACACAATTCCGACAAAGGCTGGACTGTCAGCTAGATCAATGTGTCTCTTCAACCAAAAAGACCATTGTCTGGAAAAAAAGACACTTTAAACCAAATTCAACAAGCAAACAGTTGACTTGAGTGATTTCAAAACAAATAATCCATCAATTTGTTGTGTAGAAATAATGCAATGAGATAATTCAACATGGTGGCCCGGTGGTCAACTGGTTGCTGCGTCGGCCTCACAGATTGGAGGTGCAGGGTTCTGGCCTCCCTGTGTGGGGTTTGCATGTTCTCCCCGGGCCTGCGTGGGTTTTCTCCGGGTAATCCTCCCACATTCCAAAAATATGCGTGGCAGGCTCATGGGATACTTTAAATTGTCCCGAGGTGCTAGTGTGAGCGTGGATGGTTGTTTGTCTATGTGTGCCCTGCGATTGGCTGGCAACCAGTACAGGGTGTCCCCCACTTCCTGCCCAAAGACAGCTGGGATAGGCCCCAGCACCCCCTGCGACCCATGTGACGATAAGCGGATCAGAAAATGGATGGATGGATGATGAAACATTTATTCAGCTTCACTGTCATTAACAGCCCTCCGAGGGAAGACGTAACTCCAACGTGGCCCCGCGACAAAAATCAATTTGACACCTCTGGTCTAAACCCTGTTAAGGAGGTGTGGCGAATCACGACAGAATGGCCAGTAGACTCGTGCAATAACGTTTATATGATCACTTCAGGCATATTTATTTAATTGCCAGAACCACTCGGCAGCACGGTGTGACAGGAGCCGTGGCCATAAGCACAGCGACAGCTCAACGACAAACGGAAGTTGCGCTCAACATGTACATCCGGCATGTCCCTTCACAACAAAATCAAGCAGTAAGAGCGCGATACAGTATATAACAAATCCTTAACAACCCAAGTCCTTTGTCCACTTTAAAAAGATTTCTTTAAGTTAGGATCTTCTTTTAGGGCTGTTTCCCCTTTTTTATTTTATATATGTATTTATCGTTTTATTTGGGGTTTTGTTATTTGTTTGTTTTTAATTCTCCAATTTTGCCTGCGCTGAGCTCGACCCGCTTCTCGCCTGGATTCTACAATAAACATGACAAGACAGGAGATGCAAGAAGGCGTGTTAGTCATTTTAAGTCTCTAAATCTGCAAAAGATATGCGCAATGTGGCACGTATATTGAATTTCCTGTGGTTGACACCTCGGAGTGCGCAAGACTCCTTCAGTTGATTCGCGCACCTCAGCAAGGTGGGAGGGAGATATTTTGGTTTCGCTTTTACAATACTTGGACAACCTACACAGGATATGCTCATCAGATCACGCAGGCTACAGTCCGTTCTTAAGATAGATCAAAAGTCATGTCTGAAAATATCACTCAAGGAGTCGACTTGACGCACGGAGCAAATAGTTCCGCGTGTGAAATCAACTTGGAATTTACGCATGCGTTTCTGCCACCTGTCTTTGTCGTCGTTTTCGTGGTCGGGACACTTTCCAACGCGTGGGGGTTAAGAAGCGTGTGCAGCGGTTGGAAGAGCATAGGAAACATCAACATCTTCATGCTGAATCTGGGACTTGCGGACCTGCAGTATCTGCTCACGCTCCCCTTCCTTGTGGCGTACTACGCGCAGGACAGCTACTGGCAGTTCGGCCAACCTTTCTGCAAGTTGACCCGCTTCTGCTTCAACCTCAATCTGTACGGCAGCATCGGCTTCCTCACTTGCATTAGCATCTACAGGTACCTGGGAATCGTGCACCCCATGAGAGTGATGGGCAAGATCAGCAACCATCATTCTCTCGTCATCAGCGCCCTGGTTTGGTTTTTGGTTGTTGCTCAGATCCTCCCGGACGTGTTCTTTGTCAAGAATGATGCAAAGAAACTTAACGCCTGTTATGACACCACCTCCAATGACTGGATCAGAGAATATCTGCCCTACAGCATTGGATGGATGGTGACGGGGTTTGCCATCCCATTACTTGTCATCGTGCTGTGTTATGGCCACGTGGTTTGGGTCCTTGCCAAAAAGTCCAACATTAACCCCCTGCTGAAGCAGCGCTGTTTGAAACTTGTCATCCTTCTGCTCTTACTGTTTTCCATCTGTTTCATCCCTTACCACGTGCTCCGAAATGTGAATCTCCAAACCAGGATTTTGAAACAACAAGGCATCTGCCACGAGAGCTTCCGCAACGTTTATATTGCACACCAGGTCAGCAGATGTCTAGCGTGTTTAAATAGCGCTTTAAACCCTCTGATATACATTGTTGGAAATGACGATTTCCTGATGAAGCTTCATCGTCTAAGCGAGCGGACCAGGATGTCGTTGGCCAACTTCACGCACACGATTATTTACCGCAAACCGCTGGAAGTGGAGCCCGATTCAGCCTCGGTGACCTATTCATGAAAAGTTCGCTTTCAAACTTACCTGGATCCTTATCAGCACAACACGGACTTACGGTAATTATTATTGACACATTCCGGAATGACTATCCATGTGTGCAAAATCTACCTGATATATATTATTTTTTTGGAGGAATTGTTTTCTTTTTGGAGCCCCATTCGTTCTGTATTTTTTTGCTACTATTTTGACTTGCCAATGAAAGTTGTAACAAAATGGCCTCACAGATGTATGCACTTTTAACCTGGCATTTGCTTTTTCTGTCCATCTTTGTACAGCAGGTAGCAACCGTTCAGTAAGAATTCAAGCAAAAATGTCAGTCAGTGTTACCCCAATGGGTTCCGCGAAAAGTCTTTCTCTGGAAGTTGAAGAAAAAAAAAAAGCACAAAATTGATGTCATCATCCCCTGCATCTGATTTGATTTGTTTGTTATTCAACTTTGGGCTTAAAAAGATCTATTGTGAGCAACAACGAGATGGTGTTGTTTTGAAATGTTTAAAAAATTGGAAAACACAAGTCATTCATTCGGTCAAAATGTAACAATACTGGAGATAAGACTCGTTTTTTTGTGCAAATGGAATAATGTTGCAAATGTATAAAATATTTCGTTTTCTCTCGCAAATGGAAGCTGCCCTATTAATACAGTTTTATTGTATGGTGTGTATTTTGTATTTGCATAATGTGTTGGATGCAGTATTTCTGATCTTTTGCAAAAAATATATCAACAGAATAAAAATGTTGTCATTGTGACCCCACCTTATCCCTGCAAGTAATACTTGAAATTCTTGCTTTAAAAGTGAACCACAAAATAAGGATGACAACATGAGGGCCCTCATCCATTCGTCCATTTTCTAATTGGCTTATCCTCACAAGGGTCGCTCGCAGGCATGCTGGAAGCCATCTCAGCTGCTTTCCGGCAGCAGGTGGGGTACACCCTGAACTGGTTTCCAGCCAATCGCAGGGCACACACAGACAAACAACTATTCACACTCACAGTCACACCTAGTGTTCAATAAGCCTGCCGTACATTTTTGGGAATGTGGGAGGAAACCGGATTACCTGGAGAAAACCCACACAGGTATAGGGAGAACATGCAAACTCCACACAGGAAGGCCTGGAATCGAACCCTGCTCTTATGAGGCGGACCCCGCTAACTTCAAAGGAAGCCGTTCTTTTGAATTTTATTATACTGTGTTGTATACATCGTGTGGATGAAAACCCCAATCAGCCACACCATTATGATCATTTGATCAAACGTTGTAACACCACAAAGGTATAATTGGTATGATTCTGAGAGGCATATTCATTCAACAATACACAGGCTACCTCACTTTAGTGAGAGAATCAAAATGATTAGGCGTAGAAAAAAAAGTAGTGTGTTTCCGGTAACCCGACCGACCGAGAATTTCTACTTCGAAAAAAAAACTTTACGGTCGGCATTTTTTTCAAACCTTTTACATTTTTGTGTAATAATAATAATAATAATACATTTCATTTCATAAGCGCCTTTCAAAACACTCAAGGACGCTTTACAATCAAAACAAGAACAATAAAACCCGTGGAGATGTCCTGGAGGTGAGAGAGTGAGAGAGAGAGAGACTCCTCCGGGTTGAGTGACCGCTGGCGCGTTTGGCTGCCGCTGCTCAACCCGTATTGTTTTGTATTGTTTTGTGTTTTTTGTTACTGCCTTTGGCGGCGAGCGGGTGTTTCAATGTCTCCTTGTTTTATGGTTATTTTGTTTACATTTTTGATGGGGGGCAAAAAAAAAAGATTAAAAAAAAACATTGTCCGACCCACCGACCCTATGCTGAAATGTCATGTTACCAGAAACACACTACTAATTTTTCTACGCCTTAGAAGCTGGTTACGTTACGTTGCAGTACAGCTGTTGTATTGGAAATTAGACGCCATTTGCAAAAGGCCATTATTGCTATCGTCAATATCTTGCTTACAAGGATCTTTGAATGTTGAAAGTGTGACTGAAAGCCCACCCAGTGGAATGTGTATTTCGATTTTTCATTTAATGGCTGCTTTCACGTGGAATGGTGGACGACTGTTTAGCACGTCCGCCTCACAGTGCAGAGGTGCAGGGTTTGATCCCGGGCCCTAGTCTTCATGTGTGAAGTTTGCATGGTCTCCCTCTGCCTGCGTGGGTTTTCTCTGGATACTCCAGTTTCGTCCCAAATTTCAAAAAACATGCTTGGCAGGTTAATGGAACCCTTTAAATTGTCCCTCGGTGTGAGCGTGGATGGTTGTTTGTCTCTGTGTGGCCTGCGCTTGGCTGGCAACGAGTTCAGAATGTACCCCACCCACTGTCCGAAGACAGTTGGGATAGGCTCCAGCACGCCCGTGACCCTCGTGATTGGAAAATAGATGGATTGGCTCCTTTCACTGCTCATACTAAAATTTCCTGCAAATTCATTTGCGGTCTATCTTGTTCCGCGTACGATTCTTATGAGCATCTCTCTAGAACACAAACACAAGCTAATGAACATCTACAACAGATGCCTCTTATTAAGGAAATATCAGGCCCCATCAGTCCAATTAGAATTCTGAAAATAACCGAGCTGCAGTGGGGCTGCAGGGTTTGAGGCATTGTTTGTCTCACTTTATGCACTCCTATATTATAATGGATCATTGAATATCAGAAGCTTGAGACTTGGGAAACAAAATACTTTTATGGTTGCATGATCACAAAAATGTTTCATTCAATTAAGTAAGCTCAAAGTGAAAAAGTTGTGTCAGTCATTATATGTATACAGTAATTGTCTGCGAAAACTCCTTACTATTTGTAACTCACTTGGATATACAGTACTTCCTGTAACTTTTAACACGTGTTTGATGTGGTATTTTCTTCTTCTTGGAATTTAAATAAAAGGTAGAGGCAAGTTGAAGGCCAACCTCGCATATGAGCAGGAACTGATGAAACCTGCTTGGAAACCTGCTCGGATGAGAGGCGAAACCTTTGGACAAGTGTAGCATCTAGTTGTGATTGAGTCAATGTCCTAAAGATACAATAACCTGCCTGAATGACGACATTTGTAAAGCTTAATGTTCAACTATTAGATGAAATAAAATTCATATGTGTTGACATTTTGAAAAAGATGGCCGTCCAGCCTATGAAATCCGTTTACTCAGTCTCACTGCTCAAACCATCCACCTGTGACCTGTTCCGAAGTGCTTCTTCATGTCCTGCTGCTGCATTGTGTTTCATACGTGCGTTTCCTGTTCTAGATCTCAATGCAGTTCATCCGAGTGGTTTCCTGTTTAGTGGCTTGTGCATTACACTCTATATACTGTAGTACACAACCTCACAGTGAATCAGATCTGGGCAAAGTACACGCAGGGGACACATTTGCAACCCCCCATCCCGTCACTGAGTGCCCTTTACACTGTCCATGAAGTCAAAGTCAAATATGCAGGGCAGTGTTTTTAAACTTTTTCGTGCACACACGTGGCCGCTTGTACAAGCAAAATAGTCAGCGAAGAGCTATGATTTGTTTCTGCGCCGTTGCCGACTTAGCAACGGTTTCACTATATTTGACGACGTTTCAGACCACTATGGCAACTATTTTTCAAAAAAATGGACCAGTTAAAATGACAACAGTGGTCCTAATGCTAGAAACATTCGTATTTGTACGTATTTGTACTTATAAATAAAATGTATTATTATTATTATAAGCGCCTTTCAAGACACCCAAGGACACTTTACAATAACAAAAAACACAAAACAATACAGTACGGGTTGAGCAGCGGCAGCCAAACGCGCCAGCGTTCGCTCAACCCGGAAGTTTAAGAAAAATTATGCTGTCCACAGGAGTTGTATATTAGAGCTGTCAGTCAAACGATATAAATATTTAATCTAATTAAAAACGCAACTGTCATAATTAACTCAAATTAACTAAAAATTGTGATTACTCACGCATTTTTTTATCATTTCTGAATTTCCTTTAATATTTTTTGTCCTATTTTCCCCCATTTTAATGCTCTCATCAACATGGAATCATGAATCCGTTTTCTAAGTGAAAATTTCACTGTCTACCAGAGTTAAATATTTAGTCATTAACATTTGTAATATTTTATGAAAGTAACTCATTCTGAGGGTTAAAAAGTACTAGACTCGATGGTGTAATATTTTAACACAACACACTAGTGTATTGTAAATTTAACACTGACCAGTGTTGACTCATGTTAAATTTCAACTACAAGCAGAGATTTTTTAACCTCTCCTCAGTGTAAAAAAATAAACACTTTCAAAAGTGTTAACTATATTCAGTGTTGACCAATGTAGCTATGTTTTAAACAGTTAAATGTAATTAATTTTGCTGTGTACAGTAGGAATGGGAATCTTATGAATCGTCATCTATGTATGTTTGGATCATTGTTGTTAATAAGAAGCTGCATCGTTTTGTCATTTTCTGTGGCTTACCTTATGTCGTTGTCGCCTTTGTTCAGGCATCAGTAAAAACTGTTCCGATATTAAATGGAATGGTCACGTTCCGTTGGTGTCCAGTAGGTGGGAGAGGCATTCCGGGTTTTCCTGCTGCGCACATGTCTGGCACCACAATTATGGGGACTACATAAGGACCTCATGGACACACGTCAAGCAGTCATATAATTTCGTCTTGCTCAAGTCATCGTTCATGTGCATTTCGTCTAGACTAGGGGTTACTCATATTTTTGGCAAATGAGAGCTACTTCTTGGATGATGATCATTGGGAAGGGCTACCAGCTTGATACACCCTTCTGAAATAAGACATTTTCTGCAATTACGTTTCATAATGTTGCTGGAAAGAATTCCATTCAGGATAAACGGTGTTGAAAATAGATGGATGGACGGACGTATGGATGAATGGATGGATAATGTTGCTGTTAAAAAATTTCATCTCACATCTCCTAATTAGGAAACCAATGTCAATCTGCAACATTTAATTTTGAGAAAAGTCTGCCAGTGTTGATGCATGCAGCTGATCATTTATTGTAAGAACAATCTCACTGTAAAACGAGTATTGAAAGAGATTCAACTGTAGTTGGTTAGATCTACTTAGATATGGCAAAAGGGGCATTTATTAGATCTCGGGCCCGGTGGTTGGAGGAAAGAGAAAGATAACGGCATTGTTTGCCCTTGAAAAAAGAAACTAACTTCCCTCACTATCCAACTTCATTTTCTTTTTCAGAGTATTTTATTGACAAACGAATGACCTATCAGGGTGACTCGATGGTCCAGTGGTTAGCGCGTCGACCTCACAAAGCAGAGGGTTCAATCCCATCTCGGGCCTCCCTGTGTGGAGTTTGCATGTTTTCCCAGGGCCTGCGTGGGTTTTCCCCAGGTACTGCGGTTTCCTCCCACATTCCAAAAACATGCATGGCAGGCTGATTGGACACTCCAAATTGTCCCTGGTGTGAGTGTGAGAGTGGATGGTGGTTCGTCTGTGTGTGCTCTGCGATTGGCTGGCAACCGATTCAGGGTGTCCCCTGCCTACTGACCGAAGACAGCTGGGATAGGCTACAGCATCCCCCGTGACCCTTGGGATGATCAGCGGATCGGATAATGGATGGATGAATGACCCATTATCACATTTTTATCAACAGGCCCTTCTTGCATGGGGTTTGGCCTTTTCTCCATCATTTTTTTTACCTCATAAAACTTTCCTTTGGAACAACTCTAATATACTTATGAGAAAACATAAATCTATCTTCCTGAATGGCGCGAAAAGGGAATTAATCATCTTAATTTGATGTACAGTATTATAACACCTTGAATAGGAATCAAATCAACGTCAATCAAATATTTTATTATCTTTCATATTTATTCTGTGTGATAAATGGTTTGGATGAGCACAGATCTGTTATCCTGGCAGCAACACAAAAGGCTCGATCCCCTCTGAGCCTCAGTTTAGTTCTTGGTACTTCAAATAATGTCTGGTCCGCAGACCGGAGGCGGGCAGGTGTGTAGGGGCGGAGACACAGACAACTGTTCTTCCAACGCTCTCATTCTTTCATGTTTTTGTTTTTACAGCAGTCAGGCTATTTCTTGAGCCACCTCGGGTCTGAACATCTCATTTACAATGGCTTTGCAGGCGGGAAGTATTAATTGCTCTGCCACTGGGAATTTTTGGATTTAACCACATGTTCAGCAACATGGTAACTTGCTTTCAAGGCTCTCGCTCTCGTTTACCTTTGCGGTTTTTCTCATGCAGTTTGCTTGTTTCTCCGTGTGTTCATGCCGGCAAACAAAATACTCCACATAGTTGTTTCGAAGTGAAGGGTGTTTTGTTTTGAGAAGGAGTTCAAACTGTAAGAGCTACTTTTCATCACATGCCAAGCAAAAGACAATTCGCTAGCTGCTGCTGCTACCTACCGGTATGGAAGAATACTACACGATTACTCTGACAGGTGAGAGACCGCACAGGCATACGTATTGGATAATCTCCCACGGCACACCAGTGTGCCGCAGCACAGGGTTTGAAAAACATTACTCTAAATTGTCCCAAGGTGTGAGTGTGAGTGCGGATGGTTGTTCATCTGTGTGCCCTGCAATTGGCTGGCAACTGGTTCAGGGTGTCCCCTGCCTACTGCCCGAAGACAGTTGGGATAGGCTCGAGCACCTCCCGTGATCCTTGTGAGGATAAAGTGGATCGGAAAATGGATGGATGGATATTTGACACAAAGACTACAGCAGTACACGTAAATCTAAACACTTAAATATTTAATTCTAAAACCTTATACAGTACTTAACATTCATCAGCATTGCCTTCTGACAGAAAAAAGAGACTTGTGTTACGCTCACTCTACGCCGCTCTGACAGTGAAGCCTCCGTTATCCTCCAGCTATCCCCGCGCAGCCATGTATATGATAAGACAATGAATCCGTATTGATGAGGAGGAGGCGAAGAGAGACATGCTGCTTTTTCCGGATAAGCTCAATCACCCCCTCTTTTTCTTTCGCTCACGCTCACTTTCGCATTCACTCTAGCACTCGCTCTCACTATAGCGTGTGCCGACCCCCAGTTGACAAGACACTGATCAGGGTTAACCACATGGTGAGACACTGATCAGTATTGACCAAGTGATGAGACACAAGGGTAGGTGCTGGGCGGGGCATCTAGCCAATCAGCTCATGGGATGAATCCACTGTGCTGTCATTGGCCGGGAACTAATCATGTGTACAGCCATGAAAACCTCTGAGTCATTCTGCATTTTTTTCTGAATACTGGACTTGAGAAAAAAAATCCGCGATGCAGTGAAGCCGCGTTAAATGAAGAGCGATATAGCATGGGATCACTGTCGTCCTGTGCTTTCTACCGTCTTTAATTACCGATTTGCTTTACTATTTGTTGTATATGTTAAATTGCTCCATGTACAGCACTTTGTATGCAGCGATGGCTGTTCGAAAGTGCTCTATAAATACAGTTGAGTTGAGTTGAGTCCCTACAACAGGTGCGCAGGTGGGCGCAGCCAAATCTGCTGAATTCATTCTCTGAGGCTGCGCTGCCAGGGAAGTCTTCTTTGACCTCCCAGAAAAATGGGACATGACAGTAGGGTGAATGCAGCTTTACTGATGGTGCTAGCTGCAAAGCTACCACTCGCTTCCACCGGGATGCTAGCTTTTGCCTAGCTTTGATTAAAAAATAAAACAAAAACAAAACAAAACACAAGTCTATCTCTGTTTAAATATGAGACTTGTTCAAGTTGTTCTGGACTCAAAAATATGCATTAATCTATATAGAAAATACTTCATAAACATACCTTTGTCATTGACCCATATATATTTTACCTTAAAAAACACATTTCAATATAAATATTTGGCAAAAACAGCATTTGATATTGATATTCATAAATGTGTGTAGGCATAGTAATTTATGACAAATGTCTGTACAAATAAGTATTTGTATTACGTACAAATAAGACTTAACAATTGTAAGGCATTGGAGAGACATAGTAGACTAAACTTATCAAAGGAGAATATTTCAGTGGAATTTAACATAAAAGCAACATAATTATTGTAATCGTAAAATGTGTCTTGTAATGAGTTGAAACTCATTTACCTCATTGTGGATCTTCAATTTCCGTAACAAAAAAAAACAAAACAGACGTCAATTGAAAGGAATAAACTTCACAACATGACTGATAGAACAAGGGAGATGCAGGAGTTTTGTGAAGCAATGTCCACTCCGGAAATTAGTTGAAGTCTCTGTCGGTGAGAATCATGGGAGCCACCAAGGTCCAGATGTATAAGGCCAGACACAACCAGCTGGAGGTGATCTTCACCCACACGGTTGGCCATTTTCTGGTTATGGTGTAGTCCGCATTTGGACTAGGAGGAGGAATGTTTTTTTAGTAAGTGTAGCATTTTAAATTATTTTATAAAGCAAGGTTTAATACTTTTAAAATGATCTTGCCATGTCGATTATTGCGTACATACTCAATGAATTGATGTTAATAACACTTACAGTTCTTGATAAATATGATTTTCTCAGAAATATCAACATATTTGGAGGAGAGTTGAGGCGAAGTGCAAAAAAAAAAAAGAACCCAAAAAAACTTTCAGACTTGGAAGTTTTTTAAGACAGTTTGAAAATACAGCAGTCTAGTAAATGATTAATGGATTGATTAATTGATAGTACCAAAATGGCACATTCCAAAGTAGACCAACAATGACCTTAATAGTCGATAGATCAGGGTAGTTAATTTTTTTTCTTTTTTATGTTCTTTTTTGAAAATGCTGCGTTTTAAGTTTTAGCTACACAGACTGAGGGAGTGATGCAATACATGAACTGATGCTATGTATTCAGGATACCCAAAAAAAAAACCTAAACAGGAAAAAAAACCCAAATCCGATGAAGGTTATGTTTTTTAACAATGTGGATAATTTTACAGGATTACATTTTTCATGCGAAATTGTGTATTTAAGTCCTGCCAAAAATGCCTGGTAGCACTCCTCTTTCAGCTTGACAGCCTCTCTGTCCATCCGCGGGTTTGATGGTTGCCACCACGACAGGCACAGACCACCTTACAGCCACAACTCCAATGAGCTGCTTCAACAATAGACATGTGGAACATGGTCCACTCTGACTCCATGTCCCACACCTCTCCCAGGTCATGAGCAAAACTCTGTCAGAGGTGGGAGTTGATATTCTTTCTGACAGGGTATTCTGCCAGGTGCTCCCAGTAAACCCTCACAATAAGTTTGGGTCTGTCAGGTCGGACTGGCATTTCTCCCAACATCTGAGCCACCTCAACACCAGGTGATGATCAGTCGACTGCTCCACCCCTCTCTTCACCTGAGTGTCCAAAACATGTGGTTGCAAATCTGGTGCTCCAACCACAGTGTCAATCATCGAGCTGCAGCCAAGGGTGTCCTGTGGACACCGTTGTGTCTGAACATGGTGTTCATTATGGACAATCCGTGACGAGCACAGAATTTGCACTTGAGTCCTGATCAGTGTTGGGGGATGTCGTTTCTCCCTATCAAGCCACCAGATGTCTCACTCTCATTGCCCACGTGACCGTTGAAGTGCCCCAAGAGAACGAGGGGAATTCCAAGAGGGGGTGCTCTCCAGCACACCCTCCAAGGACTCTAAAAATGCTTGGTACTCTGAACTGCTGTTTGATCCATAGGCACAAACAACAGTCAGTTCCCCTACCTCTCGTACACTGGTGGGAACTGCAATGTGAACTGCAATGCACAAGCACTGAGCTGGGGGGTAATGAGTATGCCAACACCTGCTCTGTCTCTCTCATCGTGGGCAACTCCAGAGTGGAAGTGAGTCCAACCCCTCTTGTGAGAACTGGTACCAGAGCCAGGCTTTGTGTGGAGTAAAGTCCTGCCTCACGCACCAGCTCTGGTTCCTTTCCTGCTAGTAAGGTGACATTCCATGTTCCTAGAGCTAGTTTCTGTTGCCAGGGATCAGACCGCCAAGATCCCCGCCTTTGGCCACCACCCAGCACCAAAGCAAAGCCCCTTTTATCCCTTCCACAGGTGGTGAGCCCATGGGAAGGTGGGACACTGAACTCAGCTGATGGATATCAGCTGACCAAGTGAAACACAGCTTTGGCGGTCGCTCAGGAAAAAATTTGGGCGTGGGAGGAGTTTGGTGAGGCCATGGAAACCGAATTATAGACGGCTTTGAAGAAATTCTGGTCCCCACCCAGTGTCTCAGGAGGGCGAAGCAGTGCATCTAACACTGTGTATAGTGGAGATGGGGCATTAATGACCAGAACCCGTGATGTTGTGTGTCGGTGGGCAGAATACTATGAAGACCTCTACACCACCGACATGCCTTTCTTAGAGGAAGCACAGTCTGGAGACTCTGAGGTGGGCTCTCCTATCTCTGGGGTTGAAGTAACCGAAGTGGTAAAAAGCTCCTAGGCGGTAGAGATCGCCCTGAGTTCCTCAAGGCTCTGGATGTAGTGGGACTGTCCTGGTTGACACGCCTCCACAACATCACATGGTTATCGGGGACAGTGCATCTGGATTGGCAGACTGAGGTTGTTGTCCCTCTTTTTAGAAGAGGGGCCAGAAAGTGTGTTACGAACAGACCGCAATCACACTCCTCAGCCTCACTGGTAAGGTGTATTCAGAGGTGCTGAAGAGGAGGTTCCATCAGGAAGTCCAGTCAGATTCAGGAGGATCAGTGTGGTTTTCTTCCTGGCTGTGGAACAATGGACTAGTTCCTACACCCTTGGCAGGTCCTCAAGGGTGTATGGCTTGTCTACCGTCTAGTGCTTTGTGGACTGTGGGGTGTGCTTGAGGAGTACCAAATCACCTAATGCGGGCTGTTCAGTTCCTATATTACCGACGTCAGAATTTGGTTCACATTGTCAGCACTAAATTGGATTAATCTGGATTGGCAAACTGGGGTGGTAGTGCCTCTTTTTAAAAAGGGGGGCTAGATGGTGTGTTCCGAATAGAGCACAATCACACTCCTCAGCGGACTTTGCCGAGGCTGCCCTTTGTCACCAATTCTGTTCATAACTTTTATGGACAGAATTTCTAGGTGCAGCCAAAGCATTGAGGGGATCTGGTTTGGTGGCTTCAGTATTGCATCTCTGCTTTTTATGTGGTGGTGTTGGATTCTTCAAGCCGGGATCTCCAACTTTCAATGAAACGGTTTGCAGTCAAGTGTGACACATTTGGGATTAAAATCAGCATCTCTAAATCTAAAACAATGGTCCTCAGTTGGAAAACCATAGAGTGCCCTCACCTAGTTGTGGATGAGATCTTGCTCCAAATGTAGGAGATTTAGGCATCTTGAGGTCTTGTCATGAAGGAAGGCAAGATGGAGTGGGAGATCGACAGTGCAGTGTTTGCTCTGATGCAGACTTTGTATTGGTCTTTCGTGGTGAAGAAGGAGCTGAGCCCAAAGACGAGGCTCTTGATTTACTGCTTGATCTATGTTCATACCCTCACCTATGGACACGAGCTGTGGGTCATGACAGAAAGAACGAGATCCCGGATGCAAGTGGCCGAAATAAGTTTCCCAAGTAGAGTGTTGAGCTCTCCCTTCGAGATAAGGTGAAAAGCTCAGTAATGTGGGAGGGACTCGAAGTCTAGCTGATTCTCCTCCACATCAAGAGTAGCCAGATGAGGTGGCTCGGGCATCTGATTAGGATGCCTCCTGGACACCTCCATGGTGAGGTGTTCAAGGCATATGCCACCAGCAGGAGGCCCCGGGGATGGCCGAAGACAATCTGGACAGACTATGTCTCCTGGCTGGTCTGTGAACATCTTGGGATACCGCGGGAAGTGACTAGGGAGAGGAAAGTCTGGGCTTCCCTGCTAAACTGTTGTCCCCTAGACCCGACCCCAGATAAGCAGTCAAGAATAGTTGGATGGACGGACAGACTAGTGCTGATACAAGAGTGCACATTTACTGCAAGAAGAACTCCACTTTTGGATGATGCAAAGTTGGCTGTGTGGATAGGGACTTGGGAGATCATTCAGATTCAGATTCAGATTCCAAACTTTATGTATCCCCATGGGATAATTTGGATTTAACAGGCACGCTCTGCACAAGAAACATGAAAAACAATGACGAACATGGGATACAGTGCGAAGGGCCTGTCGGTACTCGCCGTATGTACAGCGCCCCGAGATCTTAGTTGAGAAAGTAAACACTAGGGAAGGAGAGGGGAAAAAAAAAACATGCTCGAACTATCCTCTTCTGAGGATAATTTAAGTCTAGGAGAAGAAAATACCCTGCACATCAAAGCATATGACAGTTACAACAAGTCACAAGACATAACATGTAATGAGGAGGCGGATGGATGGGGGGGGAATGCGACGTGGCCCGACCAGTGTGCTGCCAGTCCATTCAGCGCACAGTAGATCAGGTCACATTACAGGGAAACTTTATGTATCCCCATGGGATAATTTGGATTTAACAGGCACGCTCTGCACAAGAAACATGAAAAACAATGACGAACATGGGATACAGTGCGAAGGGCCTGTCGGTACTCGCCGTATGTACAGCGCCCCGAGATCTTAGTTGAGAAAGTAAACACTAGGGAAGGAGAGGGGAAAAAAAAAACATGCTCGAACTATCCTCTTCTGAGGATAATTTAAGTCTAGGAGAAGAAAATACCCTGCACATCAAAGCATATGACAGTTACAACAAGTCACAAGACATAACATGTAATGAGGAGGCGGATGGATGGGGGGGGAATGCGACGTGGCCCGACCAGTGTGCTGCCAGTCCATTCAGCGCACAGTAGATCAGGTCACATTACAGGGAAAAACCAAGGAACAATGAAGACGGTGATGATAAGGACAGGCCGCAGCTGCTTCGTCAAGGTCTGCTCATGGAGACAGTCCCGGCTTATCAGTCCATGGCCGAGAAGGAGGGGGTGATGGTGGGGGCACTAGTTTCCATGCGTACTTTCAGGGGAAAAGGTCCAGATGGCGTTGTTTTGTTTTGGTACGGCTGCCAACAATTCCAGGTGGCCTTTAGTCCGTGGCTGTATTCCTTCACTGGCGCCGATCAGCCAAATACTCAATTTCTTTCCGAAGCGCGAATTCAAACTTCTCCATGATAATAACGATCGTACGGAGACGCTCCAGAACCACATCCATATTGCGGTTGAGCTCAGTCACCGCTTGAGTCTGAGTGTTGGACATTCGCGCTAGACCATCGAGAATGACCAGCAGCTTCTTCACTTCCAATAAAGCTGCTCCCGTTGGTTGAATTTTGCGATAGAACAGGAAACTGCTAACACCAAACAGCAGCATACCTGCTATCAGAAGGCCGATTATGTGGATGTCTTCCACATCCTCAACGGACAGTATTGCCAGGCCCACCATTCTCCACTTACTCCAGGGATCAAGGGCGTACCCGGCAGCAAATGTCCCCGAGGGGCAAGTAGGCTCCCCACTGCCTGCTCTTTTCGTCTAAAAAATTTTGTCGATTGCATCGAGAGACCAGCCAACCAATTCCATGGTTTGTTCTTAGGATGAAAATACGATAGGAGGCGAGGAAAAGTTAGACACAGACAGCACTTAGACTGAGTGGCGAGCAAGGAGAGGGTGGGGGGAGGACAGGAGCTGAGCAAAAAAGCGTCCACCTTCGTCGAGGGCCAAGCAGAAAAGGATCATGATCAAAGATCATGCTTTTGTGTGTGACCAGATTTTAAAAAAGGTGAAATTTGAATTAAACTAAAACTCATTTTTCTGTGTCGGAAGAGTTATATGAAAATAAAATTAAACTTGATCCATCCATCCATTTTCTACCGCTTATCTGGGGTCGGCTTGCGGGGGCAGCAGCTTTAGCAGGGAAGCCCAGACTTCCCTCTCCCCAGCCATTTCTTCCAGCTCTTCCCGGGGGATCCCGAGGCGTTCCCAGGCCAGCTGGGTGACATAGTCTTTCCAGCGTGTCCTGGGTCGTCCCCGGGGCCTCCTGCCGGTGGGACACCTCACCAGGGAGGCATTCAGGAGGCATTCTAATCAGATGCCTGAGCCACCTCATCTGGCTCCTCTCGATGTGGAGGAGAGCAGCTAGACTCTGAGCCCTTCCCGGTTCACCGAGCTTCTCACCTTATTACGAAGGGAGAGCCCGGACATCCTCTGGAGAAAACTAATTTCGGCCGCTTGTATCCGTGATCTCGTTCTTTCGGTCACGACCCAAAGCTCGTGACCACAGATCAGGGTTGGAACACAGATCGACCGGTAAATTCTCCCGGGAGCTTCGCCATTCGGATCAGCTCCTTCTCTACCATGACACACCGATACAAAGTCCGCATCCCAGCAGACGCTGCACCGATCTCTCGCTCCCTCCTGCCCTCAACAAGACCCCAAGATACTTAAACTCCTCCACTTGGGGCAAGATCCCCTCCCCGACCCGGAGAGGGCACTCAACCCTTTTCCGACTGAGGACCATTGTTTCAGATTTGGAGGTACTGATTTTCATCTCAACCGATTCACATGGCTACGAAACACTCCAGTGAGAGTTGGATAGCCCTGCTTGAAGGAGCCAAGAGTACCACATCATCTGCAAAAAGCAGAGATGCAAAACTGAGGCCATCAACACGGACCCCCTGAATGCTTCAACTGCTCCTAGAAATCCTGTCCATAAAGGTTATGAACAGAAACGGCGACAAAGGTCAGCCTTGGTGGAGTCCAACCCTCACTGGAAACGATTCCAACATACTGCCGGCAATGCGACGCAAACTCTGACATCGGTGGTATAGGGACCGAACATCCCGTATCAGGGGGTTCGATACCCCATACCCCCGAAGCACACCCCACAGAACTCCCAGAGGGACACGGTCGAATGCCTTCTACAAGTCCACAAAGCACATGGAGACTGGTTGGGTGAGTTTCCATGTACCCTCGAGGACTCAGCAAATGGTGTAGAGCTGGCCCACTGTTTCACGGCCGGGACCAAAACCACACTGTTCCTCCTCAATCTGAGGCTCGACTTCTCGACAGACCTTCCTAGTTAGAACACACACTGCGGCCCCCCTTTTTAAAAAGAGGGACCACCACCCTGGTCTGCCAATCCAGAGGCACTCTCCCCAATGACCACGCGATGCTGCAGAGGCATGTCAAAAGGACAGCTCCACAACATCCAGAACCTTGAGGAACTCCGGGCGGATCTCATCCACCCCTGGGGCCTTGCCACCGAGCAGCTTTTTAACCACATCTGTGACTTCAACCACAGAGATAGGAGAGCCCATCTCAGAGTAGCCAGACTCCGCTTCCTCCAAGGAAGGCGTGTTGGTGGAGTTGAGGAGGTCTCTGCCAAGTACTCTGCCAAGTACTTGCTCCCGAGTCACATCGTCTGAAGTCGAGGTCAGCAGCGCCCCATCCCCACTGTACACTGTTTTAGTGGTGCACAGCTTCCCCCTCCTGAGACGTCGGATGGTGGATCAGAATTTCCTTGAAGACGTCCGGTAGTTGGCTTCCATGGCCTCCCGAACTCTTCCCACGCCAGAGGTTTTGCCTCGGCGACCACTGAAGCTGCGTTCCGCTGAGCCAGGCGATACCCATCAGCTGCCACTGGGGTCCCACAGGCCATAGAGGCCCGATTTGACTCCTTCAGCCTGACGGCATCCCTTACTGCTGGTGTCCACCAGCGAGTATGGTGGTTGCCGACACGACAGGCAACAACAACCTAACGGCCCCAACTCAGATTGGCTGCCTCAACAATAGAGGCACGGAAGATGGTCTACTCGGATTCAATGTCCCCCGCCTCCCGGGCAAGGACATGGGGAAAAGCTCTGCCGGAGGTGGGAGTTGTAACTCCTTCTGGCGGGATTCCGCCAGATGCTCCCAACAAACCCATACAATACGTTTGGGTCTGCCAGGTCAGACCGGCATCTTCCCCACCCTTGGAGCCTACTCAGCACTAGGTGGTGATCATTTGACAGCTCCGCCCCTCTCTTCACCCGAGTGTCCCAAACATGCGGCCGCAAATCCGATGAAACAACCACAAAGTCAATCATCAAACTGCGGCCAAGGGTGTCCTGGTGCCAAGTGCACATATGGACACCCTTATGTATGAACAAGGTGTTCGTTATGGACAATCCATGACAAGCACAGAAGTCCAATAACAAAACACCACTCAAGTTCTGATCGGGGGGGCCGTTCCTCCCAGTCACGCCCTTCCAGGTCTCACTGTCATTGCCCATGTGAGCATTGAAATCCCCCAGCATAACATGGGAGTCCCCAGCAGGAGTACTCTCTAGCACACCCTCCAAGGACTCCAGAAAGGGTGGGCATGGCGAGCTGCTGTTGGGTGCTCCGAAGGCGGAGGGAGGCAACCCTCTCATCAACCGGTGTGAACCCCAGTGTACAGGCACTGAGGTGTGGGCAGGTGTGGGCAATGAGTATGCCCACACCTGCTCTCCGCCTTTCACCGTGGGCAACAGCAGAGTGGAAGAGAGTCCAACCACTCTCGACAGAACTGGTACCAGAACCCAGGCTGTGTGAGGAGGTAAGTCTGACTATATCCAGTCGGAACTTCTCTCCCTCGCACACCAGCTCGGGCTCCTTCCCTGCAAGAGAGGTAACATTCCACGACCCGAGAGCTAGTTTCTGTAGCCGAGGATCGGACTGCCAGTGTTCCCGCCTTTGGCTGCCCGCCCAACTCACACTGCACACGACCATTTTGGCCCCTCCCATGGGTGGTGAGCCCATGAGAAGGGGGACCCACGTTGCCTCTTCGGGCTGAGCCGTGGGTGGAGACCCAGCCACCAGGTGCTCGCCAACGAGCCCCCCCTCCAGGCCTGGCTCCAGAGGGGAAACTGAGATCCATTTATTTCATTCATCACAAGGGTTTTTTGAGCCGTGCTTTGTCTGGTCCCTCACCTAGAACCTGTTTGCCATGGGTGACCCTGCCAGGGGCGTAAAACCCCAGACAACTTAGCTCCTAGGATCATTGGGACACACAAACCCCTCCACCACGGTAAGGTGACGGCTCACGGAGGGGTGTCTGAAATTGACAAAGACAAAAACCAAGGCCATTTTCACTGGAATGATAGTTTTAGTTACTTTATAAACATAAAATGTTGTCAATAAGGTTCCGGTTTTCAGAAACCAATCACCAATTGGAGTTGAGAGAGCAAAAACGCTCTCTCAATTCTAGTTTGTTATTTTGATCAGTATCTGATATGGACATCTTTTCAATGTGAACTTGTGTGATCTCAGATTAATAATAATAATAATACATTTTATTTATAAGCGCCTTTCAAGACACCCAAGGACACTTTACAATAACAAAAAACACAAAACAATACGGGTTGAGCAACGGCAGCCAAATGCGCCAGCGTTCACTCAACCCGGAATTAAGGTAAATCATTAATCAGGTCAATGTTATCATTCATCAATTTCTGCTACTTTATAAGAGTCCAAGATTAAATCTTTCATCTTGGACTGGTTGTGATGGTAGTACTGACCTGTACCAGTTTGTGAGGGTCATCATGATGTAAAGAGATGCCAGGAAGAGCATGAAATGAAAAAACGAGTAGCTGTAATGGATCAGGTCGCTGTCAGTCACCCGTTTCTCCTGTCCCAATGATTCCTGACGACCACCCGCAGCCAGAATTTCCGAATCGTTTGAGGCCATGGTCAGTTTGCTCATCTGGCTGGCACTGGATGAGCGAAGGCTGGAGGAATTGTAAAAAGAATAGTGACTTTATTCTTGGGCTGAAACAATGAATAAATAACATCCATTTTAAAAAGTGTTGCCAACCAATTGATGTGATTGTGTCACGTGATGATTACGTCAATGACACCCCACTGCATCATCAGTTTTTAACACAAGGTGATTTTTACAAACTGCCTGAAGATAAGCCGTGATCTCCCTGCAGTAAGTTATTTGGTGAAATTAATGAAATGTTTTGAAGATAATTCATTCATTCAATCATTCATTTTCCAAACCACTTCATCCTCACTAGGGTCGCGGGGGATGCTGGAGCCTATCCCAACTGTCTTCGGGCAGTAGGCAGGGGACACCCTGAATAGGTTGTCAGCCAATCAAAGGGCACACAGAAACTAACAACTATTCGCGCTCACACTCACACCAAGGGACAATTTGGAGTGTTCAATTAGCCTGCCATGCATGTTTTTGGAACATGGGAGGAAACCGGAGGACCCGGAGAAAACCCACGCAAGCACAGGGAGAACATGCAAACTCCACACAGGAAGGCCGGAGCTGGAATTTAACCTCTGCACTGTGAAATCGATGTGCTAACAACTCAACTACCGGGCCGCCCCGTTTTGAAGACAATATATTCCTTTATTTACATCAATAAGGGATTGGGTGGGACATTAACTTGCACACGCCTACCAACTTATTGTTTTGACCAATCCTGGCAAAAATGAAAATGTTTTGACCAGCTGAGTCCCTGTTATCTCAGATGGTATCATGGTACAGTGAAACTCCTCAAGAACGAAACCTACATGGGTTTGACATCAATTTTGTCAAACAGGTTGTATTTAGGTGATTTCTTGATTGAACAGGTCTGGAGGTAATTCAGGCTTGGATGTAGTCAGTTAAAATGAAGTTAAAAATGTCATCTGCCACAGTCCACTTATGATTTAACAAGGGGTGAAAGTACTTTTCACACAGGGCCAGGTAGCTTCCATTAATAATTCAAATCACCATTTTAAAACTGTATTTTACATTGACTTAGGTAGGTTTTGTCTGATCTTGACATTGTTTGGTAAAAAAAGTGGCGAAACTATGCAAAAAATAATTTCAGGAGTGGGTAACTACTTTTTCTTGGTACTGTGTATGTTGTTCATTGATTCTGTTACATACTGATTCAAAAGTGGAAACATTTTTTTCCATTCAATCATTTGTTTTTGTTCACTGAAAAGTAATTCAAGAAATATGGTATAGTTTTTATTGTCAATCTCAGCTCTAGTCTTTCTGTGTGTAGTTTGTGTTTTTGTTTGTTTGTTTATTTATTTATTGAACATAAAACATATACAGTAATAATTTGACAGAAAATAAGTAAAATGGTAAAAAGGAAAGAGAAATCAGTCATCATTCAACACAGTTATTATGTTCAAGGGAGTAGGAAGAAGTAAAGAACTTATCTAGTCCTACCCCGTGTTATGTGTTTATATCTAATAAATCATTTTTATATCAATCAGAAAAGAAAGTGAATAAGAAGAAAGAAGTCTCTATTAAGGCTCATGCTTTACCCTTAACCATGATATTTTTAGTTTGGGTTGTGAATTGCGTTTTGCTTACAAGTTTCACCCATTTAAACCAAATTAATTTGACTTGCTAAAAGAACACGTTAGAGCATAACTGTCAAACTCAGGTCCTGGAGGGCCAATGCCCTGCATGTTTTCCAACTCTCCCTGTTGCAAGACACCTGATTCAAATGAACAGGTTCAATGTCAGGCTTCCGCAGAGCTTGCTGATGATCTGATCATTTGAATCAGGTGTGTTGCAACAGGGAGACTTGGAAAACATGCAGGGCATTGGCCCTCCAGGACCTGAGTTTGACACCTATGCGTTAGAGTTACTGGATGGAAATGATTCTATTGCGCCTTCTACAATATCAGATTTTTTCCAAATGACGTGATGAAAACTAATTCAATGTACACTTAAACTCCTCTACAACGAAACAATCTACATTGGCGAAAATACCCCCTAGTGTGAAAAAATCTTCATGCATTAACACCATTCCCACTTTCCTGCCCACCATACAATGAAAAAAAACCCTGTTGCGTTATAATGTTTTTCTCTGCTCTTGCCTCGCAACGAGATTCACTACAACGAAGTCTAATCCAACAGTGACCTCTACTGCTTCATTCGGAAACGGCAACAGCAACCACCACACTGGTTTACACATGCACAGTAGTCCAGGAAGTATTTGTTATTGTTAGTTTCAGATGCAGCAAGAACGTTGCATTGCTAAAATAGCTACAAAACGGACCTTTGGATGTCAGGCAGCTAAGACAAGAAGAGCTCTGACGCTGGAAGAGAGGGTAAGAGTGATCAAAATGAAAGACGAGGAAACAAAATAAAAGACATTATCCAAGAAATTGAAAGTGAAAGTGAATGCTGATCGTGAATTTCGCAATTTCTTTCCCTTTTTTTTCTTTCGACACGTGACTATATGAAGTGTCAAATAAGTGTATACCCATAATTATGCACTATTGCAGGGGTGCCTATTACGTCAATCCTGATCTACCGGTAGACCTAAAGGTGTAGAGGAGGAAAAAAAACAAACCCATTTGTGTGTCTTTGTACATGTAATATATTTTTTGTGTTAATGCACACTGCACCCTAATCATTCTATCAATCTCATTTTCCCAAAGATTTTTTAAATAAAATAAAGCAGGTAAATCTTTAACCTACGGTGACGCGCGACTACGTCAGCGGAATTTGTTAGCGCTCAGCAGTCTGCAATTGCAGCTTGTGATCAGAGCTGTTGCACTATATCGTCATTATTCTCATTCAGAGTTTGCTTCGTGTACAATTCAGCGAGGGCACGGGCAAAGAATAGGAATCAGAGGGCTGAGGGAAGCACTTTAAAACGGCACGTGTGAGCTACGATAGTCAAAAGGCTGCAAAAGTGCATCGCTTGCTTCCGTGTTTGGCTTCTCATCATGTATTCTCCCACATGATGCGTGTGTGTGTCCGTGTGTGCGTGTGTGTGTGTGTGTGTGTGTGTGTGTGTGTGTGTGTGTGTGTGTGTGTTCACGTCTGGGAGCAAATTTGATACAGTGGAAAAACCACCTGTTGTGAAAAAATTCTTGCTGCAAACATGATTTTGTTGTAGAGTACTTTCGCTGTACATGGTTTGTTTCAATGTCATTTAGGTACATGGTAATTCATTTTTTTGGGAAGCATACCTAGAGTAGATGATGCATAAGACAAACAAAGAGAGCCCCACAATGCTCTGCGCATCCCACCACTGTAGGTAAGGTGTTGAGAGAATGGGTTCCTCTGTGTCATTTATCACCACCACAGCAGTCTGGTTTTCGACCTCAAGAGGAGCCAGTGTGGGCGCTGCTATCTGTTGGACAATACTCATCAGGCCTGGGTTACATGTTCGGTCTGAAAGTGGGGACAGACAAGCAATATTATCTCATTAGTATTGCACTGCTGTTACATCCAGCCATCCATTTTCTAAGCTGCTTATCCTCAAACTGGTCGTGGGTGTGCTGGACCCAATCCCATCTGATCTTGGGCAGTAGGTGTGGTTACACCCTGAACTGGTTGCCAGCCAGTTGCAGGGCACACATAAACAACCCACCCTGCATGGTCTTGGTATGTGGGAGGAAACCGTAGGAACCGTAGAAAACCCACACAGACGGGGGAGCACATGCTAACACCACACAGGAAGGCCGAGGTCTGGAATCAAACCCTACACCTCCGCACTCTAAGGTGGACATGCTAACCAGCTAACCATTGTACCGCCCGTATCACTTCTGTAAGCTACAATACAAATCAAACAAACAAATACAATCAAAATTTAAAAAAAAACTTTACAGCACAATATTTTGATAGAATAACATACTTACTAATGTACGGTTGTGTCTTAAAATCAATTACAAAAAAAGTCAGAGTAAAAAGTTGCTGAAAAGTCAGAGTACATGGTTACTACTAGACATTTGAAGCTTCTTGTAGCCATCTACTAGTCTCTGACATCAATTTGAGGAAAGTTTTCCCCACTCCTCAAAGCTGAATTCTTTCAGCTGTGAGTTGTTTGAGGGTTGTTTTTCTTACATGCACAGCCTGTTTCATGCCACATCTCAATGAGATTTTGATCTGGACTTTGACTGGGCCATTCCAAGTCTCTCAACTTCTTAAATTTTCAGCCAGTTCTTGGTGGATTTACTGGTTTGTTTTGGGTCATTGTCATGCTACAGTGTCAGTTCTAGTCCAGTTTTCAAGCACCCTCTGATACATAATAGAATTCATAGTGGATTCTATAATGGTGAGCTAGTCAGTTCCTGTTATCGCAAAGCATTCCCAAACCATGACACTTCGACCTCCATGATTCACATTTGGTATGAGGTTCTGTGCCTGGAATGCTCTGTTTGGTTTACAACAAAAGTCTTCTGCTCTAGGGTCCAAATAATTCAACTTAAGTCACCTGTTTAAAGAACATTATTCCAGTACATTTGGTCTCTGTCCGTTGTTTTTTCTGGCCAACTTCAGTCTGGCCTTGATGTTCTTTTTAAAAGCAAACAATTGCTCTTTGCACACCTCCCATGAAAGTCAAACTTCCAAGAGCCTGCTGAAGGTCCCGTGATATTATTTTAGAATTTTTGATGACTGCTTTTGGAATCTTGCAGCCTGCTCGAGCAAGTGAACTTACTTTGACAGACAGACCCCGGGCAGCAAGGTTTCAGTTGGTATGAACTTTGAAACAATTTTCCAGATGGCGGAATAGTTTATGTCAAACTCCTTTGATATCTTTTTAATTCTTAAGCATCCGTAATTATTTCGGAGAGTCTTAGACAGCTCTTTGGACCTCACCACTGTGCTCATTCTTACTTCAACAGACAGGGGCAAACCAAACATCTGAGGTTCAAAATACTGGTTAAGTATGTAACAATGTTGCATTATCTCCACCGTTACAACTCCCCAACTCAGAAAACTGAGTTTTTTTTGGGTTTCGGGGGTCACTCCTGAAGACCTTCTATGACTCTGTAGTGGCTTCAGCCATCCATTATGGCATAGTCTGCAACTAGAGACTGAGGTACCCCGCTTGTCCCTGCCGACTGCTGTCAGGCTGTTGAATAAACACACGTGAAAACCTGGACTCTGCCCCACTCACCTTATGCAGCATATATGCAGTAGCATTTATGCGTATATCGTATGTTATATTGCATTCTGTACTGTGTACAGTTCTTTTTTTAATTTTGTGCATGCAAATACTTCATTTTTGTTTCTTTTTTTCTACTTTCTTTCTTCCAGATTTTGCTGCTGTAGATTGTGAATTTCTCCATTGTGAGGCAATAAAGGATTTCTTATCTTATCATTCTTCACAGATGAGCTTGTGTGTTTTGGATCATAAGCAGATTCTTTCTTTCTCAATAGAGGTTATTCTTGGTCTCATCAGTCAACTTTTATCCAGTCACACTTTTATCCAAAACTTTTATAGCTCATCTTTGTACATATTTGTAGGGCCCAACCGATTAATCAGCCGATCATGGCCCTCCAAAATAAGAGTCCAAATGGCTAAGGTTTGACAAATGTTTCTACCTATATGGAATCTGAAAAATTTGCAGCGACAAGTAACAAGTCTCCTCATTTGTTACACATAAATCTATACCCTTACCCTTACCTATACCCAAGATACACATATCTTGGACCCTTAGATCACCTGGACAGACCACAAAAACCTGTCATATTGCCGCACTGCCTAATGACTGAATTCCCGGCTCATTTCTGGTTAATTGTCACTTATTGTCCTGCCTCAAGGAATGTGAAGCCTGATGCTCCCGCCTGTCAAGTTTCCCTTTGGAGGGGGGAAAGACCAAGGGTGAGACCATTCTCCCTGCCAGCTGTGTAGTGGGGTGGTGAGATGGTGAATATGACATCATGTACAGGAGGCCCTCCAGAGCCACCCAACACCTGATGGTTGGCCCCCCGGCCAGCTGTTGATTCATGAGCCAGTCAGATCGTCAGTGCTCACTTCCTGGATAGACTGCCACCCAGGAGTTACCAGACTCTTGCCCTTTACAGCAGCGTTTCTGGTGGCCTTCCATGACTGCAAAAGTCCGGACATTTGTCACTGCGTATACCAGGGGTGTCAAACTCATTTTTGTCGTGGGCCAGATTTTAGTTACAGTTTCCCTTGGAGGGCCGTTATGAGTGAAACCATATCTATCAGTCAAGAATAATGGTTTATTCCCCTATTGTTTAAGTTACTATAATGAGGGGTTTGGTAACAAGAAAATGATTACAATATCACTCTTATTTATTAAAAATGAGAATTTGAAGTTTTGTTAGAGATTTCCGCAAGCATCATGAAAGTTTACATCTTTGATTTGCTTTCGTGGGCCACATAAAATTATGTGCTGGGCCATATCTGGCCCCTGGGCCTGGAATTTGACACCTGTGGCTTATACAGTCTGTGTCTGGAACAAGTCTTCACATTGTTCACCAGCAGCACTCCAACCCCGATCCATTGCGCCACGCCCCTTGTTACATATTGCAGTAAATTTTGTTACCAGGCTCTCATGAAGTACATGACACTAAACTACAAGACGGTCTAATTTGTTCCTCTCCCCCAAGTTACCATCAACCTTGGAGACAGCAAACCTATTGGTAACTCATATTCAGACTGCACGACATTCCCCAAGGCATTCTCCGGCAGAAGCCCCCAGTTAGCATGACATGTATTTCATTGGGCTCAGGGAACCACTAACGGTCTCATCTCACGTCTGGTTACCATCTTCAATCCAATGCCTGAGTTGAAAGAGCTAATCGAGATCTGGAGGCTGCATTATGCTGCGTAGCCTCCCGACTCCTTTCCTGCTGGGCCACTCACCTACCATGGGTCAAATACACACAATTCCTTGGTCAGCTCTGCCACAGGTAAGTCACCGTTTATGATTCACTTTGATTACCAACCCCTTGTGTTTCCAAGTGAGGAGTCGCATGCAAAAGTGCCTGCCATCTTTAAGAGCCCTGTTCCGCTGAATTCTGGAGAATATGGCAGAGGACAGCGCAGTGGAACGGACGTCCGGGAGACAGTCACCGAACCCCATGTTCCACCTACAGGGTGGGACAACTAGATGCTCAAAATATGTCGCTGAAGTTCATTGGTCCCAATGACCAAAATCAAATAGCCCGGTGCCGTACACCTCAGTATTCCCTCATCGCTCAAGGTCTGTCAAATGTTGGGACGCCTACCTCCTTAAACCCATCCAACATACACCGTGTACCGCTTTTAGACACCCAAAAGCAAAACGGATACCAGGAGCTGTTCGACTGGGAGGGGTACAGCCCTGAGGAGCGTTCCCGCTCGTTAATCTTCGACACATAGCTGCTGCGGGCTTTTTATGCGAAGTACACGAGTAAACCAGGTAGGATGCCAAGAGGTGTGCCTTAGGGGGTGGATACTGTTATGGTTATGATTCTGTCTTGAATGTTTTCAACACGAATTCATATTCTCTCTCTCTTGTCTGAGTCAGGTGCCGGAAGGCTGCTGGAGAGCAGGGTAACAGGTACCAAGTTTTTATTGTTAATATGGTGTTTAAATAGAATAACGTTACATGAGTGAACGCTGGCGGGTTTCTGGACGCTGCTACTCCCCGTGATTTTTTAAGTCTACTAATTTTTTCTGTGGTTTTTTTAAGTCGACATCTTTAAGTCTACATATTTTGTCGACCTGCTTTTGTGGTCACTGAGTGAACAACGATCAATCCACACTCAATCGGTCGAACTGTCATTACCTGTCATCGAGTGTTGAGGTGTCGCTGAATTGCGGCTAGCGGCAAGCTTACCTGCTACCTGTTGCTGCTTCCCGGCTTCACTACCCAGCCCAGCTATGTCGATCAGCTGTGAGTGGCTTGCTTTCTGCTGGTTCGTCCTGTTTGTTTTCCACCATCCATCCACAGCGCTTCACCAGTATGCAGCCATGGAGCTCAAACTCCATTTTAATCCACACGGTTCACCACAGTCTGCTCTGCTCCAACACTCGGACATCCTTTACGTGCCCTGGCGAAGATGCACTCACCGGGGCTCACGCCGAAACTACCAATACGACTTACGAGTAAGGGCCAGTTCGTTCACGACCTCCTGACAGACCGTGAGTTTGACATTTTGTGTCTAACTGAGACCTGGCAGCAACCTAATGACTATGGTACTCTCAATGAAGCTACCCCAACAGGCTTTGTTTATCATGCTGTACCTCGCATTACTGGGAGAGGAGGTGGCCTCGCGATGATATGCCTACTTTTTTATCGTTTCAAGCTACAGTTGTACAGCTATCTGGACCAACTCCCACACTGATTGCCACTATTTACCGACCACCAAAACCAAACAAGGAGTTTATCACTGACATCACTACATTCCTCACTCATCTGTATACACTATCACCGAATGTGAGTTTAATATCCACATGGACAATATCAATAACTCACTCACCAAAGACTTTACCTCCTGTCGGGACAGTTTTGGTTTTCAACAGTTTGTCAACTTTCCCACACACAGTAAAGGACACATTCTGGATTTAATCTGCTGTTTAGGATTATCACCAACAAACTGTAAAACCGAACAGAAGATGAGGTGCTGGAAGAGGGACCATCATGGGAGGACAAGCCCCTACACGGGATGTACCACCGGACCACAACTGAAGTGGCTGATCTCAAGAAGTCCTATCAGTGGCTAGAGAGGGCTGGCCTGAAGGACAGCACAGAGGCACTCATCCTGGCTGCTCAGGAGCAGACCCTGAGCACCACAGCCATTGAGACCCAGATATACTACACCAGACAAGACCCAATGTGTAGGTTGTGCAAAGAGGCACCTGAGACGATCCAACACATAACTGCAGGGTGTAAGATGCTGGCAGGGAAAGCCTACATGGAACGCCATAACCAGGTGGCTGGCATAGTCTACCGAAACATCTGTGCGGAGTATGGACTGGAAACCCCAAGGTCAAAATGGGAAACACCTCCGAAGGTGGTGGAGCCGAGCGAAGATCCTGTGGGACTTCCAGATCCAGACTGACAAGATGGTAATGGCGAACCAACCAGATATCGTGATCATAGATAAAGGGCAGAGGAAAGCCGTTGTAGTGGATGTAGAGGTCCCAAGTGATGGAAACATCAGAAAGAAGGAACACGAGAAACTTGAGAAATACCAAGGGCTCAGAGAGGAGCCGGAGAGAGCCTGGAAGGTAAAGGTGACAGTCGTGCCTGTGGGGGTCGGAGCACTCAGGGCAGTGACCCCCAAACTAGATGAGTGGTTGCAACAGATCCTGGGAACAACATCGGACATCTCAGTCCAGAAAAGCGCAGTGCTGGGAACAGCAAGGATACTGCGCAGAACCCTTAAGCTTCCTGGCCTCTGATAGAGGACCCGAGGGACGGACACTACCCGAGGGGTGAGATGAGGATATATATATATATATATATATATATATATATATATATATATATATATATATATATATATATATATATATATATATATATATATATATATATATATATATACATATATACATATATATATATATAAACATTTTGATCCCGATAAATTTCATTTAAATTAATGCCGATAAAAACGCGCTAAACTGACAGCTCTAATATATATATATTTTTTTTTTTCTGTGGTTTTTTTATATATATATATATGATATATATATATATATATATATATATATATATATATATATATATACATATATATAAACATTTTGATCCCGATAAATTTCATTTAAATTAATGCCGATAAAACGCGCTAAACTGACAGCTCTAATATATATATATATATATATATATATTTATATATATATATATATATATATATATATATATATATATATATATATATATATATATAGAGCTGTCAGTTTAGCGCTTTTATCGGCATTAATTTAAATGAATTTTATCGATCAAAATTTTTCTCGAGATTAACGCGAGACGCCACAGCGGATGTTACGTTGCTCTATAAATAAACCAGAAACAAAACATCAAGCGCGCTGCACGAGTCCACGCACGTTTGTTTTGGCAGCGCGAGACAACGAAAACGGATACTTAAATAGCTCATGAATGGAAAGTTTACTTTTAAAAAGTTGCCAGATTGTTCCACTGACAAGACCAAAGTTACCTGTATGTTTTGCAGTCGTAAACCGAGCTATCATCATAGCACGCCGAGTCTGAAATACCACTTAATGGCCAAGCGCACAGCTGACGCCGTATTCGCCCCTTGTCTAAGACAGACAGCTATGGATCATTTCAAAACGAAGAAAATGGATGACACGACGAAGAACAAATTTGCTGAAGCCATAGCTAAATATATGGCTACTGCATGCAAGCTTGTCAACATTGTCCACAGCTCCACTCAAGCTGAAATAATTCGCATTGCATCGAATGACTCCTGTTGGATTGACCTGGCGCTTTAAGAGGGGCGGGGCTGCCACTGACAGGTGACGTTCGCGCGATGTATAAATAGCGTTTTGTTTCGTGAGTGAATACACTCGCTTCGTCGTCGGCATGGCTCAATGTTAAGCTACGCGAGTGCTTCTTATCAAGTCAGATGTGTAAAGTTAGCTTTTAGATTCGGTCATGATCGGTTGCTTTGTTTGCCGTGATCGCTATGCAATCACAGTCAGTTACCGTCGCAATCGGCAATTTAAACAGCGTGGCTAAAATGTTGCTAGAACAGGGCTGTCTTTATTTAGCTCATTTTTGCATAGTTGTCATGTTTGTCCGTCTGCAATCTGACGCTTAAACGAAGCAAATTGCGTTGCAGCTGGGGTAAATAATGTCGGCGCTCCACTTCCGGTTGGACCTTTGGGACTTGTAGTTCTTTTGTTCGATTCGACTTGATATGTTTGTGTTGTATGGTTTCTTACGTTTAAAACAATGAATAATGATGACGATATTGATACATAGTGAAATCAGGGTTGATTAAATTATTTATTAAACGTATTGTTAAATAAAGGTATTAAATAATGTCAATTATATACATATTTACATTGTGATGCAGAAAGATAGATATATTAATGTTTTACTGCATGTATGTGTAATTTAGGTTATTACCTGCTTCTGATACTTCTATTACAACTACTACTACTTCTGCTGCAAAGTGCTCCAATAAATGATCAAAAAAGTACAGAACGAGAGATCCTTCCATGCTGACCGACAATCCTTATTCAGGGGCCGTGAAAACGGAATTAACTGAACAACTCCACTACGGATTGCCAGCGAGAGCCTCCATTACGAGTACTAGTTTACCTTAGATGTGCACTTTATAATGTTATATTGCGCTGTTTTGATTCCATAAAAGAGCTGTTCAAGCAGCTGTTGTGTGACAAAATATTTTTTTCACTGTTGTTGATGGACAGTAATATTGTGTGAGAGATAATGTGTGAATAACTGCTCCAAGTGAAAAATGTTCATGTAAAATTGAAAATCGAAATTGTTATTTCAGTAAATATTTGCATTTTGGACATAGAAAACTGATTCATGATTCCATGTTGATGAGAGCATTAAAATGGGAGAAAATAGGACAAAAAATATAAAAGGAAATTCAGAAACGATAAAAAATGCGCGAGTAATCACGATTAATTTTTAGTTAATTTGAGTTAATTATGACAGATGAGTTTTTAATTAGATTAAATATTTTAATCGTTTGACAGCTCTAATATATATATATCCTCATCTCACCCCTCGGGTGGGAGGGGTGAGATGAGATACAGTCGTACCTCGGACACTACCCGAGGGGTGAGATGAGGATATATATATATATATATATATATATATATATATATATATATATATATATATATATTAGAGCTGTCAAACGATTAAAAAAACTCAGCCTATAATTTTTCATGGCCCCTGAATAGGGATTGTCGGTCAGCATGGAAGGATCTCTGCTCTGTCCTTTTGATCATTTATTGGAGCACTTTGCAGCAGAAGTGTAGTAGTAGTAGTTGTAACAGAAGTATCAGAAGCAGGTAATAACCTAAACTACACATAAATACAGTAAAAAATTAATATATCTATCTTTCTGCATCACAATATAAATATGTATATAATTGACATTAATTAATACCTTTATTTAACAATACGTTTAATAAATAATTTAATCAACCCTGATTTCACTATGTATCATTATCGTCATCATTATTCATTGTTTTAAACGTAAGAAACCATACAACACAAACATAAAGTCGAATCGAACAAAAGAACTACAAGTCCCAATACTCAATCCCGGAAGTGGAGCGCCGGCGCTGAAACGCAATTTACTTTGTTTAGACGTCAGATTGCAGACGGACAAACATGACAACTATGCAAAAATTAGCTAAATAAAGACACCCCTATTCTAGCAACATTTTAGCCCACGCTGTTTGCTTTGAAATGATCCATAGCTGTCGGTCTGAGACGAGGGGGCGGAGTTACGCACCTCAGCTGTGTGCTTGGCCATTAAGTGGTATTTCAGACTCGACGTGCTATGATTTTTTTTTTTTTTTTTCCCAAGATGGCGCCCGTGTAGGCAGCCGTTGGCAAGTGCTCTTCAAGAGCCTTGCTTTTTTTGTTCTTTTTTGTAGTTTTTGTCTTTTTTGTTTTGTCACATGTTTGTTGTTTCGTCGTGTGGACCTGATGTGGATGGTTTTCAGCGTTTTTTGGCCACGACATTCGTCAAAGGAGAAGAATCTGTGCTTGGTGGTGGCGCCTTCTCGGCAGCACGCCTGTACTAGCACAGATTTTGATTTGGAGGAATGTCGGCGCCATTGACTGTCGGTGCTGGACAGCCCCGGGGCGCTTGTGTTTTTTGCGCCTGTAATGGGCAGCATTTTTCACAGCCCCGTTTTGTTCAGTGGAGACGTCGGCGCTATTGGACAGTCTGCGTTGGTGCGGCTGGATGGATAACTGCTGAAGTTGAGGATGAGGAGAGAGGAGCGCCGGCTTCTGCGCCGATGCGTATTTGGAACCGCTTGGAATTGGAATGGATTTACATGGGACAGGAGAAGTGAACCAATCTCTTTTTTCGTCAATGGATGCTACAGCTTCTTGTTGACTTTGAAACTTAGCTTGTAGCCGACGTGTGCACATTTTGAACATGACGTCTCTGATCCACTGGTGAAAGAACACTTTGATTCTCTCCTCTTTCATCTCAAACTGCTTTAACAACAAAGCGTATGTGGGAAAAGTGGTTAGGGCTGCACGACTGTCCGTGTTTTATGTCATGTGTTGTGTTCATTATTTTACTTTTTGTTCGTGTTTTATGTTGTGTGTTGTGTTTATTATTTTACTTTATGTTAACTGCTTTGTTAAGCGCTTTGTTACAGCTGCCGCTGTTGTGAAAGCGCTATATAAATCAGCATGTATTGTATTGTATTGTATTGTATGATGATAGCTCAGTTTACGACTGCAAAACATACAGGTAACTTTGGTCTTGTCACTGGAACAATCTGGCAACTTTTTAAAAGTAAACTTTCCATTCATAAACTATTTAAGTATCCGTTTTCGGTGTCTCGCGCTGCTATGGCTGGCAAAACAAACGTGCGTGGACCTGTGCAGAGCGATTGATGTTTTGTTTCTGGTTTATTTATAGAGCAACGTAACATCCGCTGTGACGTCTGCCACGTTAATCTCGCGAGAAAATTTTTGATCCCGATAAAATTCATTTAAATTAATGCCAATAAAAATGCGCTAAACTGACAGCTCTAATATATATATATATATGAGATGAGAATATATATATAATATATATATAATGATCTGTCTGAGATGAGGATATATATATATATATATATATATATATATATATATATATATATATATATATATATATATATATATATATCCTCATCTCACCCTCGGTAGTGTCGAGGTATGATTGTATGTGTGTGTGTATATATATATATATATATATATATACACACACACACATACAGTCATACCTCGGTTTTCGACCATAATCCGTTCCAGAAGGCTGTTCGAAAACCGATTAGTTCGAAAACCGAAACCACGCTCTTATAAAAATTTAAAAAAACTTCTTGAACACGTCTGCTCACAATGGAATGCTACACGAGGAAGTAATACTTTCTCGTGTAGCATTCCCCCGTGTAAGCGGGGCGAGAGGAGTCAAGTGGTGCATTCAAGTGCGCTCAGTTTGGTCGAAAACCGATTTTCGGTCGTAATCCGAGGCATAAAAAAACTCAAAATTTTTGGTCAAAAACCGATTTGTTGAGAACAGAGACGTTCGAAACCGAGGTTTGACTGTATATACAGTAATCCCTCATTTATCGTGGGGGTTACGTTCCAAAAAGAACCAATGATAAGTGAAATCCGTGAAGTAGGATTTATTAAAAATAAGCAAACGAATGTGCGAGGGACGAAATTTCAAATGAGCATACATACAGCACATTTGACAATAAAGTTGTACTTGGTACTTGATAGTCAGCTTTATTTTTTACAGTTATTATACAGTACTGAACTATGTATACAATGCAGAGGTGATTGTTTTAGGACTGCAAGGGAAGCTCAGCTTCCCTAAAATGTCAAAAAGTAAGTGATCAAAATATGTGTGTACGTATAATTGTGTGCACGTCATTGACTAAATATGCGCTACAACGCGCTCAACTTTTGTTCTGAATCAGCTTCTTATTACTGGTTACGACACGACTCTCTTCTTATTCATTCCGCAGCTTCACTGTTCTTTAAACTGTGTGGACGCTGAGCGTCTACAGTGTGGACGCTGGGCGTCTCGAGAGTTCAGAGCCCGTTGTCCCAATGCATCGAAATGAGACAAGTCATTGGATAAATGCTGGTTTTGTCCCGCTCACCGGATGCTCAGCATCTCTGGGAGTCTATGGACAGTGGGCATTTATAGGTTGGCCAGGATGCTCAGCTTTTCTGCATGATGATTGGATGATCTGTCTGAGACTGAATCTCTTTTTGATTGACAACGAAATGAGCCAATGATCTTAAGGTGAAGGCATCCTTTTCCTTTTCCTTTTTTTTTTTTTAAAGGAACGGCGAGTAGAATTCACGTATAAATAAACGGACACATTTTATGATGTAGGCCAAAATTGAGCTTCCCCTCCAAAATTGAGCTTCCCCTCCTTGACAGGCCAGCATCCGCCACTGATGCAATGAAACCATAGACCAAAAATTTGAAAAGGTAAATTTGGCAAGCTGTACAGAGACGAGGTGTGGATACTGTTCACGTCGGCCAGTGCCTTAGCCAATCAGGATGCAGAAACTAATTCACTGTTTAAAAGCATTAAAACAACAGCGAAAGCAAAGCCGCGGAAAGTGAACCGTGTTAAGAGCGAGGGATCACTGTATATAAAACATTTTTTAAGGGGGGAAGCCAAAAAATGGACTGCAGCAAAAAGGGCACATTTTTTTCAACCAGGGCAAAAGCATAGATGCTGATGCACCACTAGAGGTCTATGTGTGCATGCAGTAATTTGGCAATTGTGAGTGAAGTTGTTCAGGGATTGAAGACACAGAGGAAAAGGCAGACACTCCCATGACAAATAGATTGATTAAAAACAAAAAAAACCCCATCATGTACAACATAGCCAGTAATCGTTCTTACCTGGCTCATTGCTCATGGCAGACCAGGTTAGAAATGTGGTGTAGAGGGTAATGATGGAGGATTGAAGCAGACCAGAGTAAGGCTGATACTCCTGGGAAAGCAAAAATTAAAAAAAGAAAAGGGAAAAAATACATTTTCATTTTTCATTTGCATATTAAAGTGGTATCTTGTGTTTAAAAATGAGGAATAACTATTATAATAATAACTATATAATTCAATTTAACAGATAATGACTGAAATGGCAAGTAATGTACGTATGTAACAGTAAATTTCAATCAAACATTTTCCCCCAAATGCTTAGTTTTTCTTCCATTTAGTAATTACATACCTGTTTCAGCAAGTTCAGAAATGAACCAAGACTTTGCTGCTGTGAATTGGGAATTTCTCCATTGTGAGACTAATAAAGGTTTTCTTATCTTATCCTATCTTAAGTACAGGGTGACCCAAAAAGATGCGTACCCATGAAAATTTCAATTGTGACTTTGATTATAAAGCTATTTATTTCAAATTACAACCACACATTATTCAGTTTATGGAAGACCATTCACCAGAGTTTCAGCTATTTCTGTCAATTTTTAGTCAATTTATGGCTTTCCCAAGATGTGTTCCAAATGTCCACCAAGCAAACCTGTACTCGTCTGACAAAGTTGTCAATCACTTTTACACACTCCAGATTTTTATCTGTGGGGTTTCCTCAAAGACAATGTATACCAGGGAAATCCACAAACAATTGAGGAACTGAAAACTGCCATCAGAGCAAAAATAAGAGCCATCCCGAAAGAGGAGTGAGGAGTGACAAAGTTGTCAATCACTTTTACACACTCCTCTTTCTTTCACTCCTCACTCCTCTTTCGGGATGGCTCTTATTTTTGCTGTGATGGCAGTTTTCAGTTCCTCAATTGTTTGTGGATTTCCCTGGTATACATTGTCTTTGAGGAAACCCCACAGATAAAAATCTGGAGTGTGTAAAAGTGATTGACAACTTTGTCAGACGAGTACAGGTTTGCTTGCAATGGAATGGTGGACATTTGGAACACATCTTGGGAAAGCCATAAATTGACTAAAAATTGACAGAAATAGCTGAAACTCTGGTGAATGGTCTTCCATAAACTGAATAATGTGTGGTTGTAATTTGAAATAAATAGCTTTTTAATCAAAGTCACAATTGAAATTTTCATGGGTACGCATCTTTTTGGGTCACCCTGTACATTTATGGGATTCCAAACGAGTTTCTGATATTTTAAGTTTGGCTGAAGAAAGGGGGTGGGGTGGGGGGGGTGGCTTTCAAGCTATTTTCCCCATTCTTTATTTCAGTGTTTTTCTGCATATTACACTTCAATGTTTTCAGATCACCAGACCACAATAACTTAGGTTTCATATTTTGGACTCAATAGGAATAAGGGGGACTGCGGTCAACTGGTTAGCACGCCTGTCTCACAGTGCAGAGGTGCAGGGTTTCATTTCCGACTTTCTGTGTGGAGTTTGCATGTTCTCCCCGGGTCTGCATGGGTTTTCAACAGGTACTCTGGTTTCCTCCCACATTCCAAAAACATGTGTGGCAGGTTCATGGAAGACTCTAAATTGTCCCTAGGTGTGAGTGTGAGCGCGGATGTTTGTTCGTCTCTGTGTGCCCTGCGATTGGCTGGAAACCGATTCAGGGTGTCCCCCGCCTACTGCCCCAAGACAGCTGGGATAGGCTCCAGCACGCCCACGACCCTTGTGAGGATAAAGCGGATTGGAAAATGGATGGATAGATAGACATATTAGAGAATTTTCAAGCATGTACTAACCGTTCCAGGTCATAGACCACGCACATTAAATGTCATTTGGCCACCCCAAATTATTAGTATTGTTGTTTTCAGCCTATCTGAAGTGGATTTGCTGGTACGGTATATGTCTTTATCCTGCTGCATAACCTAAGTGCACTTGACCTTGAGGGAACAAACTTTGCCGAAAGTGTTTTCTGGTGGATAATGGAAATTGTTCCATTAATCAAAGCAAGTCGTCCAGGTCTTGAAGTAGAATGGCAGCGACAGAACATCACTACCATGCTATGGATAATGGCCCTGAAATTAGGCAGGGGCCAAATATTTTTTCACAGCTATTTATGTACCTGTACTTTACGCAGCACAGAGATGAGAGAGGCTCCAAAGCAAAGCAACACGTTGAAGCTAATGAAGAACTTGTTGATGGAGCAAGCATCAGGTTTAGTGTAGAAGATGTAGAACAGTACGATAGCAATGAATGATAGGAGGTAGTTCATGATTGTGACCAACATCAAAGCTGTAAAAGAGGGAAATAATCATTTAGGTATCAGATAATTTTTTTCTTGGGAACATCAACATTTACACAGATGTCTCCAGAAACACTAACCTGCATACCAGACCATTGAGTTATTTTTCTCCATTTTGTCCATCCAAGACTCATTCCATGAGTGGGCAAAGTCAACCAGCAGGACCACTTGGATCAGAATGAAGAAAAATCCTCCAGCAGAGCCCACAACAAACCAAGCTAAAACAACAAAGAAATATGAGACATCAAGTCTTTTAAAAAAAATATCTTTGGAAGTATTCATTTTTGCAATTGCCAAATTAAGATATTACCATATGTAAAGTTACCATCTGGGATGGAAAAGGAACCAGCTGTAACTAGCAACAGGCCAAGAATTTTAAAGAACCAAAATCTGCAGGAAAAAAAAATCACAATTCACAACAGTATCCACTTTGGCTACAACTTGTCTGGCAAAAATATTGTGAAAACATCTAATATATTATTGAATTAAAGCACCATTCACTCATTTGAGACTTGTGCCACAAAACGCTTTAGAAACCTACATTTGCTAAAGAGGAAGACATTTCTTGGAATAAAATGTGGAAAAATGCAAAGCAGCCATTCCATTCCAAGCAAAAAAGTCATGTAATTCAAAATTCTTTCATCGATTAACTGTAACATAACCTCACTGTTGGGTAAGAATCAGCTTGATGCAAATAAGTGGATTATTATAGTGCTTTTTTTGTACACTCAAAGACACTTTACAAAGGACAAAAATAAGAAGAGGCAGTACGATAATTACAGACAACAGAGTTGAAGAAACGCTTGTATAAACAGGTGGGTTTTAAGGAGGGATTTGGAAGTTTTCTTAAAAGTCTGAATCTCCGATTAGATGTGGGAATATGTTTGAAAGGTTCGGGGCAGTGCCAGCAAAGGCTCTGTCTCCCATACTAATGCTGATCAGGTCGTGGATGCCCAACATCTGTTCCACTTGAGCAGATTGAAGAGGCTTAGCTTGGGCCTCAGTATTCCGCATGTTTTTTACTGGGGCAGAACTTAGGTGCAGGAAAAAATTCAGTTGTTACAAAAGCTCAGAAGATCAGAAATTCTTTGGCCACCCGATGGATCAGAGGTCAACCGGGTCATCCAGTAACTGGAGGGTCCACTGTTGGATTCCGTATCAGTGTGGGAAGACACTCACCCACCTTATGTCCAATGCCACTTACACTGGTCTACAGCTGGATGTGATTGTTTGATGGTGGTCGGAAGTTCTAGGTGCACACAGGTAGCCGCACACCTGTCAGCCTGCCCCAGGGCAACTGTGGCTACTGCCACGAGAGTGTGAATGTTCAAGTGCATGAATAATGTATCCATTTTGAGTGCTCTGAGTGTCACAAAAGGCATCATAATGTAATTAATTTGGAATTTGGCACAATTTTTGACCTTTTACAGAGGTCATATTGTAACAAATGTGCAAGTACACCGATGAGGATTGGGAGGGCCCTTGATAGCTCCTCGCAGCTCTAGTTGTTTTTATCGTTCATTTTTAAGAAATGGCTGCTTGCGTACAGAATCAAGCCTGATATACCGTAAACAGCATATTAAGAGGCCAAGAGCAACAAGATGTACAACCGCTGGCAAAAATTATGGAATCACCAGTCTCAAGAGGATCTTCATTCAGCTTTTTGAGTTGTAGGGAAAAAAGCAGACCACAGACATGACACCAAACTATAGTCATTTCAAATGTCAACTTTCTGGCTTAAAAAAAATGATAAAAGAAATCAAGAAAAAAATGTGATGGTAGTCAGTAACAGTGACATTTTTAGACCAAGCTGAAGGAAAAAAATGTCATCACTCGATTCCGAAGGGGAAAAAAAATCCTTTCAAATTTCATTTCCCAAAACTAACACCTGCATCGGATTGAATCTGTCAATTAGTCTGCAGTTAAACAAAATAGATCACACCTTGGAGAGCTGTTGCACCAAGTGGACTGACATGAGTCAAGGCTCATTCATGAGAGATGTCATTGAAACCAAGAGAATTACCAAACTTCCTGAAGGGAAATTATCATGCACTTCGGCAAAATATGTTGTTTGTTCACAGTCAGCGGTGTCTAGAATCTTGAGCAAGTACAAACAATTTGGGAAGGTTGTTAAAAGCAAAGCAAAGATCAACAAAAGACATCATTAAAACCTCAACAGAAAAAAAACGTCACAATGGGCTAAGGAAAAGCAATCGTGAATTGTGGATGACTGGATGAAAGTAATTTATTGACAAATCGTGAATCTGCATTGGACATGGTGATGATATCGAAACCTTTGTTTGGTGCCGTTGCAATGAGATTGAAGAAGACAACTGCCCGAAGAAAACATGCAAATTTCCAGTCATTGATGATATGGAGCTGCACGTCAGGTAAAGGCATTGGGGAGATGGCTGTCATTATATCTTTAAAGCCAAAAGGTTTCCATTTGTTAAGTTTTGTGTTATAATGGTGATCTGCTTTTTTTCCACAAATTCAAACAGCTGAATGAACATCCTCAGACTGGTAATTTCATCATTTTTGCTAGGGGAAGGACTGTCAGTCTCTAGTAGGTGTATTAATGTGGACTCACCCGTTGTGGATTGCAGCACGGGGGTCTCTGCTGCTCTTCACGTTAACCATCAGGATGGAAAACCAAATGAACCACATACTCATTCCAAAGCAAACACGGTAAACGGCCTTGTACCCAATTAAATTTTCACAGTTGAAATCAGCTTGTATGCCAGGTAGAGGTGAGCGGGCCCCATCTGCACAAAAGCCTGGTATCTAAACAAATGACAGGTAATCAACATTTAATTTTAGGAAGGAAAGGTAACAAGAAAATGGAAAGCATTTGTTGATAAGACATTGAAATAATTCACTATTAAGGTATCTAACAAGTTATTAAATCAGCAGTAAGAAACCATTATCATTTTTGGTTGTATTCAGACAGCGAAAAGAGCCAATGTGGACATCTGACAAACAAATAGTCAAAGCCAAGACAATTGATGTCCAAGCTAAACATTCAAAACTGGGTGGACATTTCAGTGTGCAGCAAAATGTATCCATTACAGTAGTAGTGTGCAAGAAGGTCATATTTTTTTTAAACTGTTTGCTGTTGTAATTTCCTCTTACGGTTATTTAAAAAGACCGTGCTTTTGGTATATTTTCATCGCTTTCAGATTATCATCACAATTATAGTCATGGCACTGGGGTTTAAAATCTACGCGTTGTCTTTCCGGGATTGTCATTAATGAGACAACATGCATTTTTATATCAAATCAAGAAGATGTGTTTTGCTATTTTTGCCTTTCTAACTTCAGTCGAAGCGTGAGATGGGCTGACAGGGTCAAGTTGAACGTTAACTGATATCATAACACAGAATAAATAGTACAAGATGGAACATAACCAGTGAACAAAGCCTATAAACTGAGGCTATTTTTAACAATAAAAATATTATACAATACAAACCCAATTCCAATGAAGGTGTGTTAAATATAAATTAAAAAAAAAAATTCAAATCATGTTCAACCTGTGTTTAATTGAATACACTACAAAGACAATACATTTAATGTTCAAACTATAAACTATTGTTTTCGGAAAATAACCATGCAACCCATTCCAAATAAGTTGGGACAAGGTCATGTTTACCATTGTGTTACATCTCCTTGTCTTCGAACCATATTCAACAGGACACGAATTGTTGAAGCTTTATACATACAATAACACGTGCACGCTTGCATGCATCTCAGTTGGAATTATTTCCCATTCTTGCTTGACGTATAGCTTCAGCTATTCAACAGTCCGGGATCTCCATTGTCGTATTTTAAACAATACAATATTTATTTACCCTTCATAATGCGCCACACATTTTCAATGGAAGACAAGAGGCCAGTCTAGTACCCGCACACTTTTACTATAAAATCACAGCTATAACATGTTCAGAATGTGGTTTGGCATTTCCTTGCTGAAATAAGCCAGGGTGTCCATGAAAAAGATGTTGCTTGGATTGGCTATTACCTAGCATCTTCCTGGCGTGCCATTGGCTAAGAGGGACCTCTACTGTATGTGTCTATGAGTGTAGATAGATAAATAGATACATGTGTGTCTATCCAGCATCCTTGTCATTCACCCCTCGGGCCATGAGTCGTTCCGATAGTTTTACGTAAATGTGAGTCACCTAGAAAAAATGTTCAACAGTCGGGCGATCGCTCACTATGCTGATGTTTGCCTCGGAAATTTTCAAAGGATTGTTACAAGCAGACAAAAGCAAACGTCCTTGGATCAGTTCTTTGCAAAAGGCCAGGCAAAAACCACTTCTGATTAACTCAAGAGGGCAAAAAACGATGAGGACGCAGTTAAGTTACATGACCATTATTCTCAGTTTTTTACATTATGCACAACTCTAATTTATTGTGCAATAATCTAATTGTATTTGTTACATATTTTGATGCATTTTTATGCTTAAGAAAACATTTACGTGTGAATTTTGGTGGGGCTTGGAACGGATTTGGGCATTTACATGGAAAACGCGTCTCAACTTCTAATTCTTCCATGGGAATTCTTCCAGAACCAATTAATTTCATAAGCAGAGCTACCACTGTATAAGTAAAGTGATGATTGATTGCAACAATGTTGAACCATATTTACAATTTCACATGTACTACTGGATGAAATATTTAAGCTTGAAGTAATAATTTTTGCAATTGCACACCACAGCTCGTGGGTCCCGTTCACTTGAATGAGGGGTCTCCAAGATGAAGCCTTGCCACTCCCTCCACATCCAGAATGTGGCAACCACATCAGGGATGGTGGTTTTGGCCAGCCGCCGGAGGGCTTCACACACTGGAAAGTGAGGACGGTGAACCACTCACTAACTTGGAGAGACAGCCAAATGAATGAGACTGAGCTTTTCTGTTCAGTATGAATGACCGCAGGCGGGGAAATCACTATTGCACTTCATCCTTTGCATATTTGATGGACTGTACTTTGCGACGCAGTCACATCATGCTATGGCAAGTCATATGTTGAATCACCACAAACACAGTGGTCAAGACTTTCAATTTGTGAAACGTTATGGTAGAAGCGCATACTCTAAATATGCGCTCCAAGTGTGCACTATGTGTGTGCAGTGCAGGCTTGCACACTCCAGATGGTCGCACCCCCATCACGCTAGAGCTAAGATCGGTCCTAAAAAAAATTGAGCCCGACCCGACCGGGCCCGAGGGTATTTAAACTCGACCCGGCCCGAGCCCGATCACTTAACTTAATATGCAGGCCCGAGCCCGAAGCAAACCCGACATTTCATATTTTATTTGTGAGGACTCGGGAGGAGGAGGGGTGATTTCTGATAAAAAAGCCTGTCTTTTTTAATGAAATCTAAGTTAAACAACACCGTATAAACATTCACATCTCTTAGGCGTAGAAAAAAAAGTAGTGTGTTTCCGGTAACCCGACCGACCGAGAATTTCTACCTCGAAAAAAAAACTTTACGGTCGGCATTTTTTTCAAACCTTTTACATTTTTGTGTAATAATAATAATAATAATACATTTCATTTCATAAGCGCCTTTCAAAACACTCAAGGACGCTTTACAATCAAAACAAGAACAATAAAACCCGTGGAGATGTCCTGGAGGTGAGAGAGAGAGAGAGAGAGAGAGAGAGAGAGAGAGAGAGAGAGAGAGAGAGAGAGAGAGAGAGAGAGAGAGAGAGAGAGAGAGAGAGACTCCTCCGGTTGAGTGACCGCTGGCGCGCTTACTGCCGCTGCTCAACCCGTATTGTTTTGTATTGTTTTGTGTTTTTTGTTATTGTAAAGTGTCCTTGGGTGTCTTGAAAGGCGCTTATAAATAAAGAGTATTATATTATTATTATTAAAACCACAGACAAAATTATAAATAATAAAAGGAAAGATGAATTTAGAGCATTTACATCGGTGCAAACTCACGCGATATTCGTCGGCGAGCCCAACGGCTTCAATAAAGGTCTCGAAGGATTCCAACCAGCGGGGCCACGGGACAGGCGGCTCTCGCCAGGCAGGGCGAGGAACAAAGAGGCGAGAGTGGAAGCTCCATCTTCGTTGCCATTGTTGTGTTTAATAAAACGCGGGGAGTCTGGCTCTGTGCTCACTGCCGTTTATTGTCAGTACTGTAGTTACCTTTTCATATGAACACTTTTACGGCCGTGACGTCACGCCGTCGTAAACCGACCCTGTGGCTGTGGTTATAACATGCCACAAATAATAAGAATAATACATTTCATTTATAAGCGCCTTTCAAAACACTCAAGGACGCTTTACAATCAAAACAAGAACAATAAAACCACAGACAAAATTATAAATAATAAAAGGAAGATGAATTTAGAGCGTTTACAGTAGCGCAAACTCTCGCGATATTCACGTTGAGCTTGCGCGTGGTTTGCCCTGTCGTCTGTCAACAACATTGAATCGTGGCGACGGCCACGATCTCCGACAACAGTTTAAACCGCGTTTTGTGTGTCGCAGTCGCATGCTCGCACCATAATCTTAAGAAAACAGCATCCAATCGAAAAGATTCAGCGAACTATTTGACGAACACCACGGGCCGTCTAGGACGCGGGACGCAGAGGTAACGAGACACCCAGCCGGGGGGTACCCAACTCTCTCGCCGCCTCTGGCAGCGAGCGGGGGTTTCAATAATGGTAAAAATGTCTCCTTGTTTTATGGGTATTTTGTTTACATTTTTGATGGGGGGCAAAAAAAAAGATTAAAAAAAAAAACGTCCGACCTACCGACCCTATGCTGAAATTTCATGTTACCGGAAACACACTACTTATTTTTCTACGCCTTATATTTAAGTTTCTGAAGAGGTTACATTAACCAACAATTTCCCATCATTGACGGATTTTTTTAAGAGTGGACGGGGAATATTTAAGGCCGTCCGTTATTTTGACTGGTTGAAAATTGGGCCGTAAACCACAGCAGCTGTACGTCCTTAAGAATTTATCACGGCACTTTCAGAGAGAGAAGCAGAGAGACAAAGACGAACACTGATGGGACAGAGACAGGAAGGAGTTCTTTGAATTGTCATTGCAAGAGTTTAGTACAGTCCGTGTTGTGATGAGGCGACTTCTGTTTTTTTGCGAACCATGGTCTTTCGTGGCCAAAACAATTCACGGCCTCGAGAGAAAAAAAAAAAAATCAGCGAGAGAGAAACCCGACCCGAACCCGAAGCAATGATTGAGCATTTTAGGCCCCGACCCGACCCGAATTTCGGTGTACTTGAAGAAATGTATTCATAAAACACCGAAAACTAAATCCTAAACAAAGCCCTAATAACGAAACAAATCCAAAGTAGCAAACAAAACCAATGACTTAAGCAAAACACTATCAATAACAGAAACATGACCAAAAACATGAGCTAAAAATTTCAGGGTCGGGTCGGGCTTGGGCGGCCCGATCTTACCTCTACATCATGCCATCTGCCCATTGAAATGGACGCTGTGTGGTAGAGTCTCTGTTCATGTGGTTCGGTTTGTGACCAACAGGTGGCACTGTGGGGCTTTTCCCTGCAGCTGCACACCTGTTGCTCGTTAGGTCATTAGCTCTTTAAAAGGACTCCTGCCCGACCACTGATTGTCGGGTCATTGTTGCTGTCATTTTTTGTTTGTTTGCCATTTTTAGGTCATGTTTTTGGTCACGTTTCTGTTATTGATAGTGTTTTGCTTAAGTCATTGATTTTGTTTGATACTTTGGATTCGTTTCGTTATTAGGACTTTGTTTCGGATTTAGTTTTCTGTGTTTTATGAATACACTTCTTCAAGTACACCCCGTTCCTCCTTCCTGCCTGCTCTTTGGGGTCCACCACCAGCTGGCAAACGTGACAGGTAGATGTTGTGCCAAACATAGTTGTGAGTGTGGTGGTTTGGGGCAAATGGAAAAGTAGTTATTGGTACAACCATGTGCAATACACAGTGGCATTTTCGCCCCAGAGACAGAATTTAGCCCTTCCCTACACATCACATTTTTGGTCAAATATTTCCACACACATGTACAGTTACAGTAAGGATGGTAATGTTTTTTTTAAATGACGTAATAACATGGCAGACATGTTTTTTGTTGGCTAACTGCTTTCACAAACTCATACCCGTCTAAGCAGCTTATCTGCCCCTGGTGACAGCATGATGCAGGATACGATGGTCCCAAGCAGCAGGATCCAAGCGTACATCATCCTGGTCACTGTGGAATTCCTACACAGACATTGCACCTAGGGGACATGTTGTACTGTTAGTGACCATGCATCCAAATAACCACACAAAAGCTCATTTTGATAAGGATGGAGGAAAATACTTTAAATATAGTAAATATCATCAACATCAGGGATGGAACATAATTCTAAAAATGGACATTATTCCAAGAATGGAGTCACACATGAGTTTGAGCATACATACAAGCATCAAGTTAGCATCCTGATAATAAAGGTTCTTGAAGCAGTAAAGTGTTTGCGCCAGTTGTGTTGAAAATGCCAGTAAATACAGTTTGGCGCTACATCCGTAACGCAAATTAAATCTCTACTTCAGTAAAGCAAAAGACATTTTTCAACAACATACAAAAATGCCTTCTTTGGGGTGGCGCTCATCTAAGATGGACTGATGCAAAGTGGAACTGTGTTCTGTAGTCGAAACCAGCAGAGATGCGTTCAATGAGACTGAACGGTCTGTCCGTCCGTTCCATGTCGTCCGGCCGTCCCTGTGACGGACGGAATGGTCGGTATGTTTGTGAACAGACACAAGGTGAGAAGTTTTTTCTAAAAAGGAGGGACGAAGCAAGGACAGAAGTGGGTTGTCGTCCGTCTCCGTAATTTTCCCTAACCGTGACAAGTATCAACGGACGCCCATTTCACTAACGAGTGGGTTGTCGTCCGTCTCCGTAATTTGCCCTAACCGTGACAAGTACCAACGGACGCCCATTTCACTAACGACTGATAGAAACACACCCAGCCGGCGTGTGTAATCCAACAGTTGTGACGCGCCGCTCGTGTGCGTTCACTGTGTTTGTATGCAGGAGTGAGGTGGGTGTGTTTTACTTTATTCGGCTGCATCTGCTGACTCATTCACGTTTTTGTTTTTTTAACATTGGCTGCATCTTCTTATTCATGTATGCGTGTGACGTCTACGTACGTTTTAGACACCGACACGAGGCAGCCAAAAGTTTTTTCAACTTACTCGGGCGAAATGGACAAAGTATTAAAAAGTTGCATTGGAACGCTTCAAACGCGTCACTGGTCACCCAACCACAGGTACGGCATTCAAACACAGCAGCGGAGCACAGGTAGGCGTGGGTGGATTTATTTATTAAATACAACACCCCACTCCCCTGATCCACTGCTGTGTTGTGGGGTTTTTTCAACAGCTGGCGACATCCTCCAGCCAGAGGACCACCCTGGCCAGTGCCAGCTTTGACAAGCTGGTCTTCCGCAAGGGGAACATGTCTCTATTGCATTACCCCATTGACAAGGGGCAGTTTGAGGAGAAGCAGCAGGGGGTGAATACACACATAAAAGTTGTTTTTTGTATGTGTAAAGTTGTTAAGGCTGTTCATAATTGATAAAATGGTCCACACTGTTTCCACAATAAATTGTTAGCCTGTTGCCCACTTTTTTCTTTTTTTTTTACTGCCAGTATTAAAATAGTTGTGTTAGAGGGGTTCTGTTTGTGACCAACAGGTGGCACTGTAGGGCTCCCCCAGTGGCACACCTTTTTGTCATTGTCTCACTAGTTCGTGTTTGGTTAAAAGGATTCCCTGCCCGACCAGTCGGTGTCGGATCATTTTGTGTGTGTATGTATGTGCGTGCGTGCGCACGTGCGCACGTGTCATGTTTTGGTTTTAGCATTTTTACTTTTATTGGTTTGTTTGTTACTTTGTTTTCTTGTGGTTTCCAGGACTTTGAGATTTTGAGTTAGTTTCTCTAGTGTACTTCTGTTTTCATTTTTGTTAAATACATCTTGGTCCCTCTACCCTGCTCCTCCCTGCCTCACTGCTTTTTGGGGTCCTCTCCTCCACCATCATGCCAAATGTGACAAGTTGTGACTCAAATAGGGATTCGAGTGGCCATCAGCCTCTCTCCCACGGCGTCATTCAGGCAGGGACGGATTTTTAAAATTGTTTTTTTGGTATGATGAACGACACTGGTGAAATGTAAGGACGAAAGCGCTTGAAAAGAACATGGATGGAGGATTATTTAATGAATAAGGATGGAGGATGGGCCGTCAAAATAGGGTAAAGTGCCCATATCTGCTGATGAGTCCACATTTGCACATTGTGTCCACTGGGCCAAAGAGGAAAATTACCATCTGGACTGTTATGGAGGCAAAGTTTAAATCTAGCATCTGTGATGGTAAGGGGCAGTGTTAGCACCATTGGCAGGGATAACTCATACATCTGTGAAGCACCATTAATGCTGAAAAGTACATACAGGTTTTGGAGACACATATGCTGCCATCTAAGTAATGTTTTTTTTTTCAAAGAAACCCTGCTTATTTCAACAAGATGAGGCCAAACCATATCCTGCACCTGTTCCAAAGTGATTCATAGTAAAAGAGTGCAAGACTGTATTGCCTGCAGTCCAGACCTGTCTCCCATTGAAAATGTGTGGCCATTATAAAGCATAAAATACGACAACGGAGACCCTGGACTGGTGAACAGCTGAAGCTGTACATTAAGCAAGAATGGGAAAGAATTCCACTGACAAAGCTTCAAGAATTCATGTCCTTAGTCCGGAAATGCAAACTGAATGTTGTTCAAAGAAATGGTGATTTAACACAGTGGTGAACAGGACCCTGTCCCACTTTTTTGGGAACGCGTAGCAGCCATAAAATATGTTAATGATTTGCTAACAACTGTAAAGTTGATCAATGTCAACATTAAATTTATTGTCTTTGTAGTGTATTTAATTAGATACGGGATAAACTTGAATTGCAAATCATTGTATTCTATTTTATTTATGTTTACTGTAAAGTTGATCAATTTCAGCATTAAATTTATTGTCTTTGTAGTGTATTTAATTAGATACGGGAAAAACTTGAATTGCAAATCATTGTATTCTATTTTATTTATGTTTAACACAATGTCCCAAGTTCATTTAAATTGGCTTTGTAGTAGGATTCTTGTTCATTCATGGACAATAAAATAAATTGCATATTTTTTGTCCTTCCCCTCACAGACACTAACTAAAAGTTTGGACTGAGCATGATCCTAAAAACTGAAAACTACAAAAAGACATTCACCGTCAGTGAACAGTGAGACAGGACAACTGATTACTAATTCAGCAGTTTTGAATCGTTAACAAAAACAAAACAAAAAACACACCATCCAATGTATATTTCTGTAATTACCTACAATACTGTACAATGCTATCTTCCCAGTGAGTCAAGAGATGCAGAGGCTTAGGGAGAATCTCAAGTTAATACCCCTGTCAGCCAGACACAGGGTTAGCTGAGCTGTTTATAGGTTAGACCATGTTCTGTTCCAGTTACCTCACAAGAAGCCAGCACGTGACCAGACATTCTCTCGGGTGCAAAACTTACCCCATGACTGGCTTTATTCACGTCAAATTGACAGGACCATGCAGTTCATTGTATGTGGGCCTTCCAAAGTAGAAGGGAGGGCTCGCCTCGTACCAACAACTACAATATTGTTTTTGAGACCTCAGATATTTACCGGTATACGTTTTCTTTGGTGAACATATCAATATTTGTGGGCAGTCGCTACCAGGGGTGTGTGGCCTACGAATAAAGTGTCATAGTATCAATTCCTTGAACACCCACAGACACTCATAGCAGTGTTGCTCTTGAGCAAGGTGGCCAACTTCCACATTTGATCTATAAAAAAAGACCACTTTTTTTCAGACTGATACCAGCATGAGTACTCAGTACTAATCGATACAGTTAGTACTTTGGATGCATAAAACTTAAACAAACAATTGATCATTTTAAATGAATACTTTTCTCTCATTTCTGACAAAATACAAAACTGTGACACTGTAAAAATCCTAATGAGAACACAAACAACTCTCTAAATTTCAGATTCGTTTCAGATAAACAAATATTCCCCCCAAAAAATTCCCAAATTAAAACTGCCTGAGTTTTAGTATTAGTTCATATTAAACTGAAGGGCAAAATAATGCAGGTTTAATTGTGAATAATTTCACTTAATCCAATACAGTAATCCCTCGTTTATCGCAGTTAATGGGGACCAAAACCACCCGCGATAAATGAAAATCTGCGAAGTAGCGACCAATTAACATATATATTTTTAAAAATTTCCCCACATGGGCCTTTGCGCTTGAGCAGAGTAGCACACACTAGCACGCATGGTAAACAACACTTAGACACTGATTTTTGCGACTTCAAAAAAAAAAAAATACATTTTATTGTTTGAAAAAATCTGCGATGCACCGAAGCCGCGATAAACGAACCGCGAAATAGCGAGGGATCACTGTATTGATAAATATATCATTTTTTAACCTATTCAAAATTAGAAAAATATGTGGATTACCGATGAAATACAATATAATAAAACTATCCAGAAGGGAAATACCATTCATATTTCAAAATACAAGCAAGGTTATAACTTAACTTTTGACATGAGCCAATTTTTTCCCATCTCAACTTCAGCGCCGCTGTTCTCATCTACCTCTAACTTTTGTCACGCAGGTTGCACTTTATAGTATTCCACTCTATTCCAAAAATAGGGGTTTAGATACTGGCTGTTTGAAAGTGCTCTATAAATACAGTTGACTTGACTTGACTTGACTCTTTAGTACCCCTTTCCCACTGCCGCAAAACCATGGGCAAACACCCTTTTTGGGGCAGTGGGAAAGGCTCATTGGCCAGTGTCGATCCGTGTTGTGATCGCCTCCGATCGCCTCCGCTTGCTGTTTGAAAGCCTAACACGGGACTTCCCGGTAATTACGTGATAACAGGGGGGGTACATGTTGCGTCATAACATCGCGCGGCATCGGCCTCGTATATAGCACGCCCCCACAAAAAACCCCTTCAGCTGTTGTCTCAGTAGTAGCAAAGAGTTGATCCTCCGCTGCTTTTCGACCATTTTGAGGACGGTAAAAAGCATGATAAAAGAAAGAACACTCGCTTCCATGTTGCTTTGTTTACCACCAAGAAATCCGTCGCACTATCATCTACGCCAGGGGTGGTGATGGAGAAAGACAAACTTAATCTTATCATGTTTTCAAGTTTCATTTCAGTACTGTATATGCTTGATTGACCTCGAACGGTATGTTCTCACAACTTGTACACAATGGAGCACACATAAAAAAGGGCCAACTTGAGCTGAATAAAGCCAAGTCCTCATCAACTGATAATGTCGGCAGGAAGGTTCAACTTCGGGAGGGCAGGATGATAAGCCATTGTTTGTAGCAAGAGATGTTTTGGCGTCTTAGGGGCGTATCGGTGGGCTGGGTTGAGAGGTGTGACATGTGAAGAAGGGAGTGTTTTTCTGATATATCACTTGTAATTTGCATACACAACCAATAAAAAGGCCGGCAGAGGTTGCAGGGGTCAGGTGTCAGTGGGAAGCGCACACAAAGTGGCTTCGTAGAAAACTACGCCTCTTGCCGGCAGAAAAGACAATCTCTTCCTGAGTCTGTTTGTTCAACTGTCCGAGTGAACAACTCTGACAGGTGGCTAACCCGCGGCTCGCGAGCCGCATGCGGCTCTTTGGCTGGTTCAATATGCTTTCACACAACAAGCGTCGAAAACGCCTCGGCAGTGGCGATGCCATTCAAACGAAGGCGCTAAATATACAGAACGTACTACATCAGCCTATCATCAATCCCGTTACTTGATTGACATAGAGGGCGACCAATCAGATGACTGCATCATCGCTCATAGCCTTCTGATGGTCAATGGGAAAGGGACAATATGCCAATTGGTTGCGTGTCGCCACGAATCACTACTACCCACTAATTTCAGTGGGAAAGGGGTATAGAAATATTGTCGAAGCGATCAATTCAAAATGTGAACGTTGGCAGATATTTATCTGTTTCATAATCTTGAGAAATCACTCATGTGATCGGTGTCTTCTCAGAAATGAATACAGTAAATATTCCCATCTCCGGAATTCTATGAAAAGGAATTTCCTTCACCCGGAGTAAAAACCTATGTATTAACATTTTGACTACGATATTACGTGTTACCGGAACTTGCTTAAGCGGAAATTCCACTACCCGTAACCCGGATGGAGGCGTAATGCTGCGGGAGCCCAAATACACGCAACGGCCACCCGATGCTACGGAAAAGACACAACGCTGAGACAAGTTTTCACTTTGATGATCGAAAACATCAGATTCTAAACGACGACGTTTAAGTGAGTTTTTATTGCTGTGCGTTTTACTGTAATTGTGAATGATTTTAACTTTATTCACTTACGTCCTGTAGAAGGCAGCACTAGCTTAAAAGCAGCACAAACTCGGCACGACCGAAGAAACGTGTTCGCTTCGCCGATTTCATTCATCAGATTCGAAATGAAGACGTGTAAGTGACTTTTTATTGGCGTGCGTTTTACTGTAATTACGAAAGATTTTAACTTACACGTCTTTTTCACTTACGTCGTGTAGATCATGGCATCGAAACGTAGAAGAACTGTAATGACTGGAGCGGAGCGAGTGAAATGCATCCGTTTGAGCGAGGCTGGACACAAAGTTAAAAACATCCAGCAGACACTTGGAGTCGGAAAGAGGCAAATCTACGAAATTTTAAAAAACAAGGCATCGATTCAACTCCTGATGACAAGCCACCATCCAGCAAGGAAGCAATGCAAATGGCAACAAAAATCCTTCAGTATGCACTAGAATCACCAGACATCGGTGATCAACGGGAAAGTTACTTGCAACTAGCAAGAAAACTATGACACGCAGGCAAACATTGTCATAAACCAAAGAATGCATCCAACAAAACAATCCAAAATAGACACATTTTTTCCCAAGACAGAAAAAAATAAACATTAAAATACTGTACGTATTGTACTGTTGGGATTTTTTGGGATACACCTGTATTGCAGTTTTTGTTATATAAACAGTTTTGGACAGTATATTTGTGTATTTTATTGATTGTGTTGTTACACGTGCTTTTTGTCAACATACTTGCAGGTTCATAAAGGACATATACCATGCTCATTTCCCAAATGAGGAATTTCTGTTATCAGGACAAATTGGACAGCGCAGTCACAACACGAGTCCGTACTAGAGAATATTTACTGTATTTGGATTTGAGTTGACCAACCATTTCGTGGTTGTATGTGTGGTGTAATCGTGTACAACATGACTACGGAGTCGCGGGGCGACTACGTCATGGGGGTGCGTCGACGGCAGGAGAGAGAGTGAATGGAGAGAGGCAGACACGCATCGAGAAAGCTAAATAAAAGTTATCCACGTTAACACGACAGCTGGACTCACGTGTGCCTCATTTGATAACACGACATGGTGTCAGAAGTCCTGTAGCGTGAGAGGATCTTTGTACACGGCGGAAAAGAGGAAAAGGCGAAATGAGCGACGGGGGAGAAGGAACTTCGGCGCGGGCGGATGGAGCCGCGGCGGTAGGTGCACAGCGGGCTGCGGGACCGGTCGTCACCACGGGGCCGTGCGCCACGTTCAACATCCAGCCGCCGGAGCCCTTCGACTTTTCAAAGCCGCAGGAGTGGGAAAAATGGATCCGGAGATTCGAAAGATTTCACCTGGCAAGTAACCTGAATGCTAGTTCTGAGGAAAATCAAGTGAACACATTGATTTACTGCATGGGCGACGAGGCTGATGATATCCTACGCGGGTTGGATCTGACCGAAGTTCAACGGCGTACATACCAAGAAGTGCGTGGGGGACTCCAAAACTTCTTCGTTGTCAAGAAGAATGTAATCTTCGAGCGTGCTATATTCAACATGCGCCATCAGAAAGAAGGGGAGAGTGTGGATTCGTTCGTCACTGCACTATATGCGCTGGCAGAGCATTGTAGCTACGGGGTGCTACGCAATGAACTGATCAGAGACAGAATTGTCGTCGGACTACGAGACAGGGGATTGTCTGAACGCATGCAGTTGGACGCGGATTTTACCCTTGAAAAGGCCATAAGAATTGCACGGCAAAGCGAGGAGGTGAAGAGGCAGCAGTCTCATCTGCAAGGGGACACCAACTCAGAGGCAAGTGGCGCCGAATCAGTTGACAGTGTTCAAGAGCCATTTGAGGAATGCCAAAAACACACCGAACTATGCTAATAGCCAGATAAACAAGTCCCACAGTACTCATTTCAATAAGGAAAGGGGGGCACAGTCAGTGTGTCAGAAATGTGGCAGCTCTCCATCCCATCCAAAATGTGACTGCCCCGCTCATGAGGCAAAATGTCATGCTTGCGGGAGGAAGGGACATTTTAAGCGTGTGTGCAGGTCTAAATCTGCGCATGAAGTTACAGGGGATGAAGTAGACGGGGACGAGGAGGAGGTCCTCCTTGACAGTGTTACGGCAGACCGTGACCCGTGGATGGTCAAAATCGACATCAATCAACGCGGTGTGATGTTCAAGATTGGAGAGATGCGGCAGCCGTACAACATCAAGCTGAGACCAGGGGCTGAACCTTTCTCGTTAAAAACACCAAGGAGGATTCCATTGCCGTTGTTGGACAAAGTCAAGCAAGAACTATCCCGCATAGAAGGACTCGGGGTGATAAGCAGAATGGAGGAGCCAACAGACTGGTGCGCTGGCATCGTGGTGGTGCCCAAGAAATCAGGTGATGTACGTATCTGCGTCGATCTCACCAAACTCAACGAGTCAGTGTGCAGAGAAAAGTATATCCTGCCGTCAGTGGAGGAAACACTGGGCATGCTGGCTGGAGCCAGGATTTTTAGTAAGTTGGATGCTAAAATGGGGTTTTGGCAAATACCCCTAACGCCCAATTCGGCGAAGCTGACAACTTTTATCACACCCTTTGGGCGCTTTTACTTTCGGGATAGCCTCCGCCCCTGAACACTTTCAGAACTGAATGGTAACAGAGGTTACTGAAGGGCTGGACTGCGTTGTTTGCCACATGGACGACGTGCTGATATGGGGCCGAACACAGAAGGAGCATGATGCCCGCCTCCATGCTACTTTGAAGAGGATCCAGGAGGCAGGCATCACTCTCAATGTCAAAAAGTGTGCACTGTCAAAGTCAGAGGTGACATTTCTAGGCCATGTGATCTCAGACGGCGGCATCAGGCCAGACCCAGGAAAGACTGAGGCAGTAAGGATGATGCCAGAGCCCACGAATGCAACAGAGCTGAGAAGTTTTCTCGGAATGCTGAAGCTACTTGGGAGATTTGTGCCACAGCTGGCAGAGAGAGATAAGCCTCTCCGGGATCTCTTGTCCAAAAAGAACTGTTGGGTGTGGGGCGTCGACCAGGCGAGAGCCTTCCGAGATTTGAAAGATGCGCTGACGTCCACACCGGTGCTAGCCATGTTTGATCCCAACAGGGAGAGCAAAGTGTCCGCAGACGCGTCGTCGTACGGGTTGGAAGGCGTTCTTCTCCAGAAGTGGGAGGAAGAATGGAGGCCAATAGCCTACATGTCACGGTCGCTCACACCTACGGAGCAGAGATATGCACAGGTGGAGAAGGAGGCTCTGGCACTGACCTGGGCATGTGAGAGGTTCCGCAACTTTTTCATCGGGAAGCATTTCCTGATGGAGACGGACCACAAGCCTCTCCTGAGTCTCCTGGGGTCCCAAGCCCTAGACGCCTTACCTCCGCGGATCCAACGCTTCAGAATGCGACTCATGCGCTATTCTTACTCCATCTCTCATGTCCCAGGAAAATGCTTGTGGACAGCCGACAGACACACTGTCTCGAGCTCCCGCGGAGAGGGAGGAGACACCAGCCGACAAAGAATTGTTCGAAGACACGAACATCTACGCGGACATGGTGATAGAGAACCTACCGGCGACCACCAGGTACCTAGAAAAGCTGAGAGAGCAGCTGCAGAGGGACAGTGTGTGTGCCTGTGCGATGCAGCTGTGCACAGAAGGCTGGCCCGAACACGGTCCAAATGAACCGGCACTCAGGCTGTACAGAGCAGAGCAGGCGTTCCTTACAGTCCACGATGGAATCTTGCTGAAGGGACAGAGACTCGTCATACCTTCAACCATGAGAAACTATGTCCTCGCCAAACTGCACGAAGGTCACCAAGGCGTGGTGAAGTGTAGACAGCGAGCGCGGCAGTCGGTATGGTGGCCCGGGCTGAGCCAACAGCTGAACGAGTTGGTTCTCAACTGCCGAACATGCTGCAAGGAAAGGCGGAACCAAAGGGAGCCAATGATTCCATCGCCGTACCCAGGCCGACCATGGGAGTAGTTGGGTGCAGATCTGTTTGGGCTCGGAAGCAAGACCTACTTGCTGGTTGTGGACTATATGTCAAGGTACGTGGAGATAGCTCTGCTGGCCTCCACAAAATCGAATGAGGTAATTCGCCACCTTAAGTCGATCTATGCACGCCACGGGATCCCCAACCTTCTGGTTTCGGATGGAGGGCCCCAGTTCTCCGGAACGGGCTTCAGGGCGTTCGCGGAGTCCTACGGGTTCCGTCATATTACAAGTAGCCCACGATATCCACAAGGAAATGCTGAGGCAGAACGTGCGGTTCAGACGGTCAAGGGCCTCTTGAAAAAGGCAGATGACCCCAACCTGGCCTTACTCGCATACAGGGCTACCCCTCTCGAAAACTGTCCGAGATGCCATTGTAAGGGGTGAACAGGAGAAGAGGACAAAAGATGCACAACGCTACGACATGCGACATCGGGCACAGAACCTTGTCAGACTCAACCCAGGACAGGATGTGTGGATTAAGGACCAAGGAGCGGAAGGAGCCATCATCGAAAGACATGCTTCCCCACGATCATATCTGGTGGAGGGACCCCATGGGACCATCAGACGAAACCGTCGTCATCTCATCCCGATGATGTCCTCACCTGAGCAGAGTGACCGTGGTGCAGCGGAACGATTCTCGGGAAGTGTTCCAGTAGAACCATCAGCTGAACCACCACAGCAGAACCTTCCAGACCCGCCAGCTACTCCAGCTACCAAGACCAGGTTTGGGAGAGTCGTGGTGAGACCAACCAGGTTGAACTTATAACCCCCCCACCCCCCTTTTCCTCCTACGGTTCTAGTACAGCCGGTGAGGCTCTGCTTATGAGGTTGTGTAAAAAAAAAAAAAAAGATGGTGAATGTTGAGATGTGCTTGTACATGTTCTTTTGTTCACTGTACAATGCTTATCTAGTTACAGAGTACAGAGGAGGATAAGGTAAGATAGCTGTTCAAGGTATTGTGTTTTGGAGCCAATTGTTGAAAATAAGAGTAACATTTGTTCTTGTGTATGTGATCCTTTGACACAGGCTGAGATAGGAGCAGACCTCTCAACCACGAGGCAGAATAATCCTCAAGGTCTGTTGAATCATTGGTAGTCTTCCCAATGATTCTAGAAAGGGGAGATGTGGTGTAATCGTGTACAACATGACTACAGAGTCGCGGGGCGACTACGTCATGGGGGTGCGTCGACGGCAGGAGAGAGAGTGAATGGAGAGAGGCAGACACGCATCGAGAAAGCTAAATAAAAGTTATTCAGATTCAGATTCAGAAAACTTTATTTATCCCCGTGGGGCAATTAGAGTTATCCACGTTAACACGACAGCTGGACTCACGTGTGCCTCATTTGATTTGATAACACGACAGTATGTGTCAGTGAGGGCAATGAACATACAGTATTGTGTGTTTAATTCACTGGATTATGACATTGAGGTCAACACGCTGCAGCCTTCGGCTCAGAGCAAGAGGGAGTGTAATGGGAATTTGACATCTAACAGAGCTAAAATGTAAGTACAGTATTTTCACGACCATTCGGCGCACCGTATTGTTGGGCGCAGTCTCAGTAACGGGTGCCATTTCTGTGTTTGACACATACACAAAACGTACTGTATTATTGGGCGCAGCCAGGCATGGTAAAACATACGCCAGCTTAAACATACGGCATGCATGCACGCACGCTAAAAACACGTTTTTAAAAAGGCAACGGAAGCAAAACTGAGTTCGGTTGTACTTTATTTAATTTTACAATGTTCTCACGTTTTTCTCTTCACCTCTTACACGCTCACCCTTCACTCATTGGCGACTGGTACCTGCTAGGGGCGTGCTTTTAGCGTCCTCTTAGACGCCCACCCTTCACTCATTGGCGGACTTCCGCATGCCTGTCGTCACTCACGTCCGCCTTTTCTCTATATAAACAGCGTGTCGGCCAGAAGCGCTCTCAGTCAGGCTTTGGAACTCGGCTCATACACTAGATGCTCCGCATTATAAGGCGTCCTGTCCATTTTGGAGAAAATGTAAGACTTTTAATGGCGCCTTATAGTCTTGAAAATACGGTAACTGTTTGTAGCATTGAATGCTGACCAGATATTTGCAGAGAAGCAAAGTTGCTTGCTCATGCGTAGAGTTCATTCTGTTATCACTATCCAAGGTGCTGACTGTGCTGAATCAGCTCCTGACAAGACAGTATAAAAAAAAGAGCACCCATCAGATCGGCAGAAGGCTCCGTTGACAGATCTGTGAATGGTGTCGCTCAATGTTTTGTTTTCTTTCTCAAATAAAATTCATCATTTTTTTAAAAATAAATACTTGTTATCTTGGTTTTCTGGACATGAGGACCAAGCTCGTCCGACATGACAATTTCTACACATCATGCAACACCCTTTGCACAGTATAATTTTATTCTAAGTGTTTCACTGAGGCAACTCTTAATTTAGTTTAAGAAAGTTAAGCCACACTTGTGATGGGCGCCCCCCTCCCCCCACATTCCCTTAGGAATTTTCTTGTAAGTTTATGTGGGTACCAGCATGTTTAAAATATGTATACGGCGTAGAAAAAAAAAGTAGTGTGTTTCCGGTAACCTGACCGACCGAGAATTTCTACCTCGAAGAAAAAATTTACGGTCGGCATTTTTTTTTTCAAACCTTCTACATTTTTGTGTAATAATAATAATAATAGAGCATAGAAAAAATAGTAGTGTGTTTCCGGTAACATGAAATTTCGGCATAGGGTCGGTAGGTTGGACAAATGTTTTTATTTTTTTAAATATTTTTGCCACGCCCCCATCATAAATGTAAACAAAATAACCATAAAACAAGGAGACATTGAAACCCCCGCTCGCCGCCGAAGGAAAACAAACAAACAAACAAAAAACTACGGCAAGCCTGAGGATTTCACGTAACAATAGTTACCGGTAGCGTGTCGTTTCCGTGGCGTCATTTTACGGTACCGAAACATAGTTTAACCATTAAAGTCACCGCACACGACTTGACTGTGTGATCAACGCGATTTCACTGTGCCTCTGTGTGTTTGTGGTGTGAGGGGGTGTTTCTTCGAATTTACTTTCGTTTTGAGTGTTGGGGGGGACGCAACAGATAGGTGCATATGCCGGTTGCTATTTTAGTCCGCAAATTGAGGAATCGCACGGATGAAAGTTTGAGATGGCGGCGAAAAAAAACTCACAAAGGTCTACTAATTACGTCATTTAAGAAATGGCAATGCCAGTCTGATTTTTCGTATGAATCGTCCGAAGGGCGTATCACTAAACTCACCTGTGACGTATGCACAAAACACGAGAGCGAGAGACGGACGACGCGAGGCACGATTACATGGCAAATTGGTCATTAGATTTGTAGGCTAATCGCTGTGAAAAATATTATGAAAAAGTATTGGTTATTCTATAATTTACTGGTTGTAGCATGGTAACTTTATGAATAAAATATTCGTCACAAGGTGTAGTAATGCTAGACTGCAACACACAAAACGCGGTCTAAACTATTTTCGGAGATCGCGGCCGCCGCCATGATTCAATGTTGTTGACACACGACGGCAAATGACGCGCATGCTCAACGTGAATATCGCGAGAGTTTGCACCGATGTAAACATCTTTCCTTTTATTATTTATAATTTTGTCTGTGGTTTTATTGTTCTTGTTTTGATTGTAAAGCGTCCTTGAGTGTTTTGAAAGGCGCGTATAAATGAAATGTACTATTATTATTATTATTACACAAAAATGTAGAAGGTTTGGAAAAAATGCCGACCGGAACGTTTTTGTTCGAGGTAGAAATTCTCGGTCGGTCGGGTTACCGGAAACACACTACTTTTTTTTCTACACCTAGTACATTTCATTTATAAGCGCCTTTCAAAACACTCAAAGACGCTTTACAATCAAAACAAGAACAATAAAACCACAGACAAAATTATAAATAATAAAAGGAAAGATGAATTTAGAGCGTTTACATTGGTGCAAACTCTCGCGATATTCACATTGCGTCGTTTGCCCTGTCGTCTGTCAACAACATTGAATCATGGCGGCGGCCACGATCTCCGACAACAGTTTAAACCGCGTTTTGTGTGTTGCAGTCGCATGCTCGCACCATAATATTAAGAAAATAGCATCTACTGCTGTATCGAAAAGATTCAACGAACTATTTGACGAACACCACGGGCCGTCTAGGACGCGGGACGCAGAGGTAACGAGATGGCTGTAACACCGAGCCGCTAGGAACCCAACTCTCTCGCCGCCTTTGGCGGTGAGCGGGGGTTTCAATAAGCGGCGATTGCTCTCGGACTGCAAGGGAAGCTCGGCTTCCCCTAAAATGTCAAAGAATAAGTGATGAAATATATGAATGTAAATGTCATTGTGTGTACATGTCATTGACTAAATATGCGCTACAACGTGCTCAACTTTTGCTCCGAATCAGCTTCTTCTTACTGGTTATGACGAGAGTCCCTTCTCATTCATCCCGCAGCTTCACTGTGCTTTAAACGGTAGTGAGTTCAGGGTAGGTTGTCCCAATGCGTTGAACGGAGATGAGTCATTGGATACAAACTGGTTTTTGTCCCGCCCACGGAGTTCGGCGTCTCTGGGACTGGATGGCAGTGGGAGGGTACCGGACACCAGGCTTTTCTGCATCAGATTGGATGATCTGTCTGAGCCTGCGTGCCAGTTCGATTGACATTGAAATGAGCCAATCACCGAGCTTTTAGTGTAGGCGTCCGTGCGAGCATTTTTTTTCAACTCGCATTCTGTTCCGAGTTGAGCTGGAGACTTCTCCTTATCATTTTCCACTGGTGACAAAGGTGACCAGTCACAGGTGAAAGGACACTGATTCTCTCCTCTTTCATCTCAAACTGCTTTGACAACAAAGCGTATGAGGGGAAAAGTGGTTAGGACTGCATGACTGTCCGTGTTTTATGTTATGTGTTGTGTTTATTATTTTACTTTATGTTAACTGTTTTGTTAAGCGCTTTGTTACAGCTTCCGCTGTTGTGAAAGCGCGATATAAATCAGCATGTATTGTATTGTATTGTATTTTAGCGACACTCTTTGTTGTAAACAAACAACTAGCGACAAATTAATCTTTTATTTCTGGTGGGTTTTATTGTAGTTCCTATAGTTGTAGGACACTAATTAAGTACCGGGGAAAGACGCCTTGTTGGTATGACAGGGTCACAGATCATTTTCTTGAAAAGGAACGGAGCTCGAGTGGACTTCACGTATAAATAAACGGACACATTTTATGATGTCGACCAAAATTGAGCTTCCCCTCTTTGACAGACGTGCATCCGGCACTGGTTTCAATGTCTCCTTGTTTTATGTTTTATGGTTATTTTGTTTACGTTTTTGATGGGGGAGGGAGGGAGAAAAAAAGATTTTTAAAAAAAAACGTCCGACCTACCGACCCCATGCTGAAATTTCATGTTACCGGAAACACACTACTTATTTTTCTACGCCTAAACAGTATTTATATATATTTGAGACAAGGACTCTCCACCCCTAAACCCCACATAGTAAACACACCACAAAGAGACAGTATGCCATGCACTGTATGGCATACAGTCAACAGCATGACTAGGTGCTGGGTGGGGCTATGAAGATGCACAGCGAATCATCTCACGGGATAAATCCACCCATGCCGTCATTGGTCGACGTCGCGCCAATCATGCGCCTTGAAAGAGTTCCTGTTGCATATACAGTACAGTACAAGCATGTACAAAACCTCTGAGTAATTTGGCTATTTTTTATTTATTTATTTATTTTATGCATTAAGTACTTTTGGAAAAAAAGGCGATGCACTGAGACCACGATAATTGAACCGCGATGTTGCAAGGGATCACTCTACCTCAAATATCAGACTGAAACAGCTGCCTCACGCATCACCGACCAAACTGGCTGTTAAGTTTTTAACACCCGCCCAAATTAATTTTAACCCATGTATCCCAGCTGTCTTCGGGCAGTAAGCAGGGGACACCCTGAACCGGTTGCCAGCCAATCGCAGGGCACACAGAGACGAACACCGAGGGACAATTGTGAATGTTCAATGAGCCTGCCATCCATGTTCATGGAATGTGGGAGGAAACCAGAGTACCCGGAGAAAACCCACCCAGGCCCGGGGAGAACATGTAAACTCCACACAGGGAGGCCGAAATTGGAATTGAGGTTGATGCGCTAACCACTGGACCACCGGCCACCCCAGGACAGGTACAGTGCTGTGAAATAGTATTTGCCCCTTTCCTGGTTTCTGAGGTCTTTACATATCACATACAAAGGTTTCAGTTCATCGAACCAATTTTAATATCACAGAGACGACCCAAGGAAATATAAAATGCAGTTTCTAAATGCCAATTTTATTTATTCAGTCACGAAAAAACATAATCTCAGAACGAGATGATGATCTCGTTTTTTCGGTCACAAAAAAACGAGATCCCGGATGAAAGCGGCCGAAATGAGTTTTCTCCGTAGGGTGTCCGGGCTCTCCCTTAGAGATAAAGGTGAGAAGAGAGAAAGCTGAGTTCAGGCAACGCCCTAGCACCACATTTGTCGAATCAAGAAATCACATAAATAGGAGCTGTCAAACAAAGTGAAAGATGCGACAAGATCTCATGCCAGGATCCGCAAATATTGAAAACAAATTTTTTTTGAAATCTGTCAATATAGAAAATGTTAGAAAGCCATTTCCAAGCCTGTGGGGCTTCAGCAAACCACTGTCTGAGCCATTATCCACAAATAAGATAAAACTGGGAACAGTGGCACACATTTCCATGCATGGTCAACCAGCTAAAATAACCCCTCGAGTGCCACGACAACTCAACCAGGAGGTTGCAAAAGAAACAACACCCAAAGAACTCCAGACCTTGCTGGCTTCAGTTCGGGTCAGTGTTCACGACTAGCAGAAGAGATAGGCTCTGGCCAAAAATGGCATACATGGCAGAGCTCCCAGGCAAAAACCACTGCTGTCCAAAAAGAACACAAAGGCTTGTCTCACAAAAGACATCTTGATGATCCTCAAGGCTTTTGGAAACACATTCAGTGGACAAATGAGTCAAAAATTGAACTTTTTGGAAGATATGTGGCCTTAGGGAGAATGTCCAAACATAAGTTTGCACCTTCAAACTCAAGCACTCCTGGATTATGCAGCCGGACAACGACGCGAAACACACCAACAAAGTTCACCTCTGAATGGCTAAAAAAAAAACAACAACAAAAAATTAAGGTTTGTGGCCAAGTCAAAGTCCGAAGTTGAATCAAATTAAGATGCTGTGGTGTGACCGTAAATGGCCAGTTCATGCTAGAAAACCCTCCAACAGGGCGGAGTCGAAGCAATTCTTCTGCAAAGAAGAGTGGGCCAAAATTCACAGCAACGTGAAAGACTCACCAATTACTCATCAAGAATGCTTGATTTAAGTTATTGCTGTCAACATACTTTTCCACATACCTACCGAACTGTCAAATGTGGGTTAAAATTCATTTTGGTGGGTGTTAATAAAAACTTTACAACCAATCTGGTCAGTGAGGCGAAATTACTTGTGGCCTAGGGGGCGTCTCCCCTTACAAGGTGGGGTAAAATGCCACCTTTCAAAATGTTCTATTATGATTAATAGAATGAATTTGTAATGTGGTGTGATTTAATCAACCATCCAGAAATGTTTACTTTGGCATACCTCTGGTGTACACATTGTTCATATTCAAATCATGCGTAGTTTTCAAAATAAACATTTTGCTAAAACGGACAAATTATCCCGGTCTCATCTATCTATCCATCCAATTTATTTAGAACCTTCCATATTACACGCACAGCCTCTTTTGTTCGGGGTTTAACGTTTCATAAGCTTGGCGTGGCTTAATGGAAAGACAACGAAGCACAGTTAAGCCATTTCATCACTCGCAAACATAGCCCTGGCGCGTTGTGACTCACTATTATGAGCTCAAGACTGAACTAGCACCGATGTAAATACTGTACATTGAATTGTTTACTTTAGGTGGTTTGCGCATATTACACAGCTTTGGAACTTGGAGCGCGTTTATTAAGAGGCCAGCGACAACGTTAATTCCGCGGAAGGCTAAATAGAGGTCGTGAATAAAGGTTGTTCCAAAAGAGCTCCAAGATAACTGCGCTGTAGCATTTCGCTACCTGTTGCTTTTCACAGACACACTTGTTCCTTATTGCAAAGTATATCTCATGAATATGACTTGTAATGTGAATACAGAAATTACTTACCAGGCTAAGGGAAGTCCCCATGGATGTCAGCTCTGACTGTCGTTGGACGTTTCTAAATCAATACAATGCCTCTTCTTCCCGTTATTTCTGCGACTCCCGGAGATACTCCAACTGTTTATCCCCAGCTGGCAGATTATACACGCGCCGTCACAGACCTGGGACGTCACCGGCACGCCGACTTCAAGACGTCAGACCTGCCCCATTATCCCAACAAGTGACGCAATTTGTTTTTACTTGCAATGAGAAAGGTAATTAACGATTGTTTTTATGTTCATCACATTTCTGTGTGCACGCGTTGATCTTTAGATGCGTTCACGTTGATTTGACGAACTCGTCTAATTCACATTGATGTTGTATGTATTGGGGTTTTTTTTTAGAATCTTTATTGAACAAGTCAGGATACAATTCTCAGGAAACAGAAAACAAAACGAACATCTTATTAATACATACAAATATTACAAACATTTAAACAAAAATGAAGCCAGGGGATTTTTAAACAAACATTTCAAATAAAGAGCAAATAGCCAGAGTCTTAACGGCTTTCTTATTTTTGGAATCCATAATAGAACTCAGGTACTGCTTTGTTTCTTGCTTCAAAAATTAAGAAAAGAGGTTTTGAATTACTCCATCTGGATTTGTGGATATGGAATTTAGCAAGAATGATTATTAAATTTATAATGAAGGTTTGTTTAGTGTTTTCTTCCTTACTTTTGTAGAACCCAAATAGTACATTTTTCCAGTATAGCATAAAGTCAGAGTCAATATGTTCAATAATAAATCTGGATACAGCTTTCCAAAATGTGTTGGTATACGGGTATTGCCAGAACAAGTGCACCATTGTTTCAGGGTACATTCCACAAAATGAACAATCAATAGAGATGTCTTTCTTGAACCTAAGAAGATAATGCTTGGTGGGATAGTATGTGTATATCATTTTAAAAAAGATTTCCCTTACTTTATTAGTCAGGGGGTATTTGTATGGCAGAGACCAGATTTTTCCCCAGTGTAGATTATCAACAAAACCAGACCAGTAAGTAATATGTGGGGTTGTTGAAATATCTTTTTGAAACAAGGAATGTATGTTACAGTTGTTATTTCTGACTGATGTTGATGTAAAACAGGATTTGCCGATAACAGTCATTTTGGGGTCAAGGGTTGGTGTGGAGGTTGTTCTGTCCACCCCTTTCAAGAGGGTCAAGATTCCAGAAGGAATAGCATCCATGATTGGAGCAAATTCCTTTGGGGTGACCGGTGGATTAAATGTATTTAAAAATTCAGAGTAATTTAAGAGGAAACCTTGATTATTGATTAGTTGACTGACCAGGATTATTTTATTATTGAACCAATTATGGAGAAACAATGATCTATTCTTGTATAAGATGTAATGATTATTCCAGATAAAGCATTTATGAGGGGAAAAATTATGTTTATGTATCAAGGACCAAGCCAAAAGTATTTGTTTGTGGAAATTGGATAAAGCCAATGGATTTTTTTCTATTTTGTAGTCACATAAAAGTACAAAGTTAAGACCACCTGTCATGATTCGGTTTGGGACCAACAGGTGGCACCCTAGGGCTAACGACCAACAGGCTGCACACCTGTTGGTCGTTATGCAATTAGTAACATAAAAGGACTCCCTCGGGTCATTTCTGGTGGCTGTTCGTATGCTACTGTCATGTTTGTTTCAGTCATGTTTCGGTTACTGTTAGTTTTAGCTTTGGTCATGGTTTTTGTTTGATACTTTGGACTTTGTTTGTTTTGAATTTAGTTTTCTCTATGTTTTAATACAATTCTTCAAATACAGCCTGCTCCTCCCTCTTGCCTGCTTTTTAAGGTCCACCATCACCTTGCTACGTGACACCACCAAGTTGAGAAAATATATAGTTGGGTATAAAGTTCCAAATCGATGAGGGATTATCCAAAAATTGTTTGATCCAATTGATTTTAAACGTATTATTGAGGGTAGAGAAGTCCAGGAAGTTCAATCCACCAGTTTCGTAGGTATTCATTACAACAACCTTTTCACATAGTGAGTCTTGTTCCTCCACAAGAAGTCGAAAAGCATCTTATTGATATTCTTACAAATTTTCTCATTCATAGATAAAGAGAATGCAGCGTACGTAAGACATGACAGTCCTTCCGCTTTGGTTAGTAGCATGCGTCCTTTTAAAGAAAGATCTCTACCTACCCACTGGTTAAGCTTAACTTGGGTTTTGTTAATAATTGGGTCAGAGTTCGCTGTACATCGCATGGCCTCATTTTTCATAATGGTAATCTCTAGATGGGTAAGTTTTTCTTTAACTGGGATGTTGCAGATCGAAGTTTCATTCCGGTCATGGATAGGGAACAGTTCGCATTTGTTGAGATTTAGGTGGAGACCAGAGGCCGCTGAGAACTGTTCAACCGTTTTAATGACAGCAGCGACTTGGCTGGAGTTCTTTAGGAATAAGGCAGGGGCGTCACTAGGTTTCAAGAACAAGGGGGGCTTAGCCCCAAGGGGAACACAGCCCCTTTAGGGGGGTCCGGGGCATGCCCCCCCGGAATACATTTTTTTCTACATTCTATTAAAAATCCATCAATTCCGTGCACTTTGAGAGCAAAATGAAGAGGCTATGAAGAACTACACACATCATATTAGTATCTAGTATCCTCTTTACTATGACGGGGCTTCCTCCCCTGGACTTTAACTGGACTAGATAATAGAAATTATAGTGTTCAAAAGTTCAATCTTGGTTGTTCAAGGGAATTGAACAACCAAGATTGCTGCTTGGCTCTCGACGAAGGCGGATGCTTTTTGCAATATGGATGCGGTACTAGAGCGTATCCGTACGATCGTTATCATCATGGAGAAGTTGGAATTCGCGCTTCGGAAAGAAATTGAGGATTTGGCTGATCGGCGCCAGTGAAGGGATACAGCCACGGACTCAAGGCCACCTGGAATTGTTGGCGGCCGTCCCAAAACAAAACAACGCTATCTGGACCTTTTCCCCTGAAAGTACGCATGGAAGCTAGTGCCCCCACCATCACCCCCTCCTTCTCGGCCATGGACTGATAAGCCGGGACTGTCTCCATGAGCAGACCTTGACGAAGCAGCGGCGGCCCGATACGAACACACAACCAGACAATCACACACGCATACATACCCTTGGAATCACCGCCTTCATTGTTCCTGTTTTTCCCCTGTGACGTGACCTTGATCTGCGGAGCGCTCGTTTTGGACTGAGCAGCTGGTCGGACGGGCCGCGTCGCGCCCCCCGCCTTTCCATCCATCCATCCATCCATTTTCTGACCCGCTTTATCCTCACTAGGGTCGCGGGGGGTCCCAGCTGTCTTCGGGCAGTAGGCGGGGGACACCCTAAATCGGTTGCCAGCCAATCGCAGGGCACACAGAGACGAACAACCATCCACACTCACACTCACACCTAGGGACAATTCAGAGTGCTCAATCAGCCTGCCATGCATGTTTTTGGAATGTGCTAGGAAACCGGAGTGCCCGGAGAAAACCCACGCAGGCCCAGGGTGAACATGCAAACTCCACACAGGGAGGCTGGAGCTGGAATTGAACCCGGTACCTCTGCACTGTGAAGCCGACATGCTAACCACTGGACTGGCCGCCCAAAAATAAATAATACTTTAAAAAAAAAATGCTATGAAATTATTTAGGGGGGCTAAAGACCTTTTTAGGGAGGCTGAAGCCTCCCTAAAATAGGCCTAATGACGCCGATGGAATAAGGTATTGAAATCCGCAAGTTGACTAATCAGGATTTCTCTGCCCGCAATAGATATCCCTTGGATGGCACTTCTTCTGATATGACAGGTGAGGAGTTGCGTACACAATAGAAACAGAAATGGAGAGGCCGGACAACCTTGGCGTACTCCTCGATTTAGAGAAAATCTTGGAGAGGTGCCATTTCTCAGTTTGATGGAGCTATTGCCATTGGCATACATAGTCTTAACAACTTTACAAAAGAAATAACCAAATCCGAATTGTTCCATGCAGCGAAAAATGAACTCATGTTCGACCGTGTCAAATGCCTTATAGAAGTCCAGAAATAGGAGGTAACTATTGTCAGAGCAGAGAAATCAATCAGATCTAGGACGAGCCTGATATTATGGCCGTTCACACGGGCAGATTTATTTCGGACCTACTCCGAAACTGCTCCCCTCGAGCGTTCATACGTGCAACTTTGTTCCGGCGTAGCGCCCGAAAACAGCTTGTTTCGGATCAAATGTAATCCACCTCAGGGAGGTGGTTTAAAAATTTGCTCCGGAACAAATGCTCGTTTGCGAAGCAGCACCGATGCAAATGTGCACGTATGGTATTTCCTTTTCCCCGCCTTCTTCTTTCTTTACGCATGCGCATGTTTTACTTCGGCATTCCTGTCGTTTTGTTCTGCAACAGGAACTGCCCGTGTGAAAGCAAGTGGAGCTGCGTCGATGCTACTCTCGTGCTGTTACGCTCAGCAGCTTTGTACGTGTGAACGCTCCACAAAATTTGTTCCGGTGCAAAATTATATCGCAACAAAATACTCCGGTGCAGCGCCGAAACAAATCTCCCCGTGTGAACAGGGCTATTATTAGAAATGTGTCTTTTACTCATGAAACCTGATTGAACCTCATCAATAATGGGGTCAAGTACACCTTTGATTCTCCTAGCTATTATGGAAGCAAACACTTTATAGTCGTTATTTTAATAGAGATGGGTCTGCAGTTTTCATGAAGGTATGATCTCGTTTTGGTTTTGGTATCAAAGTAATCAATCCCTGTGTTAAAGAAGGGGGAAGACAACCTTTCTCGATGCTTTCTAAAAAAAAACTTCAAGGAGAAAGGGAGCCAAGTCTTTTACGAAGGTTTTATAAAACTCTGCTGTGAGGCCATCAACTCCAGGGGATTTGTTCGCTTTGAGGTGTTCGATGGCAAAAACTACTAAATTAATATTCCTATCACAGAAGTCTTTGTCGCTTTGAGTTATCTGTGTGACATCGCTAATAGAATTTAGAAGAGAGGTTGCCGAATGTTCACAGTATTTGGACTGATAAAGGTCACTATAAAATTGAAAACAGAAATTGGCTGTTTTTTGGGTCGTCGGTTATGATGCCATTCACATTAAGTTTCTGTATCAAGTTGATTTTTCGATGGTGTTTTTCTAGATTAAAAATATACGATGAATTTTGTTCGCCTTCCTCGATCCATCTTTTCCTTGATCTTACAAACGCTCCCTTAGCTTTGTTAAGATATACTTCATTTAGTTTAGCCTGTTCTGAGGTTAGTAATAGTCTGTCTTCATCTGACATGTTATCAGGATTTTTTAGGGATAAGTCGATTATTTTAGAGACTATCGTGTCTTCTTCTAATCGACGCACTTTAGCTAAATTACTGCCATGTTTCCCAAGGTATTGACAAGTCTCAAATTTAAATAATTCCCAGTTGCTATGAAAAGAATTGCCAACTTTTGCTTTGTTCCAAAACTTTTTAAGAAGGCAGTCAATATCAGATTGAACATTTTTATGAATAGAGAGTTGTTAAGCTTCCAGTAGATACTTGTTGTTTTACTGAAAATAGTTAAAAGCTTATATACACAATCAGAGATTGGAACTTTTTGTTGACCTTGTTTTGAGATGGGTCTTTGTTTTTGTACTTTGTAATTTATTTTTTGTAGCACTCCATGTTGAGTATGTTCAGAAGAATATAAATAAAGCCATATAAATAATAAATATTTGATATACTGTATATTTTACACATAATTGTACATGATTTTTGGTAGTAAATTAATTTAAGCAACAAAAAAACTGAGGAGCCATTTGGGAGCCGAAAGAGCCAGCTCTTTCTAGTGAGCCGAGACAAGGAGCCGGAATTCCCATCACTAATGGCTTCATCATGATGAGCAAATTGGCAGCAGTTGTGCACACTGGACCAGAAGCCTGAAACCCTTCCCTTACTCTTCAGCAATTCCAAAACACTTGTTAACCTCTCCAACTTCTTCAAACGTTGCATTTTCTGATGAGTAACCTTAAATTGTTGTTTGTTTTTTTGTTTTTGTTTTCCAGACTCAGGTACTCCACATCGCTTTGATTTCACATGGCCACTCCCAGCACCTCAGAAAGCACAGATGTTGGTGAAACACGTTAATAACCTCTGTGTTAAACATATAATAATACAATAATGAACTTGGTCACAAAAATATGCATGCCATTTGTTGATCCATGCAAACAACCCCAAAATCTGCTGAAATATGACTGGTCAGTGGTAGTATGATGGCATATGGACATTTTCCACTCAAAGGACTTAGTATATGACAAGTCCCAGTACAGCAGGTATTGGGGTGAATGTACTTTCAGTATCCTCACAGCAAACTTGGCACACATCAAATCAAAAAGCTGCTCAAGTGTACAAATATTTTTAATGGTGCTTTTTTTCTCTTTCAACAATTGGAGAGTAAGCTCATAAGCATTGCCTATTAAACTGGGGGTAAAAAAAACCAACAACTAATAGCATCTGGTTTGACATTGAAATCTTATTGAAGGATAAATGTACCAATTTTTCCCTAATTCCGTTTTTTAAAAATATATTATGGAATAATGTAATCACTGAATGTTCTTATGTTTTGAAACCAGCATTGCATTAGGCAGTATCATACAATCTGGTGGATTGAATGGACAATCAACTGAATTCTTGTCAGATTTCACCCAATTAATTCAGTTAAGAATTTACTATGTTTGATAATCCCCACTGATGAAATGATGAAGTAAAATATATTTGCTGAGTTACGTTGGAGAACTCTTTCATCCCACCATAGACCGCTTTCTCCCTCTCAAACGCACTTCATCAAGCTTTTTTATGACTGCTTCTGATTTTTGGGATGAGGCTGTGTAGCTCTTTAGTAACGTCTCAAACAGTGCCTCTGTGTTGGGATGAGTACTGAGGAAAGCTTTTTCCAACACATACAAATCTACCGCCTTATCCTCTGGCAGAGTTGATATGTAACTCAAACCAAAGTCGATGAGGATGAGGTCGGACTTGCCATCCTCTGGTGGCCGCCTCAGTAACATGTTGGAGGTGGTCAAGTCACCATGGATGACGTCTTCATCATGCATTTTGGCCAGGATGTCGCCCATCTTCTTAACCAGATGCTCCAGCTCCACATCAGGACAGGAGGAACCAGAAAGCTGCGCAGAAGCAATGTGGTCACGCAGCGTCGAGGAATCCGTGATTTCCTCCAAGAAAATGCAGTGGGAGTTGTAGTCCACAAAGTAGACTACAGGGGCTGATATGCCTAACGGGGGAGAATTGGAAGGATAATTCATTTTAATAACATTGTTGCAATTGTGAAGTTGGCATCTAAAATCAGGTGAGTCATCAAGTACAAGTTGGAGGTTTCACTTAAATGATGGGGAACCATTTGTCACATTTGCAATATTCATTTTTTATCTTGTCAAAATTCAGTCTTTAAATATTTCTACCCCTGCTAGACTAATTCTTATTTACTCACACTGATTTCTTTATTCCCATTAAGTTATCTTTATATATACATGAACAAAAATCGCTTGTTGAGTATGAGAACTTAACTCTAGTATTGAACGTTCACGAATAATCCAACCAATCTTAAAACTCACGCATAGAAAATGGACGTAAACGCAAAAAATATTTTATTCAACACAAAAACTTTTGTACCATCGATTTCGGAGTTTATTTACACATCTTAACCTCTGTGCAACAGATCAATGAGTAGTACCGTGACGTGAGCTTCTTACAGCGCCGTACTTGCCTGCTTTACGGCAACGAAGAATAGAGCGAACCTCTTGCACAGTCCGACGGTGTGTCAGTTTTTCGTCCAACACTGAGTGTCTGTAACGTTTCGGAAACCTTTCTTTCACAATAGTCGGCCTCCCGAGAAACACACTACGGTATACTCGCGCTTCTGCGCCTTGCTTTAATAACTCTCCTGATGTCAGAAAGTCGAGTGTCTGCATCCTGTTGTTCTTTGCCATATTTTTTTCCGGGACTGCTTCTTCTCGGTAATAATGACATCTGGGCGGAAACAAGTTAAGTCGCATTACCGCCACCTACTGGTATGGAATGTGAATCAATTATGCTTATGAACGAAAAAAAAATGCAATTTATGTCAATAGTAATTATAAGAAATGACTGTTGTCATATTTTGCTGACAAGATGGTACAAATAGAAAGTATGACAAGATGGTTTAGAAACAAAATGTGACAACAATTACTTTTTTATTGTAGTATTTCTATTAAATGAAATCCTCAAGTATTGTTTCCAGAGTATATTTTGGAGAAGGTAATATTTCGGCTTCTGTTGTTTATTTTCATTCAAAATAAAGACATTCGTGTGTATTATGCATTTCTTCTGTCTCTTCTTGTCCATATCATCACTACCATTTTCCTCTTAATGTTTATTTTCTGTTTTGAGGACACTGACACGGTCAAGGACAAAGGCTTTTCCTCTTTCATTTTCCTCATTCATCAAACATGCATGGCAGGCTGATTGAACATTCCAAATTGTCCCTAGGTGTCAGCGCGAGCGGTTGTTTGTTTCTGTGTGCCCTGCGATTGACTGGCAACCAGTTCAGGGTGTCCCCTGCCTACTGCCCGAAGACAGCTGGGATAGGCTCCAGCACCCCCGCGACCCTTGTGAGGATAAAGCGGTTTGGTGAATGTATATATATACACACACAGACATTATATATGTGTGTGTATACATATATATATATATATATATATATATATATATATATATAACTAAGATTGTGATTTATACATATATATATATATATATATATATATATAATGAAGATTGTGATTTATATATATATATATATATATATATATATATATATATATATATAAATCCTTGTCTCACCCCTCGGGTGGTGTCCGTCCCCCATTCAGCTCGGGTCCTCTACCAGAGGCCAGGAAGCTTGAGGGTTCTGCGCAGTATCCTTGCTGTTCCCAGCACTGCACATTTCTGGACTGAGATGTCTGATGTTGTTCCCGGGATCTGTTGCAACCACTCATCTAATTTGGAGGTCACTGCCCCGAGTGCTCCGACCACCACAGGCACGACTGTCACCTTTACCTTCCAGGCTCTCTCCAGCTCCTCTCTGAGCCCTTGGTATTTCTCCAGTTTCTCGTGTTCCTTCTTTCTGATGTTTCCAGCACTTGGGACCGCTACATCCACTACAACGGCTTTCCTCTGCCCTTTTCTATGATCACGATATCCGGTTGGTTCGCCATTACCATCTTGTCAGTCTGGATCTGGAAGTCCCACAGGATCTTCGCTTGGTCATTCTCCACCACCTTCGGAGGTGTTTCCCATTTTGACCTTGGGGTTTCCAGTCCATACTCGGCACAGATGTTTCGGTAGACTATGTTAGCCACCTGGTTATGGCGTTCCATGTAGGCTTTCCCTGCCAGCATCTTACACCCTGCAGTTATGTGTTGGATCGTCTCGGGTGCCTCTTTGCACAACCTACACCTTGGGTCTTGTCTGGTGTGGTATATCTGGGCCTCAATGGCTCTGGTGCTCAGGGCCTGCTCCTGAGCAGCCAGGATGAGTGCCTCTGTGCTGTCCTTCAGGCCAGCCCTCTCTAGCCACTGATACGACTTCTTGAGATCAGCCACTTCAGTTATGGTCCGGTGGTACATCCCGTGTAGGGGCTTGTCCTCCCATGATGGTCCCTCTTCCAGCATCTCATCCTCTGTTCCCCATTGTTTGAGACATTCTCTGAGTACATCATCCGTTGGAGCCTTCTCCTTGATGTATTCATGGAGCTTGGATGTTTCATCCTGGACAGTGGCTCTCACACTCACTAGTCCCCGGCCTCCTTCCTTTCGGCTTGCGTACAGTCTCAGGGTGCTGGATTTGGGATGGAACCCTCCATGCATGGTTAGGAGCTTTCGGGTCTTTACATCCGTGGTCTGAATCTCTTCCTTTGGCCACCTGATTATCCCTGCAGGGTATCTGATCACTGGCAGGGCATAGCTGTTTATTGCCCGGGTATATAGATATAGATATAGATATATAGATATATAGATATATATAGATAGATATATAGGAAATGGGAAACACCTCCAAAGGTGGTGGAGAATGACCGAGCGAAGATCCTGTGGGATTTCCAGATACAGACTGACAAGATGGTAATGGCGAAACAACCAGATATCGTGATCGTAGATAAGGTTACCGCAGCAGCTGTTGTGAAAGCGCTATATAAACCAGGGTGTATTGTATTGAATTGTAAAGGGCAGAGGAAAGCCGTTGTCGTGGATGTAGCGATCCCAAGTGCTGGAAACATCAGAAAGAAGGAACACGAGAAACTGGAGAAATACCAAGAGCTCAGAGAGGAGCTGGAGAGAGCCTGGAAGGTAAAGGTGACAGTCGTGCCTGTGGTGGTCGGAGCATTCGGGGCAGTGACCCCCAAACTGTATGAGTGGTTGCAACAGATACCGGTTATCTCAGTCCAGAAAAGTGCAGTGTTGGTAACAACAAGCATACTGTGCAGAACCCTCAAGCTTCCTGGTCTCTGGTAGAGGACCCGAGCGCTGAATGGGGGACGGACACCACCCGAGGGTCGGTGTCCGGTTGAGGGACGAGGGTTTTCACACACACACACACACACACACACACACACACACACACACACACACACACACACACACACACACGCCTTTTTTCCTCACCAAGTATGCGTCCAAATATATTTGATTACTTGATATGCCATTGGCTGTGATTTCTTGTTTTTCCTCCACGTTTCACCCGATTCAAACTGTTCCAACTTCAGCACAATTCCAAAAATTCTCACCATCCTGGGCATGATATTTATACATTTATTTGGCACTATGACACATTTTCACCCCAAAATACCCATTCATTTGCAATTAAACATTCAACAAAATTATTTCACATCGTTCCCATACCAAATTCAAAATGTTCAGCTCATTCACTTTCACCCTGGTCATGATTTTCAACATTCCAAAAATCCTCATATACTAAAAATTCCATATTTTTCACCAACATATTGCACCGTTTCAGCCATAAAATTTCCATTCAAACATTTATCCGATTCAAAATAATTCCAACTTCATGTTCATTTCATTCAAGCCATTCAACTCTTCCCTTTCCCCACATTTTTAAAGTGTAATCTGCAACTTCGAACTCCATCTTCCGCATTTCAAACTACCGGTTTTCAGACCATTCTCACAAATGTCAAAATAAAAGCTAAAAAGTAATATTTTGTTTTTTAACAATCACTTCCAATTTCAACATGTGTTGACATCATCATCATCATCATCATCATCATTATAATTGTGTTGTCTCTCGTAATATATAATAAAGGAGACGAGGCGTGTTGGATAGAACTCGAGGACTCTTTACTTCAAGCTTGCACTCTCGACTACAAACTCCTGTGGCATGCTGGGTAATGTAGTTCTTATGTTATTCTACTCATAACATCACAATAATTATTGTTGTTTTTGCTTCAGTATGTATAATACAGTGTACTGTACAGTACAGTATATGGAATATAACAGCGTACCTAGAAAAACAACGCCACTACCTGCCACTGGGTGGCGGTATTTCAAAACAAATTTACTTTTGTTCATTTCCTTGAATCAAAATTAAGTGTTGGTGCCTTTGGGTTAACACTACGACAAACTGTACCATACTTGGGGGTAGGAACGGTTCTCGGCCCAACACAAGGCAGAAACAAGTCTCTTATTTCATTTATAACATATAATTTGTCACAGGCTGAGTTGAAGACGGCGGGATATCGAATTTCAGGAGTCAACTCGAACAACCCACTGTAAGAACAAACAGCGTTCATCTTCAACGCATTGAGTAGGCAAACAAGACAACTTTCTCAAGACTTTTGGAACGCCACGTCTATTGATTTTTTCGCCCCCTGAACATCCAATGTCTCCTCTTTCTGCAACTTGGCGTATGTTCACCCACCTGATGCCACGTAGCGCATTCTTGGAGCTCCACGGGGAAACTCTTGTAAGTCATGATCCTCCCACGATGCACAGTACAGTACTGGACTTCAAAACATAAAGACTAAATTTAAAGGTGCACTTATCGCTGCAGCGTGTGTCGTGTGTGTTTGTGTGCATGCGTGCCCTCGGGTTGCGTTTGATGTATTTTGGGAAAATACGTTTTGGAGGAGAATGTTTACGCTTTGACGAAATTGGCCTACGCCACTTGCAACGAAGAACCATGCAGTCAGTTCTCTAATTTAATAACTTTAATTTCATGCAATCATGTGATTTGGGCACGACCTGAACAAGTTACTCTAAATTCAATGAGAGACGGAAACACGCTGCTGCAATGGGTCTCATCGAGTTTTTATGATTGGCAATTTTTTTTCTTCGCATTAAAAAAATATACATAATTGATTTATAAACCATTAAGATATGACATGCCAAGTTGCCACGCTATTGGATTAGGATAGATAGATTTATGTATAGCAAATAATAGTACTACCACCACTACTACTACGACTGCGTCTCCTACTACAATAGTAGTAGTAGTCGTAACAATAATACAAATCAGATTTTGACATGTTACAGTTTTCAAATTGGTCGCTATAATTCACGGGGCTCATTTATGGAGCACTTCAGCCTGAACAGTTAACAAAAGCAACAAAAAAATTGTACAGAATTTATTTGTCCATCTGTTTATTGGTCAGTAAACTACTTCTGGGGTCATTAGGATAATGAACAGATAGGAAGATGGGCAGTTTCATTGATGCCATCTTGTTTACTTTGCAGAATCATTCCAACTCCGATATTTACCTTTTTCATTTCTCCATGTTCTAATCTGTTTATCCTCACACGTGTGTGCTGGAACCTATCCCGCCTGTCTTCGGGCAGTAGACGAGGTACACCCTGAACTGGTTTGTGAACTGTTTGTTTGTTTCTTCAACGTATAGCCGGATAACAACAAATATTTTAATAGGAAGCAAAAAAAAAATTTTTTTAAAGAGAAAAACAAAAGTGGTCATCATTAAGCACTATTTTTATGTTCAAAGGGGAGTAGGAAGAAGTAAAGAACGTTCTAGCCCTTGCTCTTGTTGTATGTGTATTTTGACTTGTTTCATATTAATACAATACTGTACTTGTAATATGTCAATCATGTAATGTATCCCAAAAGAAACGAAAAAAAATCAATGTATTCATCACCTCAAATATACAACTGCAACCACAGGTGTGTGCACATATGCCTGCAACATACAGTATGTACATGAAGTACGCAAGCACATACCCTAACACATTTACATATCACTATACTGTCATAGTCAATATTCCATTACATTACACTTAATCGAACACACCCCAGAAATTGCGCTAAGCAATGTACCGACTTAAAGCTGATTCAAATGTTTGGGTTTTTTGCATTTTACTTTTGAACCAGTTTATGAACTCAGAAAACGATTCAAACCCTTTCAGGTCAGTCCCGAAATGATTCCACAAATGGACACCTTTTATAGAAAGACACCTTTGCTTCATGTTAGTTCTTGTATTTATTTTTTTGTCGAGAATTGTATCCCTTCAGTCTTAGCAACTCTCTCTAATGTCAAAAAATTCTGAGTATTGTGGCAGGAAAGGTTACCTTTCAACCAGGTCATACATAAAATGTCATCGTGTTTGATTCGACAAATAGTGGATTTCCTGATTCTGTATATTTTGATTGATCGACAATTCTAATTGCTCTTTTTTGTAGTTTGAAAACAGGGAGAGTATTTGTTTTCGAGACGTTTCCCCACATTTTCATACAGTATGTCAGGTATGCTAATAATAATGAACAATAGAATGTGTAGAATGACTTCTTATTAAAAATTATCCTTGTTTTTGTCCACGATCCCTACGATTTTTGACATTTTCCTTTTGACAGTTTGACTTCCGACTTAAGGTTGCATCAATTACTACGCAAACCAATTTATTTCCATACACTCTTTCCCTTTCAATCGAATTTACCATAGTTTTAGCTTGCTGTTTAGCTGGTCTAGTGCTCAAAACATTTAAACAACTTTTGTTTAAATGTAGTGATAATTTATTTATGCCACACCAGTTTTTAAGATGGTCAATTCTTTTTCTACCGAAGTCAAATGTGGGCGGATAATGGAGTACCCAAAGAAAACCCACGCAGGCACAGGGAGGATATGCACATTCGACACAGGAAGGCCAGGCCTGGAATCGAACCCGCAGCACTGTGAGGCTGATGTGCTAACCAGTTGACTACCGTGCAGCCTGGTTTAGTCTTTTACCATATCAAAATGATTGCTCTGAACAAGATCATGAAGAAAAGCTAGTACTGCCCAAGACTCAGTCTCACTCCTTTTTTGTGTGTGTGTACTTTCTTTTGTCACGTTCCCCAACATTGCTAAGTTTTAAAAGAATGGCTATTGGAGCATGCTCACAACTGTTTGCTGCCTTGTAATCGGCTGAAAAATACATGTTCATTTCTATTGTCTATTTGGGCTGTGTTTTTTGATGGAAAGCTGTACAAAAAAAAAATGCATTCGCACTTTGCCCATCTGTTTTTCAAATAGGATGACATTATGGTCAGCGCCTTGTATTGCAGAGTACAGCATGTTTGCTTTCTATTAAAAAAAAAAAAAAAGAAGGAAAACTATTTAACTAAATAATATTGGAGGGCCAACGTTATCCAGACACCACAAAAACATGTGACTTTCACATGTGGAACCCCATCAGATACTGTCAATGAAAGGTCAGATTTGATTTCTGTCCGTGTATTGATTCAATTCCAAGCTAACTAAGTGAATGGAGATCCGCCTTGCACTTTGTTGTGCTTATCTCAAGTGGAGCCAGTAATGAAATCACAGCAATCAACAAGGGGGTTGTCATGGTGATGGGGCTGCCCCACACTCTTGTGGGCTCTGTAGTCTGATCTCAGCATGATTTTGTCTCCCTGTGGGTACCAGCCCAGGAGAGTAAGCGCTGGAGATTTCCTCAGAGTGAAACTTAAATTGATACATCATATTTTTTTGTTTTTCCACAGAGAACGTCTCCTTGGAACTAAGAAGAACCTAAGCGACATGGCTGCGCAGCACGTATAACGGGATAGCAATGGGTAAACAATGTCTTCCATTTTAAAGTTCATTTAATTCACGTTTGAATGATCATTCTTGATGCATTCCCATCACCGTCAAATCCATGCAAAGCTAAGATGTTTTATTATAAATGTATGAAACAGGAGCAGAAATTGCTCTCTGCCCATTCACAAACTTTGCTTGAACCAAAAAATAATAATCTATCATCCGTATACATAAATCGAAAGATTGCAGCCAGAAATATTTTGAAATGAAGAGAATGGAATGTTGGGTATAAATTAAAACAATTTCATGAAACAAATGGAATAGAATTTAGGTTGTAAATTTAGGTCAGGCTTCTGATTATGTTTTCTTGCTAGCCTGAACTTCTCACCACCGGTATTACAGTATACATGAGGTGAAATGGGGACGCTTATTATGATCATTTGAATACAGTACCTGTTTGTTAAATTTGCATATCTGTCAATAGACAAAGGAGATAAAGGATTCTCTGAAACAGCTGCAAAGATACGTGCTTTTTTTTGGTTAAAGGACCCAAAATGATTTGAGATGAGACTTGTTGCACAAACGTTTAGTCCCAATGTCACCCTCATATATTTTGCCTGAAAAATTGTCATTTTGAAAAACAAGTTCAATTTGTGGCCAACATTTTGCATACTTTTTTTTTTTAATGAAGATGGCAAAATTGGCCGTCCTGCACGGACGGTTCAAGGATCACGGTGGACTACCCGGTCATCGCGGAGTAAAGAAGAGTTTATTAAACATGTTCACATTGTATTTTGAAGTGGAACAATTGAACTTATTTTAGTTTCAAAAGTAGTTTCAGCCAAAGCATAAGCTTAACTCCAGCTATAAATTTTCACATGTACCTTCGTGGACCCAAAATGCAATGACCGGAACAAAATCTTTAATGCCGAAGTACTCTCACATGATGGACAGCCTAGAACTCGATAAAACATTATACAGTGAAACTCCTCTACAAAGAAACCTACATGGGCGAAAATACCCCCTAATGTGAAAAAATCTTAATGCATTAACACCATTCCCACTCTCCTGCCCCCATACAATGAAAAAAAACCCTGTTGTGTTATACGAAATATTTTTTTCTGCTCTTGCCTCGCGAAGAGTTTCACTACAATGAAGTCTAATCCAACAGCGACCTCTACTGCTTCATTCAGAAACGGCAACGGCAACCACCACACTGGTTTACGCATGCGCAGTAGTCCAGGAAATACTTTAGTAGTAGTTTCAGACTTAGCACGAACGTTGTATTGCTAAAATGGCTACAAAACGGACCTTTGGATGTCAAGCAGCTAAGACAAGAAGCACTCTGATGCTGGAAGAGAGGGTAAAGGTGATCAAAATGAAAGACGGAGGAAGCAAAATAAAATACATTAGGCGTAGAAAAATAAGTAGTGTGTTTCCTGTAACATGAAATTTCAGCGGACAAAGTTTTTTTTTAAATCTTTTTTTCTCCCTCCCTCCCCCATCAAAAACGTAAACAAAATAACCATGAAACATAAAACAAGGAGACATTGAAACCAGTGCCGGATGCTCGTCTGTCAAAGAGGGCAAGCTCAATTTTGGTCGACATTATAAAATGTGTCCGTTTATTTATACGCGAATTCTACTCTAGCTCCGTTCCTTTTCAAGAAAATGATCTGTGACCCTGTCATACCAACAAGGCCTCTTTTCCCGGTACTTAATTAGTGTCCTACAACTATAGGAACTACAATAAAACCCACCAGAAATAAAAGATTAATTTGTCGCTAGTTGTTTGTTTACAACAAAGAGTGTCGCTAAAATGATTAGGAGAAGTCTCCAGCTCAACTCGGAACAGAATGCGAGTTGAAAAAATGCTCGCACGGATGCCTACACTAAAAGCTCGGTTATTGGCTCATTTCAATGTCAATCGAACTGGCACACAGGCTCAGACAGATCATCCAATCTGATGCAGAAAAGCGAGTTGGGTACCCAGCGGCTGGGTGTTACAGCCATCTCCTTACCTCTGCGTCCCGCGTCCTAGACGGCCCGTGGTGTTCGTCAAATAGTTCGTTGAATCTTTTCGATACAGCAGTGGATGCTATTTTCTTAATATTATGGTGCGAGCATGTGACTGCAACACACAAAACGCGGTTTAAACTGTTGTCGGAGATCGTGGCCGCCGCCATGATTCAATGTTGTTGACAGACGACAGGGCAAACGACGCAACGTGAATATCGCGAGAGTTCATCTTTCCTTTTATTATTTATAATTTTGTCTGTGGTTATTGTTCTTGTTTTGATTGTAAAGCGTCCTTGAGTGTTTTGAAAGGCGCTTATAAATGAAATGTACTATTATTATTATTACACAAAAATGTAGAAGGTTTGAAAAAAACTGCCGACCGTAAAGTTTTTTTTTCGAGGTAGAAATTCTCGCTCGGTCGGGTTACCGGAAACACACTACTTTTTTTTCTACGCCTTATCAAAGAAATTGATGTAAGTGAAAGTGAATGCTGATCCTAAATTTAGCAATTTCTTTCCTTTTTTTTCTTTCTACACTGACTATATGAAGTGTCAAATAGGTGTGTGCTCATACTTATCAGAATCAGAATCAGAATCATCTTTATTGGCCAGGTATGGCAATAACTAATGCAGCGGTATAACACACTGCATTAGTATCATCATAAACAAGGACATGACAAATAGGTATGGAAGGACATTTTGTAATGTAAGTGAACCGTAGTGCGGTGGTACCACCCAGTGACAACTGTTAGACAATGTGCAAAGTATCAAGCAGAGCTAAAGTGATCAGTGGTAGAATACAATACTATGACAGTTTGTACAGTTGGTGCAGAAAATCATTGAACCATTTTAGAGTGACCAGCAGCAGTATTTATTGTACAAGAAGAGTGACTACGTCAGTGACTGTTTAGGGAGTTAATGGCTAGAGGGAAGAAGCTGTTTAAGTGTCTGCTGGATTTGGTGCGCATGGATCTGTAGCGCCTGCCTGAGGGGAGTAGCTGGAAAAGGTGGTGGGCAGGGTGTGGGGGATCCAGGAGGATTTTCCGTGCCCTTGCCTCCTGATTCTTGCAGTGTGCAAGACCTCAAGAGTGGGTAGGGCGGTGCCAATGATTTTTTCCGCTGTCCTAATTGTCCGTTGAAGTCGGATTTTGTCCTTCTTTGTGGCGGCCCCAAACCAAACCGTGATGGAAGAACACAGGATTGATTCGATGACTGCCGTGTAGAACTGACGTAGCACCTCCTGTGGCAGGCCATGCTTCCTCAGCAGCCTCAGGAAGTACATCCTCTGCTGGGCCCTTTTCAGGATGGAGATGGTGTTGACTTCCCACTTCATGTCCTGGGAGACTGTGATTCCCAGGAACTTGAAGGTTTCAACCGTTGACACAGGGCAGTTGGATAGTGTGAGGGGCAACTGTGGAGAAGGATGTTTCCTGAAGTCCACGATCATCTCTACAGTCTTGAGCGTGTTCAGCCCGAGGTTGTGTCGGCTGCACCAGAGCTCCAGCTGCTCCACTTGTTGTCGGTACGCAAACTCGTCGCCGTCTTTGATGAGACCGATGACCGTGGTGTCATCTGCGAACTTTATGAGTTTGACAGCTGGACTTGTTGAGGTGCAATCGTTTGTGTAGAGGAAGGAGAGCAGTGGAGAGAGGACACATCCCTGTGGGGCTCCAGTGCTAGTGGTGCGTGTTGATGATGTTGTTGCTCCCAGTCTCACCTGTTGTGTCCGTCCCGTCAGGAAGCTGAGGATCCACTGGCAGATCGTAAGGGACACACCGAGGTGGAGAAGTTTGGGGTTGAGGAGTTCCGGGATGATGGTGTTGAACGCAGAGCTGAAATCCACAAACAGGATCCTTGCGTAGGTCCCTGTGCTGTCGAGGTGCTCGAGGATGTAGTGCAGACCTATGTTGACTGCGTCCTCCACAGACCTGTTTGCCCGGTAGGCAAACTGAAGAGGGTCGAGTAGGGGTCCGGTGAAGTTCTTTAGGTGGTTCAGCACAAGGCGTTCAAAGGACTTCATGACCACAGATGTCAGAGCGACAGGCCTAAAGTCGTTCAGTTCCGATGTTGCCGATTTCTTGGGAACTGGGATGATGGTAGACTGTTTGAAGCAGGATGGGACCTCACACAGCTCCAAGGATCTGTTGAAGATTTGTGTGAAGACCGGAGCCAGCTGGTCGGCGCAGACTTTCAGGCAGGAGAGGGACACTTTGTCGGGCCCCGCAGCTTTCTTGATCTTCTGCTGCTTGAAGAGCCGTCTCACGTCCTGTTCGTGGATCTATAGGGCCGTTCACACGGGCAGATTTATTTCGGACCTACTCCGAAACTGCTCCCCTCGAGCGTTCATACGTGCAAATTTGTTCCAGCGTAGCACCTGAAAACAGCTTGTTTCGGATCAAATTTAAACCACCTTTAAATTTGCTCCATAGAATTTATTTTGTGATTTCATCTCTTGATTTTTGTGTTTGGCGCATTAAATGTTTGCTTTTCTGAGTGTCATTGAACTCATCGTTGATTTACGTTTTCGGGGGCAGTCACTCTCTAGCAGAAGGCACGGAGACACAGAAGGAGAAGGACGTGCCTCTACAGTAGTTGCTTGAGTTGTGTATACGTTTTAAAAAGAACCAACACGACAGCTCATTTGTTTTCTGTCGTTTTGCTCCGCAGCAGAAACTGCCCGTGTGAACGCAAGTGGAGCTGCTTCGACGCTGTGCCGGAGCTGTGACGCTCAGCGGCTTTGTACGTGTGAACGCTCCACAAAATTTGTTCCGGTGTAAAAAATATATCGCAACAAAATACTCCGGTGCAGCGCCAAAATAAATCTGCCCGTAAAGTGGAGAAAAAGAGGGGGGGGGGGGGGGTAGATAGAGTAGTTTCTGGTAGAGGTCGGTGTGTGTGGGAAATGGAGGTGTCCTTTTCAAATCGACAGAAAAACATGTTTAGTTCATCAGCAAGACCCTTATTGTTCACTGTTTGGGGGGATGGCGTTCTATAGTTTGTGATTGCTTTCAGGCCATTCCACACAGATGCAGAGTCGTTAGCAGAGAACAGGTTTTTCAGCCTCTCTGCATAGCTTCTCTTTGCGATGTTAATTTCCTTTGTCAATTGGTTTCGGGCGTGTTTATACAGACACTCCCCGAGTTACGAACATCCGAGTTACAAACAAACGGTACATACGAACATTTTCACGGGTCTGTCGAAAAAAAAAAAAGTTAGATTTTGTATTGCGCGCTTTTTTCCGAGTGCCGAACGGGGCGGAGGAGGACGGCGGAGGCGACGGCGGCTGCGACGTTCGAAGGCGGGCGCGGGGAGAGGCGTGGGGGGCGGGCGTGTGACGGTGGAACGGGCGGGGAGGCGTCCGGCGCGCCGGTCGACGACCGGTCGTCTACTCTCCCCCGCTGAAGCCGCTGCTAGTTTACCGGGCAGCTAACCCTCGAGCCCTGAAGAATGTGACGAAAAGCTCTCTCCCCGTTATATGGATGTCAAACATATAAACCTTAAACATACATTCCAGACAAAATATAGCAATGAAGCAACTTACGAACGAATTCACCTTATGAACAATCGTCCGGAACGTAACTCGTTCGTAACCTGGGGAGCGTCTGTATCCGATCTCCACTTCTAAATGTGACCTCTTTCTCTTTCCTGAGTTGCCTGAGTTTGGGAGTAAACCATGGCCTGTTATTGTTGAAGGAGCGGAAGGACTTCGTTGGTACACACATGTTCTCACAGAAACTGATGTATGATGTTACAGTATTATGTATTATACAATACAATACAATACAATACAATACATGCTGATTTATATATGATGTATTATGTTATGCACTACTGGAATAAAAATAAAGAGTACACATACGTTTGAGTGTGTGTGTGTGTGTGTGTGTGTGTGTGTGTGTGTGTGTGTGTGTGTGTGTGTGTGTGTGCATGCGTGCGTGCGTGCGTGCGTGCGTGTGTGTGAAATCTGAGATCAAATTTGCTACAGTGAAAGACCCCCTGTTGTGAAAAATTTCTTGCTGCAAACATGATTTCGTTGTGGAGGAGTTTCACTATAGTGTTGTATTTACATGCTGCCAGTATGTTTATCACAGTTTTTGATACTGATGTATTTTTATGGTATAAAGGGCTCTAGTTAACTTGGAGATGTGGGCATGTCACAAACAACAAGTAGTCACTGCGGGGGGGGGGTCCCACCGCTCAAAATACATACACACAAACAGCACAAATTGAAGCTTTTTTTTTCTTTAATCCCTGCACTGTATGTACATGCAGTGTTGGAAAGAGTCAAATCTGAAATGAGTTTACTGGGTTTAGGGTTATGGACCCAAGTGCAGGGAAGCGATGCAGGTGTGCTCTTTCATTTCATTTGCTGTTTCTCATCATTGCTGTTTGTCATCATTTGCTGTTTCATTACTTGATGGTCTCTTCTCAAAAGGTTGATTCATTTTGAACCTTCTCAAAAGGTTCATTTTTCCCCATATCCTCCTGACTACCAGGAGAAAAAAATGTTGTCTAATCGCATTTATTTTGAAATTCCCCAATCTATGTGCAGTAATTGGACTACAGTACTGCAAAAGACATTTTTTGAAATTCCACTACATTTCTTAAACACTTGAATACTAGGCTCAAATACACTTAAAACAACTCAAACAACACTAACGTGTTCAGAAGAGTCTTAACAATAAAATGCCAACAGCATTTCAAGACAAAGTATTACTTTTCCTCTTCCCATAAAAAGTGTTTGCACTGAGGGAAGCCATTTTCTTCTATTGAGAAGTTAAAGTAACAAAGCCCCACCCCCTACAAATTTGGTATCATTGGAAAGCACTGAATGTCCTCTTTAGAGCACAAAATGAGTTAATGCGATTGGATGCACTCGGTGGGAGAAATTTAGGTTCACAATTGTCCTCTTACAGAGGACAAATTTGAACTACTGGTAGTCAGGAGGATATGAGGTTTTTGAGTTTTTCCTTTCCATCTTCGGGGGTTAAGATCACTCAAAGTTTGAGACTGTCACGTTTTGCATGATGGAATGGAGTAGGACCCCAAAAAGCAGGGAGGCAGGGAGGTGTCGGGGTGGATTGACCAAAATGTATTTAACAAAAATGTAAACAGGAATACACTGGAGAAACTAACTCAAAAACTCACTCAAATAAAGTCCAGAAAACCCACAAGAAATTTTGGATGGGTGCAGCAACACCGATGCGTCGACGCATGCGTCGAGCTCACATAGCAATCCACGTGTCGGTGCGTGTGCTGCTTTGTGACGATCACGTGACCAAAACATGAACTGCGTCGACTCAGTCCAGGCTGGAGTCGACGCAGCAAAAGCCCGCCACACAGTGTTTATAAAGAAGTGCGTCTAACGACACTATGCCGCCTGCCGAAACAAGCCAGACCTCACCCTCGCTCGAATATAAATATATATTTGGGCAAAAAGGAAAACACACAGATTATCAGAAAAACGTTTCCGTCTGACTTGGAGCGTCGTGTCGGCTAGGCTAGCTTAACTGTTGTCGTAGTTCAAAGCTTCTTTAATATGTGACATGGGTTGCGTTGGCGCCGTGAGGACGTGCTCGCAGTTCAGTCTGTCAAGTGGGTTGGCTGTAGGGATTTTGAAGGTCCAGCAGGTGGCAGTGGTCAGCGACACAGTATCAGCACAGTATCGACACAGTGTGTCAGTGTGTCGACACGCCTCATAAGGCCTCATGGACCCATCACTACAAGAAATCAAAGTAGCAAAAACCTAAGACAGAAAAAAAAACATGACACATGTACAGAGACACACACAATGATCCGACACTGACTGTTCGGGCAGGGAGTCCTTTTAACCACATACTAAGGAAACAATGACCAACAGTTGTGCCACTGCAGGAGGAGCCCTACAATGCCACCTGTTGGTCACAAACAGAACCACACGAACAGAGACCCTGTGATTAAGGATTATATCAATAAATTCGATTTGATGGTGTTTCACAGCCATTGTATCCATCCACACCTTTTTCATAATAATCAACTTGTAAAGTTTGCGTTCATGAATTCCCAATCTAACTGCTTTGTGTAAATGCGTTTACCGTATTTTTTATACCAAAATTTCTTCCAGAACCAATTGATTCTAAGTAGAGGTACCACTGTACTGTATTATAGAAAGCATCTGTTGTTGACCTTTTTTGTGCATTTGTTCAACTTCCTAGGTTGCTCGACCCTCCTGTTGGCCAGTGCGGTGTCATCGCTGGGAGGTCTGGTTTTCGGTTACGAACTGGGCATAATCTCTGGTGCTTTGCTGCAGCTCAAGGCTGAGTTCGGACTCAGCTGCATCCAGCAAGAGGCGCTGGTCAGCTCCTTGTTAATCGGAGCTCTGCTAGCCTCCCTGCTGGGAGGAAGCTTGATCGACCGTTATGGCTGCAGAAAGTCCATCCTGCTCAGCATTGTCTTAATGCTGACTGGAAGTCTCATCCTGCTTATCAGCTCCTACCAAACCCTTTTACTTGGCAGGTTCACAGTGGGTTTTGCCATGTGCCAGTCATCCATGTCCTGCTGCATCTTCGTATCAGAGATGGTCACCCCGGAGCGTCGGGGCTTTTTGGTAACGCTGTATGAAGCTGGCATTACTGTGGGCATCCTTCTCGCTTACATCACGAACTACGTTTTGTTTAATTTACAAAGTGGGTGGAAGTGGATGTTCGGCTTGGCTCTCATACCAACATTGATTCAACTTGTCTCCGTATCGTTCCTTCCGTCGAACACTGAGACGCGATGTGTTCATTCTGAAACAGCCCTTATGGCTGCTATGGAAACCCAAGACGAAGCTTGCTCAAATGACACCCAGGAAGGCAAGAAGGTGCAGTATAATATCATGTACCTTTTCCAGCGGAAAGACAACATGAGGACCCGCACCATCATCGGGCTGGGACTGGTGCTTTTTCAGCAGTTCACTGGCCAGCCAAATGTTCTCTTTTATGCCTCCATCATATTTCACTCTGCAGGATTTCAGAGCGACAACTCTGCAGTGCTGGCCTCGGTCGGGATTGGAATGGTCAAAGTGGTTGCCACTCTGACCTCCATGGTGTATTCAGACAAAGTGGGCAGAAGGCCTTTGCTCATCGGAGGATGTTGCGTCATGGCCTTTTGTCTGATGTCCATTGCACTGCTCAGTGGACATTCACTAAACAACGTGGCCAGGCCTTGTAGTTCAGATGATTCACTTGGCAACAAGACGAATCACCTTCATTTCATGACTAAAAATGACACACCTCCTGACACAACTCTCCATGAGAACCACAAGCTCCAAGCCGCTGGTGTACTAATGGCGGGAAACAAAGCAGAAAAACCTCAGGAACCGGCGATGGAAGAAGTTTTCAACTGGATCATACTTATCTGCATGATGGCAGTTGTCACTGCCTACTCTGTTGGATTTGGGCCAAGTTTGTATATTTACCTTGACTATATTCCGATAGACAGTTTATTCCTGCTCTATGCGTTATTTTGATGTACAGTGTTGCCTTGAGACGCCAGTTAAATTTGTTCTCTGACCACGCTCGTAATTCAAAACACTCGTATCTCAAAAAATCTGTCCCCAGGGAAATGAATGAAAATGCCATTAATGCCTTTCAGGCTCACCCAAAAAAAATTTTTTTAGCTCGAAAGAAAAATGTGTCGTAACAATTCCACAGAATGTAAAGAATTCAACAGTTTGTGCATCTTGATTCATCCCGATTCATTGCTGCTTCTTATGGTGTGCACTCGCACAATAACACAATAACAGTTTCATGTGAAATGGCAGTTTTAGTTGGATATATTTTTTTGTGTCACGGCTGCTGAAAAACAGATGGCTGGCCGCAAATGGCCCCGAGGCCATAGTTTGGACACCACATTCCTTAAGCATTAGAACACTGCCATGTAAATGCTTTTTTTTCTAAAAGGTTCCTATTATTTAGGTATGTGCGTAAAATTTCAGTGATTAATTGACTTGCATGAAACCGGCAGTATCAGACATACAGTCAAACCTCAGTTTTCGAACGTCTTTGTTCTCGACCAAATCGGTTTTCGACCAAAAATTTCATTTTTTTTTTTTTATGCCTCGGATGACGACCGAATTTCGGTTCTTGAACTGAGCACACTTGAATGCGTCACTTGACTTCTCTCGCCTTCCTTACACGAGAAAGTGACGCTTCCTCGGGCAGACGGGGAAGTGACGCTTCCCCGTGTAGCGTTCCATTGTGAGCAGACGTGTTCAAGAATTTTTTTTTATTTTTTTTAAGAGCGTGGTTTCGGTTTTCGAACAAATCGGTTTTCGAACAGTCTTCTGGAACGGATTATGGTTGAAAACCGAGGTATGACTGTATGTCTTTTTAAAGATGATACCAGCAAAATACGGGACAAATGTTAAGGAAGTTATGGTAGTTTAAATGCAGTCAAAAGGCATCAATTTGTGGCCAACGTCTTAACGCTGGGTCAAATTTTTAGCTGTGAGCCTTTTTGTAGAATCCGAGTTTCAAACATTCAGAACTTTCTTATTGTTGAATCTATTTCATTAATTGAAGTCTCGACACAAAACGATTGGTGAATCTCATCCAGCCATCCATTCATCCATTTTCAAATCCGGGCATACTGAAGCCTATCCGCGCTGTCTTCTGACAGTAGGCGAGGTACACCCTGAACTGGTTGCCAGCCAATCGCAGGACATACATAAACAGTGAATCTCAGCCTAACAGAAATCATCACTTGATATCATGGCTCCCATGTGTAGAAAAAACAAATTAAGAGTCGAGAATGAATAAATTGTTCATAGAAACAGTACGGTACAAATACATCATGTTTAGCAGGCATTTGAGGTTAATTCAATTCAGGAAATTCGATTGAAGCTTTGTTTGTTTGTTTGTTTGTTTATTGAGCATATATATTACACACAGTAACAGATTGACAAAAAGGTAGGCAAAATTTATGAAAGGAAAATTCAAAAGTATGTAAAAGAAAAAAACACTCATCATCACAGTTGTATGCTCAAAGGAGTAGGAAGAAGTAAACAACTTATCTAGTCCTACCCCTTATTGTGTAGAATATCAATTGATCGTTTTCAAAACAAAGAAGAAGAAGAAAAGTCTACATATCATCAAATACTTTTACCATTGTGGTACTTTACTTTTCTATTTATACACCTTTCGGTTTGTGTATTTATAATTATTCATTGACCTTTTTGTTTCAATTTCTCATATTCATTGTAATTACTGCATTTCTTGAGTACAAATGATAAATTGATCAAAATCCAAAACAAGAACAAAGAGCTGTAATACTAATTTTACAAATGTATCAAATGTATCTTCTTAATTGTGATTCTTATAGTTTTTTTGTACTAATCTTTTGAATTTATTTTTGAACTCCTCCAGCGATTTACTCATTTTCAGGTCCGTTTCAAGCTTATTCCACAGGTTGACACCTGTTACTGATACACACCTTTGCTTAATGTTTGTTCTTGTTCTGGATTTTTTTATATTGATTAGTACCCCTTAGATTATAACTGCTTTCTCTAATTTCAAAAAGCTTCTGGATATTTAGACAAAGGAAATTGTTACGTGCTTTATACATTAATTGGGCGATTTTGAAGTCAACCAGGTCGTAAAATTTCATTGTGTTTAATTTGATGAATAGTGGATTTGTGGGTTCTATATATTTAGACCTATTGATTGTTCTGATTGATTTTTTTGTAGTTTTAAGACAGGGAGTGTGTTTGTTTTACAGGCATTCCCCCATATTTCCACACAGTATGTCATATATGGGAGTAATAATGAATAATATAATGTGCACAAGGAACTCTTATTCAACACGTCCTTAGTTTTGTGGAGTATCCCGATAGTTTTGGATATTTTTCTTTTAACGTTATCTATGTGTGGCTTCCAGGATAGTTTGGTATCTATTACTAGTCCAAGAAATTTATTTTCATTAACTCGTTCTATTTCAATTGAATTTATCTTTATTTTAACTTGTTCTTTGATTGGTCTCGTGCCAAAAACAACTATTTTGGTTTTTGTTAAATTTATAGATAGTTTATTTCTGTCAAACCAGTTTTTAAATTTAGTTAATTCATTTTCCACAATTTTCAGGAGTTGTTCCATGTTATTTCCGGAGCAGTAAAAGGTTGTGTCATCGGCGAATAGGACACATTTGAATAGTTTTGAGACACTACAGATATCGTTTATATATAAAATGAATAGTTTTGGTCCAAGCACTGATCCCTGAGGCACTCCATGGGTAATTTTCAGTGAGTTGGATTTTATGTTATTAAACTGCACATACTGATATCTGTTTTCTAAATGACTTTCAATCCATTTATATGCTACGCCTCTGATACCATATCTCTCTAATTTATTCAATAATATTGTATGATCTATTGTATCAAAAGCTTTTTTTAGATCTAGAAAAATCCCAACCGTGAATTCTTTATTGTCAATATTAGTCGCTATTGCTTCTACAAACTCCATTACTGCCATTAAGGTGGTCCGTTTTTCTCTAAAGCCGTATTGATTTTCACTTAATAGCACGTGTTTATTTATGAAGTTATCAAATCTGCGAGAAAATAATTTTTCTAATATTTTTGAAAATTGTGGTAGCAGTGATATTGGTCTATAATTTGTAAAGAATTGTCTTTCTCCACTTTTAAAAATTGGAATAACTTTAGCTGTTTTCATTTTTGATTGACTTTGATTGAAGCGACGGAAAATAGGAAATAACATGACAGGTCATAGTGACATCATTTGGCAATCTGCAAGCCCAAAAAGTATGTCTGAAATTGACCAATTCACTTCAAATTTGGCAGAATCTGTTAGAAAGATGTTCCTTTGGATTTGGATAGGGCTGCCCGGTGGCCAACTGGTTACCGCCTCGGCCTCACAGTGCGGAGGTACCGGCAGCTCCGGCCTTCCTGTACCGGCAGCTCCGGCCTTCCTGTGTGGAGTTTGCATGTTCTCCCTGTGCCTGCGTGGGTTTTCTCTGGGTACTCCGGTTTCCTCCCACATTCCAAACACATGCTTGGCAGGTTAATGGAACACTCTAAATTGTGATTACAAATGGTCATCTATGTGTGCCCTGTGATTGGCTGGCAACCAGTTCAGGGTGTCCCCCAGCCTACTTCCTGGAGACAGCTGGGATCGGCTCCAGCACCCCTGTAACCCTTGTGAGGATAAAGCGGATCGGAAAATGGATGGATGGATGAATTTGGGTAATTTCCTTCCTCACCTAAAAAAAAAAATGGAAGGGTTTTTGTCAACTACAGATTCAGGAAATATTCTCCAAGTCTTACACCACGTGTACTTGATCTCTCGAGAAAATTTGAAGTTGTGTTTATAACTAGGACACCTGTTCCTGGTCATTGTTAGTGGTGTAGTGGCATGATGAGGAAAAAAAATGCTTCAACGTCATTCAATATGTGCAATTATGTCTGTGGCTCATTGAGTGACCACTTTTAATGGAAACACACATACCTACATATATGTTTGCATTAAGCTTTAACTTGTTGACAAATTAACACGGTTGTTTTAATTGCCATTGTGTCATTGTTTTACGTTTAGTTTGACTTTAAACAGCTCAAAGCCTCTTTTTTGCTGACTATGCCAAACTGTTGCTTATTGTGAAGCAAGTAGAAGTGAGCTACTGTCACCATGTACAGCGCTTGTATGGATTATTAAGTCAAAGCTGAGAAATCGGTTTGTAGCTCAAGGCATCACTGTACAGGCCTGCTATCAACATGAATAGGACGCTCTTTTGAAAATGCTGTCCTGAAAACGTACTGTCATAACTACTCTTTCATTGCCCAACGACTTGTTGACTGAATGTATGTTGTAAACACAGAAAAGAAAATCTCTCGTTTGTTTGCTGCAGTGACCTGGCTCCTCCTCAGTGAGATATTTCCCGCTGCTGTCAGAGGAAGAGCCTTCTCATTCACCAGCTGCTTCAACTGGATTGCCCACCTCTTGGTTGCCTTCACCTTCCTGGATGTTTTCAGTAAGCTTGTGTGCGTGCGAGCTTGTGTTCGTGTGTGCATGTGTGTGTCTGAGAGAGAGGGTTGCAAGCGTGCTGGACCATATTCCAGCTGTTTTCGGGCAGCAGACAGGTTCCACCCTAAATCTGTTGCTACCCAATTGCATGGCACACATAGACGAACAACCAATGCACACACAATCACACGTAAGGACAATTGGTGTGTTCCATTAACGTACCACGCGGGTTTTTGGAATGTGGGAGGAAAACCGGGAGAAACCTCCACAGGCACACACGGGCAGAATAAGCAAACTCCTCAGAGGAAAGTCAAAGCCTGGAATTGAACCATGGACCTCTGTACTGTCAGGCGGATGTGTTAACCACTGTGTTAAAATAGATGGATATAGATGTTTTATTTTTGTCAGGCAGATGTGCCGTCCACATGTTTACATATATAAAAAGAATAATACATTTTATTGAAAATCGCATTTCATGCCACCCAAGGACACTGTACAGACAATACGATGTAAAAATAAACGAGAAATATTATATAAAAACAGGACATAAAACCACAAAACAGAGGAAATGGAAGAATTATGTGTTGTAGGCAGTCCTGAACAGGTGTGTTTTTAGACGGGACTTGAAAGTGGAGAGGGTTGTACAGTTTTGGAGGTCTGGAAGTAGACTGTTCCAGAGCATAGGAGCAGCCCGGCTGAAGGCTCTGGCTCCCATAGTGCTGAGAGGCGGGCAGGGGGCACTGACGTGCGGAGGGAGGACGAGGATCTGAGGGAGCGAGTGGGGGTATATACCTGAAGAAGGTTGGACAGGTAGAGAGGGGCCAGGTTGTGGATGGCCATGTATGTATGAAGGAGCAGTTTGTAGTTGATGCGGTAATGGACAGGGAGCCAGTGGAGCTGCTGAAGGACAGGGGTGATGTGCTGGTGGGAGGGTGTTTTTGTAATGATGCGAGCAGAGGCGTTTTGGACCAGCTGGAGTTTATAGAGGGACTTTTGAGGTAGGCCGAAGAGGAGAGCGTTGCAGTAGTCTAGGCGGGATGTGACAAGACTGTGGACAAGAGTAGCGGTGGTGCGGGGGGTGAGGGAGGGGTGAAGTCTGTTGATATTGCGGAGGTGGAAATAAGCAGTGCGGGTGATGGTGTTAATATGTGAGTGGAAGGTGAGCATGCTGTCAAGGGTGACGCCCAGACTCTTAACCTGGGGGGAGGGGGACACTGAGGAGCTGTCGATGTTGAGGGAGAAACTGTTTACTTTAGATAAGGGAAGGCAGGATTTGACGAGGGATGAAGGAAGGGGATCAAGGGAGCTGGTAGGTTTTGATGGAGGTGATGATGAATCTTAAGGATTTTGTCATTGAAGTACTCCATTATGGAGTTGCAGGTTGCTGTGGAGTACAGGTGGAGGGGGAGAGAATTTGCTGGCTGGAGGATTTTGTTCATGACAGAGAAGAGAGTTCTTGAGTTTCCTTCGTTGGAGAGGATGAGGCCGGTGTAGTAGCTGGATTTGGTTTGTTGTTGGTTTGAGTTGGTTTGGTCCTTATATTGAGTGATATGGGTGGTGTACATGTCCTTATGGATGGTGAGACCGGTTTTCTTGTAGAGACGCTCGAGTTGGCGTTATTTTTATATCATTGATGTCGTCTTGCATACTAATGAATGATTAATTTGCACTTCTTTTAGTGTAAGGCTAACCAATCAGACCAAAACATTTATGTATATCTGATATTGTTGGATTGAATACAGATTAATTTATTGCTTGTTTGTTAAAAAATGTGAGGAAGTTCAGGAAAAGATATTCTTATTAAATCACAATATGTGTGTGTGTGTGGGGGGGGGGGGGTAGCCATCAAATGTTATATATTCAGTATCGTTCAACCCCTGAATGACAGCGCTATCTGAAATCCACCCTGCTATTGTTTTGTTAAACATGGACCCTCAGTTTGTGGATCATGAATGTTGAATCGTTTGGCTATCGATGACTCTTAATTTGTCATGTAGTTATGTAATTTCTTCTGTGCTTCCCAAAACAATGATCGAGCTGGTTGGTTTTGTTGGACTGCTTTTTTTTTTTTTTTTACCCCAACTGTGTATGCAATTGGCTTGTGCACAGTCCAGGGTGCCCCCTGCCTCTCGGCCAAAGTTAGATGGGATCGGCTCCAGCTCACCAAGTGAGGACGGGCAATGTAGAAATAGAATGGATGAGATGGTGTGCAAAGTATGTGCAGTGGCACAATCAATGTTGGAAACACTGGCTTGTTTGTTTGTATCACCAGATGCAATGGGTTTGTCTGGAACTTTTCTTCTGTATGGGATATCCGCAATGGTGGCTGCAGTTTTCTTCTACTTCATGCTACCAGAAACCAAAGGCAAGACACTGGAGGAGATAGACAGGGAACTGCGTTTGAAAAGGTACTTTCTTTACTGTCATACGTTGTCATATCAGACGGAAGACTAAGACACTGCTTTCGCCCTAGGTTTCACAACAATGTGGCGTGCTGTGATGTCATCAGACGAAGAAATTCCCCTCGAGAATACCAAAGAGTCTGTCAATTAAGCAGCTGAATGTTTGAACAAGGATCACTTATCAGCAGGTTTTCACAATAAACACACAGGGCTGCCTTTTATTTGACCATTGGTGCATTCTTTTCCCATCTCAACACTTAAAATGCACATTTTTTGATTTTTTTTGTTTTAAAGAAATGGGTGTCTTGTTAAGTATTACAACAGTAGCAGCAAATACAGTTCGGGCATATGGTTGCATTGGATTTGTCACGTCTTTTCAGCACCACTACAGTGAAACTCCTCTACAAAGAAACCCGCATGGGCGAAAATACCCCCTAGTGTGAAAAAATCTATATGCATTAACACCATTCTCACTTTCCTGCCCCCCATACAACGAAAAAAAAACCCTGTTGCGTTATACGAAATCTTTTTCTCTGCTCACTACAACGAAGTCTAATCTAACAGCGACCTCTACTGCTTCGTTCAGAAACGGCAACAGCAACCACCACACTGGTTTACACATGCGCAGTAGTCCAGGAAGTACTTGTTATTGTTAGTTTCAGACGCAGCACGAACGTTGCATTGCTAAAATGGCTACAAAACGGACCTTTGGATGTCAAGCAGCTAAGACAAGAAGAGCTCTGACGCTGGAAGAGAGGGTAAAAGTGATCAAAATGAAAGATGGAGTAGCAAAATAAAATACATTATCCAAGAAATTGATATAAGTGGTATAAGTTTCTTTACATCTGAGATCAAATTTTCTATAGTGAAAAACCCCCTGTTGTGAAAAATTTCTTGCTGCAAACATGATTTTGTTGTTGAGGAGTTTCACTGTACCAGAATTGAACGGCACACTTAAAGTCGGCTACTGAGCAGGGCAATTGTTTTTATGAACAATATGTGGTTTGTGTTCATATTTGCGGAGTCCAACTATGGTAAAGTCTGAGTGTGGGGTTAAAACAATGTCCAAACATATTCCACTTTAATAGGATATATGCAGGAAATGAGGATGTGTGATAATCAGAAGGTGTTTATTGATTATTCAATTATTTGGTTATCATTTGGTGTCACGTTTTTTTTATTCGTATGTGGTTTGTAAATTTACATATACAGACAATTTTTTTTTCATTCATTGATTCATCTTCCGAACCGCTTGACCCTCACTAGGGTCGCGGGGGGTGCTGGAGCCTGTCCCAGCTGTCTCCGGGAAGTAGGCGGGGGACACCCCGAATCGGTTCCCAGCCAATTGCAGGGCAACAGACAATTTATATTAATAATTATTTAGCAATTAATTTAGGTATTGAAAGGTAAAAATATTGGTAGCATACTGGGATAAATCCAGTAAAATCCAGTTCTACAGTTTTCTCACTTTTTTTAGGATATGCAAAATTACACAAAACTGAATACAGGGGTTTCTTTGCGTTCAAAATTGTGTGGCGCCCACCTCCAGGTGATCAGCAGGGCGTTGGGGGACGCTCCGAGCCAGACCATTTGATATCGTTCGACCTAAAGTGAAATATCACGACGCGGCGCATGTCTCGTGCGTGTTCACTAGTGATGGGACGATGATACCTCAAGGAGTGTATTGACACGCTTCACAAACTGTGTCAGGACTGTATTGACACTGTGTTGGTCACCCAATAGTGACCCCTGCAGTACTTTTATAATCATTGCAGGTAAAGAAATTCCTTGTAAATGCTAAACTGAGTTGGTATGTAAAATATAGCAAATTTGAGTTACAATTCAGAGTTACAATTTAGAGAATTTGTGTTAAATCGTGTGAAATAAAAGAGAAAAAAGTGATTAGTTTATGATTTTTTATTGAGGAACAAAAATTTTTGGAGTGTCTTTGCTCCAAGGCGATTTATCCTCAGAAAATACTCTTTCACATGGTTCAGATGACGATGGTGGACCAGATGGACCGTAAAAAAAAATTGTAAACAATGCTCAAAGGAGAAAAAGATTTACCAAGATCAAAAATTATTCCACACTGGGGAAAACTTCTTAAAACGATCCATAATTTCGCAAAACTCCTGCCAGCAAACCCACGACATGTTCATCCAGTTCGTTTCCTTATAAACACACTTTGGCGCTGCACATTCAAACGATTCAGGGCCTGTATTGGTCACGTGATTCTTTCTTAAAGTACAGTACACGCACCGATACAGGGTTTCAACTCTTGAGCTCTTGGCACTGTGCTGACGCACCAGTGTCGCTCGTCTGCTTCACCGTGTTTGGTTGAGGGAGAGAGTGACTTCACTTCGCTTCAAACGGACAAGAGGAGGAACACCCGCGCTGCATTCACAAAAGTTTACACATCGCCAGAAAGTATGGTGGCCTACGGTGGTTGTGTTGCCAGCTAAATGATATCTTGGTTGACACTTGGAACAGCTGCAAACAATTCAATCCAGCCGGTGAAGAAAGCTGTCTGTATGGACCTCGGTCCCGCCCCACACCATATGTCGGACCCGTCTCCTTGGGCGGGCGGACAAGAGGGGGCCGTACCCACCCACCAAGATGCCATTTGAGGCACGAATTTCGAAAACACTTTTATTTACTTTTTTTTTAAATCGTAGCAGCCATTTTGTGTTGTGGAATACTAATGTCGAGTTGGTTTTCACTAAGACATAAAAATATCAAGTAACATGGATGCTATATGCCAGTTTTTTTGTTCGATTGACGGGCAGTCTTATCCGCAACAGCCAATCACGGCGTTACTAATAGAACGTTGGGTACGCAGTGTGTCGGCGATGAAACGTCGTCAATATTTGCTTGCGAAAGTCCTGCACATCTTTCGAAGTGTGTCATTGTGTCAAGTAGCAAGACGTGGTGCAATTTATGGACGACGCGTTTCTCTCGTGAAGTGACATAAGCTTTATAAGTGAGTGCCTCTATGAAGAAGAAAGCAACAAAAAAAAAAAAACCCCGTTGGTGACCACTGATCGATCGCAGTTTTCGCTCATTAGGCGATGTTTAGATTGCTACAGTAGGGGGTGAGACTGTCGTCGTGCGTCCCTGTACGGCAATTCAGGAGGAACTCATAACATTAGCGTCGGCAACTGACGAGCCATTTGAACCGTTTAATTTAAAAATCACGGGAACCACAAAGTTTTTGGAATCTAAAACGAAGATACATATTCTTTTCCTTTTCCTTGTAAATTCTGTTGCAGACAATTGTTGAACCGGTCCGAAGCAATATGTCAGCCAAGCCACCTTTTTGTTTGTGGCTTGAAGTATTTAGCCAGTAATTCTGCAGGTAATATAAAATAATTGAGCTAGCGTGACATCATGCAATCAAAATCAATGATTATTAGTTTTTGCTTGATGAGATATCTCCAAAGAGCAAGTGAAGGAGTCATTTTCCCAATTTGCTTCACTTTGACAGATCCAATACGGTTGGAAGTCTTTACTGTTTTCCTGTAAAAGAGTGAGTCCGCTCAATTTACAAAATACATGCACGTTATGGTGCATGTTCAGGATACCTCTGCCTCAATTTGAGCCAGGAAAAACCTGGGTGTGTTTCATTTGTAATCTTTCTTTTGCAAGTACTGTATTTCCGTTTGTCCATTTACTGTACTGTACTTATTTTCTTGTTTTTGGGAATACGTTCAAAATAAAATTGTTAACTCTCTAACTTCATATTTACCATCCTAGAAAAAAACCAGCAGAAAAGAGCATTTCAAAATGAAAAATGGCATCCAAGCTGTTTTAACTTTAATTTGAAATGTATTTTTGTGATATTCATTCGAAGTCCAAAAATGTTGAAAACTTCTAAAGAGAGCTACAGTAGGTGAACAAGAAAGCCATCTCGGCTTAACATCAAATGAAACAGTTTTAAGTATAAACAGGTTACCTTATTCCAGCTGGAAAAAAGAACTTTGAGCGCATTGAACGATGCACACTTGACGCGAATAATCTCCAAGATGACCACCAGGTAACTGATAAATAATTGTTTATTTACACAAATATTTGCAAATACTAGTCTTCTACATAAGGACATAAAAATACAGTATATACAGTGGTGTCGGGACTCAATGTACATGTTTGGATTTATTTTGTATTTCCATGTTTACAGAAGATGTACAGCAGGGTCAAAAACTTTCTTTCAAGGCTTTCAAACTGTGGCACAAGAACACAGGAGATTGATGTCCTTCAAGTGCTATTCAGCATTTGGACTTGAATAAACTGGTGTAGATCCAACTGTTGACCAATCACAGAGCCACACTACACTTCAGTGAGCTGCTGAGTTTTACTCCAAATTTAACACCATTTCATTCACCTGTCAAGAATTGATTCATCGAATAAAAATGCTATGAACACAGTACTCACATTGTCAACCTTAACCCATTCTGGTTTTCACTCATCGTAGGCCTGGCCACAAAACATTAAATGCAAACTACTCACCTTGCCATGCATAAAACTCTTCATTTTGGATACACGGATTTGTTCGTTATACATTGGCATCAGCATTTTCTCCAGTGTCTTAAGATTACTTGTCTGTGCAGTAACGAGGGCTCAAAAGCATTCGATTTTGGTCTCAACCAACAACTCCACATTATTCAAAGATTTACAGGACAACGAAAAAACTCGACTGCAGATAGTTATTTTGGCCATGACTCTTTCTCTCTCCCTCTCTCCCTTTTTTGTGTGTGCTCTCTCCACAGTTAATGAGCAAATTATTTGCATGAAGAAAAAAACAACCCCAGTTTTAACACCTTTATCTATTGGGAGCAAACCTGGTTTGTTCCACTATTCTTTCCAATGAATGGGATTAAAACTTTGGTTCGGTCTTGAAGTATTTCAAGGAACTACAAAGCAGCATTTCTCAAGAAATCAATTACTCATCTACCGGGCCGCATCCAGCGGGCCAGAAGAGTGTGAGAGTGTCTTGTGTGCCAGGATGGTTTGGTCTGATTAGTTTTTGAAATACTAATCAGATAGTCGTGTCATGCATCTGGAGCACAAAACAGCACCAGACACACAACGTGTTCAGAGTTACTGGAAGCGAAACAAGTTTATTCAAGATGAGCTCCTATTGGTCCTGAGGGCAAATACAGTACAGTCAAACCTCGGTTTTCGAACGTCTCGGTTCTCCACCAAAAATTTCGAGTTTTTTTTATGCCTCGGATGATGAACAAATTTCGGTCCTCGAACAAACTGAGCGCGATTGAATGCACCATTTGACTCCTCTCGCCTTCCTTACACAAGGAAGCGACGCTTCTTTGGGTAGACGAGGAAGTGACGCTTCCTCGTGTCGCTTTCCATTGTGAGCAGACGTGTTTAGTAAACATTTTTATTTTAAAAAGAGCGCGGTTTCGGTTTTCGAACAATTTCGGTTGTCGAACGGCCTTCTGGAACGGATTATGGATGAAAACCGAGGTTTGACTGTAGCTCGCGTTTGCTTTCTGCCAACGTACTTCTTAAAGTACAACATAATCCTCACAAAAAAACGTAACAAACATGGATTACACTGTTTCCCCCTTGAATGCATTGTTGCATTTAGAGAAATGAATATCAGTGTGTTTTATCTACACGGGACATTCATTTCGTATGTCACGTGAGCATGTTAAACTGATAGGAGGAGGAGACAAAGAAGAACAAAAATCGTAAGGTTTTGATGAGGCTTGGCCACGCAGACTTAAGATGTAGAGAGCTGGTAGAGTTGCACCTGTCTCCATTGGGATTTGATGAGGGGGTCACTGAGGGGCTCCGGCAGCAGTGGGCACTGGGGAGCTCAGAGCATTGGTGGTGGCAGACAGCACAGGCGAGCCAGTGAGTGGACCAAGGGCAGTCGAAGCTGGCAAGGCAGAGATACCTGGAGAAGTGCCAGAGCTACAGTTTGACAACAAATAGACAACCGCACATGCACTGGAACACATGATAACCACCTGCAGGCTGCAGGTTTTATGCCAAGAGCACAATTTCCTAAAAACCTTGCAAAACCTATTTAAGTTGGGATCGCAATGTCAGCCCAAGCTGTGTCTGGATGCGAGTCTGACTATGTCTAATTGGGACTCCTTTGCCTTCCGCACCTGCTCGGGCTCCTTCCCTGTTAGAGAGGTGAGATTCAATGTCCCGAGAAATTGTTTCTGTAGCCGGTGTATCGGACCAGTTGACCTCTGTGCCACACTAGAACTATTTTTAAGTTCAAAATTTCACTTTGTGTAGTCAGAGATGAAAGTGGACTTTCCTGAACATTCCGGAAAAAAATATATATATAAATCTATATATATATATATATAAATCTATATATATATATAAATCTATATATATATATATATATATAAATCTATATATATATATATAAATATATAAATCTCTCTCTCTCTATATATATATATATATATATATATATATATATATATATATCTCCCAGATTAATTTTAGGCAATTTTTTCTCAATTTTGGAAGGAACTTTCATGAAAATTTGAAAATCAGGAATTCTGGGAAAATCCGGAGGACTTTCATCTTTGTGTAGTCATTCTATGAATTTCACTTTTTGAACCAAGTGCAGAAGTTAGTTTTTCAATGATATTCTAATTTATTGAGATGCCCCTGTATTTCTCTGTTTCCCTATCTATATGATGGCTCAGAAATTCCATTGCCAAGGCACAAAGATAAAGTGGAAGAAAGAAAGATATGAGTACCGTATTTTCCACATTAGATGGCGCACCTAAAAGCATTTAATTTTCTCAAAAGCCGACAGTGCGCCCTATAATCCGATGGGCTTTAAATATGGTATCACAGTCTCTTTATAGTCCCCATTGAGTTCTTTCCCTGTTAGTGTTCCTATTCCATCTTGTTGTGATTATTCGCAGGAACCAATTGTACTCGAAAAGGGTTCTTCCCGACACCAAGGCCGTTCGATCAGGCCCGCGGGATCATTTAAAAGTGGAAAAATGCATCAAAGACACTGAAAACTTTGTGCCTTTGTACAATCAGTGGGATCAGTTGCAATGCATATACGTGAATGATAAAAGTAAATTGCACATTTGTCTAAGGAAATCTAACGTGCTTCATGAAATGGATATTTAGCCCCTTGTGGATGTGAGCCCAGGAGGTTTGTGTGCCTTTTTGTTGAATCAATTGTCTTCATAACTTTTGTATTTTATTTATTGTTTTGTAACGTCATTTGTATTTATGTTTCATGTCCGTGTTGTGACCTTCTAATGGCTTTGTTACAGCTAGAGCGCTTGTGGAGGCTCAGTGTTGATAAAGCTGTATTGTATGGTATTGTATTGTATTCCTGTCGCATAGCACCGACTAGTGGATGCATAGCGCACCATTCTATGTGCCTTACAATACAGTGCGCCCTATATTTGAAAACAGTTGTAAAATGGGCCATTAATTGAATGTATACCTTATAATCCGAAGCGCCTTATAGTGCAGATAATACTGTAAATAAACATTTTGTCACTGTCCGGTGACAGTTCTGTATGTTGATATTTGGAGGCCATGAGAAAACTGAATAATATGTAACTCGACAATTAATTCAAAAGCAATCTCATCACAGGTATACTGTTTAAATTCAATTTCACAAGAAAAAAACCTTACAAGTTATAAGTAACAACTCAACCATGTAATTCATTCAAGCTAATAGACTGAAATGATTGTTGGGGGGGGGGGGGGGGGCAATGGGAGCTCTTACCAGTGATAATGCCGGCTGTGCTAACAGCTGGGTTCCCAGTGGGTATGTTGGCGACTCCAACTCCACCACGAGACTGGTCCTTCACAACCGGGACTAAAGGAACAACAAAAATAATAAGACGAAAGGTGTGCTGGAGGAGTGAGGCTTCAAAAACAGGCTGGATAGGAGCTAAGTCAGAGTCACACTCACAGTTTTGTGTTAACAATGTGCAACTTATATTTAACATGGCAGTTAATTGACACATTCAATCAATTCCAGGTGTCAGGCACACTTAAATAATGATTGGATTGTATAAACTTTATTGTCAAATATACTGTATGTGTAACATACAGGACAGATGAAATTTCTTCCCTCTCAACATGAAACAAGACTTATGATGGAAAATGTCGCAGCATGCCGCAGTGCATCCTGGGATCCAAAGAGCAACCGGAAAGTACTTTTTTTTCCACAAGAACTGGTAACAGTTTAAGTGCAGAAAGTGCAATCCTGGTCCCTGGTACTCGTCTGCACCTACATTAGTATGAAACAGTGTTTACCCTCTTCCTGATTTCTTATTTTTTGGCATTTTTGTCACACTTAAATGTTTCCCAAAGAGCTGTCAGTTTAGCACGTTTTTATCGGCATTAATTTAAATGAATTTTATCGGGATCAAAATTTTTCTCGCGAGATTAACGCGGCAGACGTCACAGCGGATGTTACGTTGCTCTATAAATAAACCAGAAACAAAACATCAAGCGCTGCACAGGTCCACGCGACGTTTGTTTTGCCAGCCACGGCAGCGAGACACCAAAACGGATACTTAAATAGTTTATGAATGGAAAGTTTACTTTTAAAAAGTTGCCAGATTGTTCCACTGACAAGACCAAAGTTACCTGTATGTTTTGCAGTCGTAAACTGAGCTATCATCATAGCACGTCGAGTCTGAAATACCACTTAATTAATCGCCAAGCACACAGCTGACGTGAGTACTCCGCCCCCTCGTCTCAGACAGACAGCTATGGATCATTTCAAAGCGAAGAAAATGGATGACACGACGAACAAATTTGCTGAAGCCATAGCTAAATATATGGCTACTGCATGCAAGCCTGTCAACATTGTCCACAGCTCCACTCAAGCTGAAATCATTCGTATTCCATCTAACGACTCTTGTTGGATTGACCTGGCGCTTTAAGAGGGGTGGGGCTGCCACTGACAGGTGACCGTTCGCGCGATGTATAAATAGCGTTTTGTTTCGTGAGTGATGTTAAGCTACGCGTGTGCTTCTTATCAAGTGAGATGTGTAAAGTTAGCTTTTAGATTCGGTCATGATCGGTTGCTTTGTTTGTCTGCTTTGCATTGTGTCCGTTTGCGCAGCGCTATGCAATCACAGTCAGTTACCGTTCGCAATCGGCAATTTAAACAGCGTGGGCTAAAATGTTGCTAGAACAGGGGTGTCTTTATTTAGCTCATTTTTGCATAGTTGTCATGTTTGTCCGTCTGCAATCTGACGTTTAAACCAAGTAAATTGCGTTGCAGCTGGGGTTAATCATGCTGGCGCTCCACTTCCGGGATTGACTATTGGGACTTGTACTTCTTTTGTTCGATTCGACTTGATATGTTTGTGGTGTATGGTTTCTTAAGTTTAAACCAATGAATAATGATGACGATAATGATACATAGTGAAATCAGGGTTGATTACATTATTTATTAAACGTATTGTTAAATAAAGGTATTAATTCATGTCAATTATATACATATTTACATTGTGATGCAGAAAGATAGATATATAATTTTTTTACTGCATTTATGTGTAGTTTAGGTTATTACCTGCTTCTGATACTTCTGTTACAACAACAACTACTACTACTACTTCTGCTGCAAAGTGCTCCAATAAATGATCAAAAAAGTACAGAACGAGAGATCCTTCCATGCTGACCGACAATCCCTATTCAGGAGGCCGTGAAAAACGGAATTAACTGAACAACTCCACTATGGATTGCCAGCAAGAGCCTCCATTACAAGCATCCGAAATGATGTTGACACAAAACCGTAGAGAGACTTCCGAGCCAGAAGGACCAACAGAATCAGCGTAGCCTGACTGCTGTGTTCAAAGCAAATTTGAGAAAAACGAAGATTGCAACCATTGCTTAAATCCATTATAGGCTGAGTACTAGTTTACCTTAGATGTGCACTTTATAATGTTATATTGCGCTGTTTTGATTCCATAAAAAGAGCTGTTCAAGCAGCTGTTGTGTGACAAAATATTTTTTTCACTGTTGTTGATGGACAGTAATATTGTGTGAGAGATTATGTGTGAATAACTGCTCCAAGTGAAAAATGTTCATGTAAAATTGAAAATCGTTGATGAGAGCATTAAAATGGGGGAAAATAGGACAAAAAATATAAAAGGAAATTCAGAAACGATAAAAAATGCATGAGTAATCACGATTAATTTTTAGTTAATTTGAGTTAATTATGACAGTTGAGTTTTTAATTAGATTAAATATTTTAATCATTTCACAGGTCTAGTTTCCCATCATCAAAGAATGTAAACAGAAAATGCAGTTTTTCAATGAAGGGAGGGATGAACTAATCCCAGCCTACAGTCCACACCCCGGGGTGAAAGAATGATTGCTCACAAAATCGAATAACTGTTTGGGCCACTGTGAGCAGCAGCAACTTAAATCAAACATTTGTGATAATTTGCAGTAATTCTATTACAGCAGGGGTGCCCATTATGTCGATCCTGATCAACCTGTAGATCTAGGACAGGTCCCAAGTGTATCCGAGGGGCGTAGAGGAGAAGAAAAAAACCAACCATTTGTGTGTCTTTGTACATTTTACTAATATATTTTTTGTGTTAATGCACGCTGCACCCTAATCATCCTATCAGTCTCATTTTCATGAACAAATATTTTAAAAATAAAATAAAATAAAGCAGGTAAATCATTAACCTATGGTGGCGCGTGATCTACGTCACCGGAAATTGTTAGTGCTCAGCAGTCTGCAATTGCAACTTGTGATCAGAGCTGTTGCGCTATATCGTCATTATTCTCATTCAGAGTTTGTTTCGTGTACAATTCACTGAGGGCACGGGCAAAGAATAGGAATCTAGAGGGCCCAGGGACGTACTTTAAAACGGCACGTGTGAGCTCGCTAAATAGTTAACAGGCTGCATAGGTGCATTGCATGCCTCCGTGTCAGGCTGTTTCTCATCATGGCGAGCGTACGCGTGCATGTGCGCGGTAAGGTGGCGATCCCAGGAGGTTGGTTGATCGAAAAGTCCATCTGAGGTCCAAAAAGTTTGGGCACCCCAGTATTACAGTGATGTGGAGAAATGTTGTCTCACTCATATTTGCAGTATGTTTGAGGTCTTACTTGGAGAAAAGGAGTTAGTTCGAGATGATTAGAAGTTTTGAATCTGATCGAATGGCCATGATGTGGGGTCCCCCAAGGGTAAGTCCATGGACCCCTTTTGTTCAGTCTGTATAACCTTTGGTTCAAATGCATCTGAACGCCGATGTTGGCAAGCATGGTTATGCAGATGACACACAACTATATGTATCAATGCCCCCTAATGACAGCAGTTAAATTAATGCATTGTGTCACCGTCAAGAGCAAATGAAAATTACATGCAGCTAAATTAAAACAAAACAGAGGTAATTGTAATTGTTTTAGACAATAAAGAATAGAACACTGCTGTTCAAAAACACCTGAAGTCTGTGGCATGAAAAACCAAAGACTTGACTTTCAGCAATTATATATAATCGATCACACAAATAGCCTTTTACCAGCTCAAAAACATCCAGAGTGAAGGACTGCATGCTCCTAGCAGACCAGGACAAATGTATCCATGCTTTTATCGCTAGTCGACTTGATTATCATCTCCTAAATGGACATCAAAGAGCTGCAGCTCATTCGGGAAGCTGCAGCGAGGGTTTTGACTAGAACAAAGAGATCAGAACATATTACTCCAGTCCCAAAGGCTTTACAGTGGCTCCCATTCAGATGTAGAAAAGATTTTAAAATTCTGCTGCTACCGTACATCTCAGTGAGTGGTTTGAGTCCCGAATACATGAAAGAAACGCTGATTGAATACTAGCCCAGTAGAGCTCTGAGAGATAAGGACTTTGGTCAATTAGTAGAGCTCAGAGTCCTAGTAAACATGCTGAAGCTGCATTTACCTGTTGTGCTGCACAAAAATGTGATAAACTGCTAACAGAAGTGAAGTCATCCCGAAGTGTAAATGCTTTCATATCCAGGTTAAAAATGTTACTCTTTTCCCCACCCCTTTGATTAAGATCTTATTTTTATCTTCAAATCTTTTTTCTTTTAGTTATTTTTATAGAATCCGACTAATTTCTTTACTCTTAAATGTTTTAAATGTTTTCTGTTAATATGTTTCAATGTTGTCAATGTATGTTCTTTTAGTATTCTTTGTAAGCTACTTTTGTTATCTGTGCTTTGCTTCTGAATGTCATTAACTGTTGTGTTTGTATTTGTATGTGTTTTTCTTCCAAGATGGCGCCCAAGTAGGCAGCCGTTGGCAAGTGTTCTTCAAGCCTTGCTTTTTTTGTTGTTTTTGTCTTTTGTTTTGTCACATGGTGTTTGTTGTTTGGTCGTGTGGACCTGATGTGGACTGTTTTCAGCGTTTTTTGGCCTTCCTACAAATTAGGCACAACACTCGGTAACTTTATCAATTGTGTCGTCAGGACGTTTTTGGAATGTAAATGTTCCATTCATTGTGCTCTCATTGAACTCTCATATGCTGCTCCATTTTCACCTCTCCACTCCTCACCGCTGCTTACTAAGCGCGCCCAACTCCAATGGGAGCCTATCAGCTTCGGCTAAACAAGCCCAACATAATGGCAGCCAATCAATGTCTGCTTCAGGCTGTGACTGACATTTGTTTCCCCACCCTCAACAACTCGAACACAGGAAGCCAACACATAAAAAGGGCTATTAGAAAAAGGCAACCCACCTACAATAAAGGCAAAGATTAAATTTAGATTAACGCGATACAAAAAAAAGCGCTAAATGTACTGTAATTAATTAATCGCAATTAACGCGATAATTTGACACCTGTAGACAAATATGAAAAAAAAACATCAGGCAGAGGGCAAACACTTTTTCCACACGGCTGTCGGTGTTCAACTCACAAAAACATACCTTGGTGAAACAAAACCTCTCCAGCACCTTTTTTTTCCTCATAGTGCACTACAAAGTAATTCCCATTACTAATTTAACTCTTCACTGCATGTGAGTGCTTACAGAAGTAGGGGTGATCCATGGCCTCACGAGCAGTTAGACGGGCTTGGTGATCGTAGCGCAACAGTTTATCAAGGAAATCCAGAGCTTCTGGGCTGACCAGATGCTGGTTTTCGCTGTGGACAAAGCGTTCCCACCGCTTCCGAGAATGCCTGGAAGACAAACAAAAATTTCATGATACCACATATAAAATGTACTTGATATACAGAATTGATACTCAATTATTGCAGGACCTGAGGCTAGAGAAAAGGGGCAAGTCAACTCCAAAAAATTATTTACAATATGTTCTATGCAGCCCCACTAATATGGTATGTTTTGTTGCACGAAAGTGTAATGACAATAAAGATCCATCCATACAGTACTGCGTTCGGGGAACATATATTAAGTATCAAAATCCACCCATTTTCAATATTAATCAGAATACCATATTAAGATTAGTGGGGCTGCATAGAACAAACTATAAATAAACATTTGGAGATGACTTCTCCTTTAAACTCCAAATTGTTTTTTATTCTTTTTTTCAAAGTGACATTTGTAGCGACTTGAGTAGCACCTTTACCTTCCAAGTATATCGTTGAAGCGAGGTTCGAGCTCAATGTTGTACTTGTCAACGTAGTCATATAGATCTTCTGTTCCCAAAACCTTTGCTATTCTGACCAGCTGAACAAAAACAAACGGGCCTCTCAGATACAGTGTGTGCAGAGAGTACCAGCAATAAAATATAGACAGGAACTCTCATTAGTTGAATAAGACATTGAGAGACATGGGGTCAGGTAGGCAAGTGAAGTACAGCAGTACCGCCCCCTGCTGGCAGTTCTCTGCAAGTGAAGACTAAAACAACAGACAAAAAAAAAGTAAGAACACATTCACTTATGTTCCATTAACAAATGAAACAAGCAATGAAACTGGGTGAGATTTTTTCTTTTTCAAGTGAGAAAGGTCTGCTGTGCAAAACATGCAGCGAAGCTAAAGTTGTCAGTGAATTTTCCGATGGAAAATATGGACTAAATGGAAGCTGGACTACCTCAAGCGACATATTCAGCAGAATAGTCATTTGAATGCTGTTGGAATACTCAAGTGCACAACCACTGGAGAAGTGAGAAGGACAAACGTGAAAACGAAGGTAAAAGTCCAATCTGAATATTCTGGTGACATTTATTAAGATGTTTTATTTATGGATATTGAGCATTAAATTCTGTTCTTTAGAAATTCTAATAAAAGACACTATCACGAGATACAGCCCACATCATTGTGGAAAATGTGAATGTTTTAATGTGAACAAAATGTTACATCTGAAAGGTGTGTATGTCTCATTTCTTCCGGAGAGAGACCCTCATCCAGGCTAAAACTGGACCTCACCGACCAAAGCCAACGTTAGACTCTCGCGAACAATGAATGAGTTTTGTCTTTTTCACTTCAAGTGGGCCAAATTAGTTATATTAAAAGTAAACTTATGGAAATTGCTGTTGTAATTTGATTCTTTTAATAAGCCATTAACTTTCTATGATCCCAGGTGTGGTACTAGCGTGTGGCCACCGTGAACACTTCTGATGTTCGTCACAGTGGTCCTCGGTGTGCTTGTCTGTTTGCCCAGACATATGAAAAATTAGAGGGAACATTGATGGTGTTGATGAAGTTATGTTGCCTGATCATCTCACAAAAGGGGAAAAAAGTGCCATTAGCCACCACGGTTAATGCACGTTTCATTAGTTGGCCTGAAAATGTATTTGCTTTTATTTTCAAATAGTCTGTCATTTTGAAATATACCCCAACACTTCCTGTCGAACAGTGCAACTGGTTGGACAGTGCACTTCCTCCCTTGTGGTTTTTGGAGCAGGTGAGTCTGTGGGAGTGTCAGCTAGGAACTTAAAGTAAGGTGAAAACAACACAATCACGACTATGTCGAGTTGCTTCCCAACAGCCCGTTGACATGGGCGACGTTGAGCACCAGAATACGCGTGCTCTCGCCGGGGAACTTCGTTAGATTCGAGAGTACAAATTTTGCGCCAGTGAAAGTGTGCCAGCTCATGGCGTAAGGGGTAGAGCAGTCGCCCGAATGTGCTGCTTTTATTCCTTAATGTCATGGGTTCACATACTTCTCTCTACCTTGATGGTTTTACTTTTTACTATGTTTACAATTTCTTGCAGCCAGTTGAGAGTTGTCAACAAGGCGTTTTGTTTGTTGAAGAAATGAACAGTTACGCAGTTGCCCAATTTCAATGTAGTTTGTGATGAATCTTCAGACAGGAAACACAAAATTATTGGACTGACATTGCCCTCCCCATAGCTGCTATCGGGAGCCAGTTAATCTGGAAGCCAGTCGAACCATAACATTGTTGTGCAGTGCGTCTGCCGTCACACGTAATGCGGAAGCTCGTTTGTGACACACGCACACCAGCCGGTTAAAAAATTATCATGCAAGTAAATAAAGATTCGCCTCAGGATATTGACACTGTCATACACTGTGTGTGCACATTTGAGGCAGCTTCCAAAATTGCCACATTCACTGACGTACCTCTGGATGGGAATAATTTGAATCGCTCAACTTGAATAAGTGCACTGAAAATCCAATTCTGTACATTTCTTCACATCAGATTTACAAACACAAATTCAAATCTTTTCCACAGAGATTCAGTTTGCCCTACTTTTCACATTCAGTTTCACAAGTCAAAATCAGTTTGTGTGACCAACATTCTGGTACTTGTGGATGAGAAATCCATTGCAGAATCAGATCTCCTTTTTTTTCCAATCAACATTTTCCTTTTGAGCATGTGACACAAGCTCTCCCTAAAAATCTCCTAAGCTGCTCTTCACCTCTTCAACACATTTCTTTTACCTTTGTGGTAGAAACCATCGGTTCACGGAGGGATGAAAAGTTACATCCTTTCAAATTGAGGAAAGGACATTGTATATTTAGCAGAGTATCAAAACAAAGACGTGCATAATGTGTTTCCATTACATTTTTTGTGAGATACTAACTACCATATTGACATGTACAGTCAAACCTCGGTTTTCGTACTTAATCCGTTCCAGAAGACTGTTCGAAAACCGAATTGTTCGAAAACCGAAACCATGTTTCCCATTGGAATCAATGTAAACATTTTAATCCATTCCAAGTCAAGAAAACAACTTTTTTAAATGACTTTTTTTTACAATTTTACACCATAAACCATACACAGGTAATAAGAGAGCAGGTAATATGTAAAATACTGTGCAAATAAACTGTAATATGTTTTGTTTTCACCAATTTTAACAGAGAGAGAGAGAGAGAGAGAGACACAGAGAAAGACAGAGAGATGTTCAATTTTTATGTCACAATGTCAATGTTTATGTTAAAATTGGTAAAAGTAAAACATACAAAATGTTTGTAGTTTGTTGTTACCTGCTCTCTTATTACACATGTATACAGTTTATGGTGTAAAATAGTTGAAAAAATGCTTTGAAAAAAGTTGTTTTTCTCAACTTACTCAACTTTTTCAAACAGCCTTCTGGAAGGGATTATGGTCCAAAACTGAGATTTGACTCTATGTTTGAAATCCACAATTTAATCGTGGCAATCAGTGAAAAAGCAAGGCAATTGTATCAAAGCTTCATTTAATTGTGATTACCTGGTCATAGTTGTCATGGCCATGGAAGAAAGGCTCTTTCCTGAAGATCATGCTTGCCAGCATACACCCCAAGCTCCACATATCCAGACTGTAGTCATACATCTGAAACACAGAGATGCCAGTCCTGCAACAACTCCACGTGCAATTAAACGAATAATACACCTAGTGCTGCCATGATTAGTTAACTAGTCACAATGACGACAATTTTGATCGTCAAAAATTAAGTGAAGAGTCGATGAGTTGTTTAGTTATGGATTTATTTATCTGGCCCTTTGTTTGTCAAAAGTGCTTCAACTAACACCTTTTCCAATGGATGTATGTATTGTCCTGTGCAGTAGTGGGGATCCGCGTCATCCGTGATCTCAACAGAAGCATTGGCAAATAGTCAGGCGCATTTCACCCAAAACACACAAGACTACTGTCTGAGTGCAACACATATGAAATTACCAAAATGAACCAAAACTAATTATGGCGAGTTTTCCTAAACACACGTTATGAATAAGACTCCCCCTGGACTGAGTGGTCAGCTGAGTTGGGGAGAAGAGCAATCAGGAAGGAGCAGAAGCAGAGGTCCTGCACACATACAAAGATTAACCCCCCCCTACCTAAAAATAAATAAATAAATAGACGGCCATGAAATATCGTGGGCCATAACAGGTGATTAGTCGACTCACAAAATCATTTAGTGGTAACCCCACATACACTACAGTATATGCATTTAGCTTCAAATAAGCACATATGCTTTGTAGAAATCACTCAGACACATCACCTCAGAGTCAAAGCATCAGGACATCAATGATACAAAATCAAGTTTTTACACAGTGTGTGCTGTACTGTACTTAGTTTGACATAAATTTAAATTCAAAACAGCATTTTTTGACCTTCCTCTAGACCTCCGGGGGCAGTGCTTAAAACACGGAATACCCCTTCACACATGTACAGGTCAAGAATGCATACCAACGTAATTTGTTACCACCGGGTGACCCAGGATATGTATTAAAGTGTGTGGCACCCGAAAGTCGAAAAACCTTCTTGCTCATTGTCTTGAATGCCACTGGGTTCCTTTTCGTTTCATATTGAATTGTTCATTCTCTTCATATGTTTTTCTATTGCTAGGAGCTTTGTGACAGTGTTGGTTGGAGCGACAGATTTTTTCCCCACCCTCCTGTTGCCGTGATGGCTCTGTTTATGTTCGCAGAGGTGACCTTCTGTGTGGCCGCTGATGTATGTGGCCATACCACATGAGGTGAAGTAGCTGGTTATTTTGTTGACTGATCTTGCTTTTGTTGTTTGGCGCGTATGTCACAGCGTGACTTTGTGTGCTTGGTTAGGCTGTCCGTGAAGCTGTGGATCCTTTGGCACAGGGGGAGTCACACTATCAGCATGTGAGCTTCTTATAAAACGACCAAGTCAATATTATCTACCCACTACAAAACATAGCATATTTTACGCACTATAAGGCACACCTAAAAGCATTCCATTTTCTCAAAAGCCGACAGTGCACCTTATAATCCGATGCGCCTTATATATGGTGTTACGGTCTCTTTATATTACATTCCCCATTAAGTTGTTTGCCTATTCGTGTTCCTATGCCATCGACATGAATTGACGTGCATTCGCCAACACACACACAAACAAACAACTTCTTTGTGAGTTCTGTGCAGCCATTATGAAACGAAGATACGAACAAAAGCATAGTTAATGCCTGCTTATTAGCACCTCAGCACAGGTATTTTCTCTGCTTTGCCTACGGAGGCCATGACTGGCAGTTCAAAGCGCTTCTTTTCAGCATCTTGCTCTCCCCAAGTGTATTCATTCGGTTCGTGAAGGCTGCGGTACACCCCTGCAATCAAGAAGCATAAAGGTGACGGTGTTGGATCTCTAGATGTGGCTCAACGGCTTCCACATGGACGCCATGTTACACCGTCACTACAGACTCAAGATGTCCTGTCGGTGCCTCCATGCTCTGGCGCCATGAGGTCGCCGATCGTTTCTCTCGACGGGCGGTCCAGTGGGTGTGGTGCCAGCCCGCCGAGAGGTAGTCACCACGAATGTCAGCCTGATGGCTCGAGGGGGGGCAGTGGTCTGTGCAGGACAACGCCGAGTATGACAATGTACTGGAAATCCTTCCAGTGCATTTGGTTCTCATCCATTTTCTTCCAATCCTGTAGGGATGACGTGATTGTGCGTTCTGACAACTCCTTAACAGTTTTCCACACAAGCCACCAGGGAAAAAAAGGTTTGCCCAGTTGTTGCAGACCTCCCAGCGTCTTTTAAGAAGTGTTGCCCCCATCGAGCCAGTCTACGTGCCAGGTATCTTCCAGGAGTCATGAACCAGGTGGCAGATTCTCTCTCCGCTGGGACCCACTGCTGGAAATCAACCTCTTTGCCTCAGAGGATTCCACTCACTGTCCCCTTTGGTTTTCCCTTATGGAGGGAACCAGCGCTTTGGCCCAGGATGCTCTGGCGCACCTTCAGCCCAAGTGCTGAAGGTGATCATGTTGGCTGCTAGGCCATCTCTGCTTCTCTGACCTGTGGCTTATTCCCATCTGGTATTACATCCCTCTTCGCCCTCCGCTTGTGTGTTTGGCTGCTGAGGGGCATGACCAACTGCTGACTCTTGCTTGGAGTCGGTCAGGCAAAACATTCTTAATGTCAAGGCCCTGTCTATATATATCAGGGGTCCCCAACCACCGGGCGGCGGACCGGCGCACAGGTCATTTAGTGCCGGGCCGCACAGAAAGAATAAATAACTTACATTCCTTCCGTTTTATTCATTTCGGAATCTGAAAGATGTTTTATTTTGAAAAATTACTGAATTCTCTGTTATATCAGCCTACAGTATGTCACTCGACGCAGGTGAATGCGAGCTTCTCTGTCACGTGATGGGTTACCGCATAAAAAAACAAACGTCTATGAAAAGTTTTTTCGGGAAGGGGAAAAGGCCAAGCCAGGAGACAGAAGAAGAGCCTACGACTTTCAAGAAAGAGATGGCTACATTTAATGGACAGTATCAGGAGTAGAGCTAAGATCGGTCCTAAAAAAATCGAGCCCGACCCGACCGGGCCCAAGGGTATTTAAACCCGACCCGGCCCGAGCCCGATCACTTAACTTGATATGCAGACCCGAGCCCGAAGCAAACCCGACATTTCATATTTTATTTGTGAGGACTCGGGAGGGGGAGGGGTGATTTCTGATAACAAAGCCTGTCTTTTGTAATAATAATAATAATAATACATTTTATTTATAAGCGCCTTTCAAGACACCCAAGGACACTTTACAATAACAAAAAACACAAAACAATACAAAACAATACGGGTTGAGCAGCGGCAGCCAAACGCGCCAGCGTTCACTCAACCCGGAAGTCAGAAAGAAACCACGAGGGAGGGAGAGGGGGAGAAAAAAACCACGCTCGAACTATCCTCATTTTGAGGATAATTTGAGTTAGGCAAAAAAACTCCTGCACAAGCATATGACAGTTACAACAGGTCACAAGACATAAACAATGAAGACGGTGATACAAGGGAGTGTATAAAGGAGGGGGTAATGGTGGGGACTAGCTTCCGTGCATATTTTCATCAGGGGAAGGTCGAGATAGCAGATGTTGTTTTGGTAGCAGGCTGCCCAAGAATTTAAGACAGCCTTGAGTCCGTGGCTTATGTCTCTTCAGTGGCGTCGATCAGCCAAATCCGTGATTTCTGTCAATATTTGAGCACGGATTCCAGTTTCTCCAAGTTCTTGACCATCTTGCAGAGACGCTCCAAAACCGCAACAGTTTTTGGTTGAGCACAGTCTGAGTCTGAGTGTTGGACATCCGCACTTTGCCATCCTTAGACCGGCAGCCTCTTCACTTCCAATCGAGCTGCTCCGCCGGTTGAATTTTTCGATAGATCAGGAAACTGCTAGCGCCAAACAGCAGCATACCTGTTATCGGAAGGCCGATAATGTAGATGTCATCCACATCCTCAACGGACAGTGTTGACAGGCACACCATTCTCCGCTTCCTCCAAGGATCTAGGTGTACCCAGCAGCAAAAGTCCCCGAGGGCAAGTAGGCTCCCCACTGCCTGCTCATCTCGTCGAGAAAATTTTGTCGATGGCATCGAGAGACCAGCCAACCAATTCCATGTTTGTTTTTAGGATGAAAATACGACAGGAGGCTAGGAAAGTTAGACAAAAGACAGCACATGGACTAAGTGGCGAGCAGGGAAGGGTGGGGGTGGGGGTGGGGACAGGAGCAGAAAGCAAAAGCGTCCGCCTTCGTCGAGAGCCAAGCAAGAATGAAGTCTATACAGTCTTGTAATGAAACAAGACTGTATAAACATTTTCATCTCTTATATTTCTGTTTCTGAAGAGGTTACGTTAACCGACAATTTCCCATCATTGACGGATTTTTTTAAGAGTGGACGGGAAATATTTAAGGCCGTCCGTCATTTTGACGAGTTGAAAATTGGGCCGTAACCCACAGGAGCTGTACGTCCTTAAGAATCTATCACGGCACTTTAAGAGAGAGAAGCAGAGAGACAAAGACGAACACTGACGGGACAGAGACAGGAAGGAGTTCTTTGAATTATCATTGCAAGAGTTTAGTACAGTACGTGTTGTGATGAGGCAACTTCTGGGGTTTTTTTTGCGAACCACGGTCTCTCGTGGCCAAAACAATTTACGGCCTCGAAAAAAACAACAACAAAAATCAGCGAGAGAGAAACCCGACCCGACCCCGAAGCAATGATTGATCATCAATCGGGTCGGGCTCGGGTGGCCCTATCTTACCTCTAATCAGGAGTCCTATTTCAAATACGGGTTAATCTCAACGGGAGATTCACACGCACCGAGCCTACTCTGCGGCAATAAGCGGCGATAGCGAGTTGTATTTTTCATGCACTTTTTATTTATGACCTATCTTATTTTGAAGGCATGTTTAAACGTTACCATGTTGCGGCCAGATAGGACGCTCGTCATCTCATGATTGGTGTTTACTATTATGTTTCGAAAATACCACACTTTTCATGCAGGTCATATATTATATTGCTTAAAGGCCGCTCCCTGAAAATATTGTCTGACATGAAACCGGTCCTTGGGGCAAAAAAGGTTGTGGACCTCTGATATGTATGACGCATGATAATAATAATTATTACTCAGCTGCTATGGGGGAAGAGGTGGAACTTGTTTGTGGCATGGTGTGTCAGCCATGGTTGGACCCTGAGGTTTGCTTGATTGCCACATTTGTGGATTCCCTGCAGTCTCTCTTGGAGAAGGGTCGCTCTTCTACTCTGAAGGCTGATGTCGCCATTTCTCCTCGGCACGCTAAAGTCGGCAAAGGCTCGGCAAAGGGATGCCAAGTTACTGTTTGTTCGCTCCTTAGCAGGTCTCTGTGCACTCGTCCTTGCGATCCACCTTGTGTCCCCATTGGGACCGTGACTCTGTCCATGGCACGCTTTTCCAGCCCCCCTTTGAAACCCTGGCTGATGCGGCCCTTCAGGGGGTGTCTCGGCGGGCTGTTTTCTTACTCGCCATTGCCTCAGGTCAGCATTTCGGGTAAATTTTACACACTGTCTGTTAGTCTGTCCTGTCTGAGGTGGCACCTGGCTGGTGCTGGTGTCACCCTGTGGCCAAACACTGCTTTAGTGCTTCCCAAGGTCCTGTCCGCATCTTATGTTAACCAACCTATATGGGGTGTCAATCCGGAGCTCTTGTGGCCCTTGAGGGCTCTTTGTTTTGATATTGACACTAGTGTCACCTTAAGTATGTGTGCGCAGTTTTTTCTTTTGGCTACTATGGTGGCCCTTCCAAAGGAGCTGCGCTTTCCAAACAGTGTTTGTCTCGCTGGATCCTAAATACTATAAGAGTCTTTTTTGGCGTCAAGCTTGCCATCGGTGGTGCGCTGACATTTAACCAGAGATTTTGTAATGTCTTGGGCTATTCTGAAGGGAGTGCCCTTGGAGTACATGTGTGCTCCTGCCCCCTGCTCATCACTTTACAGTTTCCCCAAATATTATGTGTGGATGTCGCCACTCCCTTGTTTCTGGGCATGGTTTTTGGCTCTTCTGAGGCTTCTCAGTGAGGTTTGTATGCTGGAAGTAGTCATTCCGCGCTTTAAACAGTGCCCCTGGCGGTCTGGAGCGACATCATATAACAGTTACACATGTAACTATGGTTCTACGGGTCCCGAATGACAGCCTGGATGTCATGTCACTCGGATTCCTTGTGTTCGCGTGAGAAAGTTTTGAGGGACTGTCTTCCAGGTGCCACAGGCTTTTATACACACACACCGTGGGTCACCCGGTGGTTACTAATGACATTTTTTGGTTTGCATTCTCAACCCGCGCATGCAGAAAGGGAAATTACAAACTTTAAGTTAGGGGTGTCAAACAAATTTTTGTCATGGGCCATTTCAGAGTTATGGCTTCCCTCGGAGGGCTGGTGCAAAATAGCAACGTTATTTATTACAATTTGACATTTTGGTACAGATTTCAACAAGAATCATGAAAGTTGACATGCATCATTTGCTCCCGCGGACCTCGTAAAATGACGTGGGGGGCCAGATATGGCCCCTGGGCCTTGACTTTGACACCTGTGCTTTAAACACTGCCCTTGGCGGTCATTTGGGACTCATGGAAATGCAGTTACATACAAAACCGTCATTTTACATGTACTTGGGTTATCTTTACTTTTTTTTGGGGGGGGGGTATCAAAAAGGTTTCTGAAGGCACACTATGTGCTTCCTAAAAATGACCCCCGCCCCCAACATGCAAACATGACTTTGGGAACAATACACACAATTGATAGAACAAGGATATGCTCTGCTTCACACGCTAGCAATTTCATGTGTACCTGATAGTCCACCAAGAGCTCTGGTCCTTTAAAATAGCGTGAGGCGACTCTGACGTTGTACTCCTGTCCTGGGTGGTAAAATTCAGCCAGGCCCCAGTCAATGAGACGTAACTACAAAAAGAGACATACATTGAACAGTCAATACAGACGCTCCCCAGGTTACGAACGAGTTACGTTCCGGACGATTGTTCATAAGGTGAATTCGTTCGTAAGTTGCTTCAGTGCTATATTTTGTCTGGAATGTATGTTTAAGGCTTATATTGACATCCATATAACGGGGAGAGAGCTTTTCGTCACGTTCTTCAGGGCTCGAGGGTTAGCTGCCCGGTAAACTAGCAGCGGCTTCAGCGGGGGAGAGTAGACGACCGGCGCGCCGGACACCTCCCCGCCCGTTCCACCGTCACATGCCCGCCCCCCACGCCTCTCCCCGCGCCCGCCTACGTCGCCGCCGCCGTCCTCCTCCGCCCCGTTCGGCACTCGGAAAAAGGCGGCAATACAAAATCTAACTTTTTTTTTTTCGACAGACCCGTGAAAATGTTCGTATGTACCGTTTGTTCGTAACTCGGATGTTCGTAACTCGGGGAGTGTCTGTAATACACTGTGACAAATACATAAATACTAGAGGGGCAACGATCCACGTATCTTTATCAAATCATGCGATACAGGGGTTACGGTTCGATGCGCACTATTTCGAAACATACACTTTTGTCTGTTATTTTTTTAAAAATCAGTAGCTTTCGGCAATAAATTTCACTGTCCTTTTCACTGCAACTACACGTCTACATCGTGTGCAAGCCATTGAAATACTGTGTACTGTATATAGTGACTGCACATCTTTGTTATTTAGGGTCTTGACAGAAGTCACAATAATTTACCACCAAAAGTAGCGCAAGAAACAACCTCCCTGTAACTATATTATACACTGCCTTTACAAAATAATAAATATGTCAATTAACACCGTCACAAGTGTGACTTATAACTGCAAGCAAAGTATTGTGGGAATGCCGCTTTTTATATTTAGGTGTTTTAACCATTGCCTAATTTGCATGCACTTATTCTTGTGCGGTTTTAGTCACGTAATTTAAACATGCGCAGTTGTATGTGCGACACTGTCAGTCTGATGGTAGTATGAATACACACACCGTTTGTTGGATGGTATGCATCACTGGCCAGCAAGTCGTGCAGTCAGGTAAGCCACTTCACTGCCACTTCACTGCCCATCTTTAAAACTCTTGTCTGAAAACTCATTTTTATTCTTTGGCTTTTGACTCAGCATGAGACTTGATTTTCAGTTTGACTGTTTTTGTGCTTTCTACTGTCTTCGCTATTAATGTATTTTTTAAATTGTTGTACGAATTAGTTTTGCTCCATGGACCACATTTTATATTCAGCGGTGGTTGTTTTAAAGTGCTCTATGAATACAGTTGAGTTGAGAATTACTGACACCCCATGGCTCATATCATTACAGTGAACAGAAAACACTTCAGACAATGTCCTTTCAAGTTAGTGTATTATTGTATATTTTAATAAAGTAGAAAACATTGGAAAACTAAAATTTATAAAATCAATATTTGAATGTGTCATGGTGAAAATCAGAGTGAAAATGTTGTTGCTCATGTATATTTATCTTTGTATGCAGCGATGGCTGTTCGAAAGTGCTCTATAAATACAGTTGAGTTGAGTTGAGTTTTATTGACCCGTTTTGTCAATAAGGCAGTTGAAAACCGACTCATTTGCAATGCTGTGCAGGCTGCAGTCTTTGAGGCAGCCTGCCACCCGGTGGCAACTAAGTTGCATAAAAAAATGACAAATGAAAGCTTTTGCCTCTGCACTGTCTGCTTTTACTACCTGTATTTAACTTCAGGTGACAAAGCAGATGAAAAATTACCACAGACAGGGCAGACAATTCCCTCTCATCCGCATGGCATAGACCGTCATATTGCCCAGTATTCCTCAGGTGTTCAAGCACTTACCTTGCGGTGTTCATGATCAATCATCACATTATGTGGCTTCACATCTCTATGCATGACTCCCATACTGTGACAATAGTCCAGAGCCTATTGAAAAAAGCCACACATCATATTTGGAAATAAAACACATCCTGTAGTGTAGGTTTTGAACAGCAGACAATTCAAGATTGACTGACCTTAAGGATCTCATGCATGTAGAACCGGATGTCATAGTCTGTCAAAGTTTGGTACAATTGCTAGGGATCAGAAAAAAGTCATTAGAGTGGTCCATATTAAACAGAATAAAGACTTGTATGACAACAAAAATGCATCACTCATTGTAAAAAATGCAGCCAGAATGCACCAGTGATTGAGGCTAGAACAAGACGAGACACTGGGCAGAACTATCGCATAAGTTAGAGATGCACTGAAATGAAAATGTGTGGCCAAATCCGAAAACCACAAAAGATTCATCTTAAAAACAAGTTTTAAAATCCTCTCCTGGATCACTTTCTGCATTTTGCCAACTTCATCAAGGTGCGACCTCCGTGGTTCCTTCTGTAGTGATGTGTGCTAACATAAGTGTAACCCACAGATGGCTGTCACTTAGGGGGACCTGGGAAATGTGATTGCACCAAGTGAAGTATGAACGTCAGTACTTGCAGGCTTGTTAACAATAAAAAGTTAGCTGAAGTGCACGCTTAACGTTTTCACGGCCTGCCTCAGTGGCCAGACAGCCTTTTCACTCTGAACCAGTGAGAAGATACCGTGGCAGGAGAATTTGGGGGGCACCACCCACCTCCAGGACGTCAATATTTGCGTGACTGACCAAAGTGCACCGTCAGTGGCCAAGGCAGTGTGACGCACCTCCATCTTCAGCCAGGTCTTAGCCCCTTGCTTCCTATTTTTTTCCTAAGCCTTATCTTACCTGGCAAGAGCGCCAAACGATATAAAAATTAAGCTATATAACAATTTGTCAAAACATTTCAAAAATTAAGTCAAGAACATTACAGTGGTTTGTATGACTGTATTTGCCTTAGGTCTCCAAATAACTAGCTATGGCCCTGGTTTAAGCCAATGTCATTGGTGGCTCCTGCACTGATGAACAAGGCAGCTAATAGCGGTGAGAACAAATTGCAGGATACATTACATGGAAATTCAGTTTGGCACGCTGAGCAGAGTGGACAGCATGAACACAGGGCAATGTCGTGTCTGCAAGTGGTTTGTTGACAAACGCATCTCGCAATTATCTACCAGCTACTGATGCTTGTTTTCAACCTGTGTGAGTAATTTGACTCATAATTTGTAAAATATCCGGAACAATAAGTGTGACGTAACGGGTTAGCACAGTGATTTCTGGAATAAAATACGGACGATCCGTAATATTTGACAGCTCTGTATTATAGAATTTTGGGTGAATTTTCAGTGCATCCCTAACATTCACACATGGACGAATTTGTTGATACCTCTGTGTTAATGAAAGAAAAACCAACACATACAAATCTTAATCTGACAACAGTAACGCTAAATTTAAAAAAAATTATGAAAATGAAAGAATAAAAATCAGACTTTGCTTTGAATTTTGGTTGAACAGTTAAAAAAAAATCAAACTATTTTTGTAACTTTGGATGAGACTTATGCACCTTCAGCAGGTATTGTGTCCCACTCTTCATAAGCAATCTCCTCCAGTTGTCTTAGAATTGACCGGTGCTTTTCCAAATGGCATGTTTTGGCACCTTCCACAGAAGTTCAAGATTTAAATCAAGGCTGTCTATAATGTTCTTTCTTATTTCCTGACACAACTCTTTCCTTCGCTTCCTCTGTTCCATGTTTAGTGTGATTCACACCATGTCACCTAGCAGAGTGAGAGAGTACCCTGTAAATAAGATGACTGATACAAGCCATCCGGATTGCAGGCGACCCCACCCACCCATCCCACAGCCTCTTCGTCCTGCTGCCGTCGGGAAGGAGATTGCGAAGTCTCCGTGCCAGAACCAGCAGGCTGAAAGACAGTTTCTTCCACCGGGCGGTCAGGAGACTCAACTCCCTCCCTGCTCTGCCCAAACTCCCCACCCTTTGCCTCTGCCCGACCCCTGCCTCCTGTCACAGACTATGACCCTCCCCCCATTATCCGACATCTGCATGTTGCGTATATGCACGGGACGCCAGCGTATGACGTCATCAGGACATCATGTCAAAATACCGTGTTTTGCAGTAAAATGATTTTCTTATTATTCCAGAGCAGTGTAAGGCCACAGGGGAAATGGCTGGTTGAACGCTTGCACTTTTCTATATTCATTATTATTGCAGTTGATCGTTAAAATGTGGTTTTGGTGAATTAAAGTTATTTTTAGAATTAATTGGCTCCAAGGGAGGGGTACATCCTCAATCAGTACTTGTTACTGAGAAAAACAGCACCCTTTTACATTTTGACTTTTTATATTAATTAATCATCAATCATCAATAATTCTTGCTTGGCTCTCGACGAGGGCGGACGCTTTTGCTTTCTGCTCCTGTCCCCCACCCCCACCCTTCTCTGCTCACCACTTAGTCCATGTGCTGTCTTTTGTCTAACTTTTCCTAGCCTCCTGTCGTATTTTCATCCTAAAAACAAACATGGAATTGGTTGGCTGGTCTCTCGATGCCATCGACAAAATTTTCTCGACGAGATGAGCAGGCAGTGGGGAGCCTACTTGCCCCTCGGGGACTTTTGCTGCTGGGTACACCCTAGATCCTTGGAGGAAGCGGAGAATGGTGTGCCTGTCAACACTGTCCGTTGAGGATGTGGATGACATCTACATTATCGGCCTTCTGATAACAGGCATGCTGCTGTTTGGCGCTAGCAGTTTCCTGATCTATCAAAAAATTCAACCGATGGGAGCAGCTCGATTGGAAGTGAAGAGGCTGCCGGTCTAAGGATGGCAAAGTGCGGATGTCCAACACTCAGACTCAGACTGTGCTCAACCAAAAACTGTCTCTGCAAGATGGTCAAGAACTTGGAGAAACTGGAATCCGTGCTCAAATATTGACAGAAATCACGGATTTGGCTGATCGACGCCACTGAAGAGACATAAGCCACGTGTACTCAAGGCTGTCTTAAATTCTTGGGCAGCCTGCTACCAAAACAACATCTGCTATCTCGACCTTCACCTGATGAAAATATGCACGGAAGCTAGTCCCCCACCATCACCCCCTCCTTCATACACTCCCTTGTATCACCGTCTTCATTGTTTATGTCTTGTGACCTGTTGTAACTGTCATATGCTTGTGCAGGAGTTTTTTTTGCCTAACTCAAATTAACCTAAAAATGAGGATAGTTCGAGCGTGGTTTTTTTTCTCCCCCTCTCCCTCCCTTTTGGTTTCTTTCTGACTTCCGGGTTGAGTGAACGCTGGCGCGTTTGGCTGCCGCTGCTCAACCCGTATTGTTTTGTATTGTTTTTGTGTTTTTTGTTATTGTAAAGTGTCGTTGGGTGTCTTGAAAGGCGCTTATAAATAAAATGTATTATTATTATTATTATTATTATTATATTATTATAATCAGAGGGAAAATGTTTTTACATAGTTCGGATATGCCATATTTATTACGAAGGAACATGTGGAACCCCGTTACAATTACAGTAATATATTTAGTAATATTTACGAAGGCTTAGGTTCAGCAACAGGTAGATTTTTTTTCTGAAACATCATAGCTAAAAAAATTATAATGCATGGTAAAATCCGTACTGCGCAGATTTTTATAGGTCAAATTAAAAAAACTCTCAAAAACCTGACGAGAGAAAAAAGTAAAGCAATGTTTCAAATCAGTCATAAATACGTAAACAAACAACCATCGATGATTAAAATTTGCTGTTGACCAGTGGAATTTAAAAAAAAATTCTCACCTTGAAGTCAGTGTTGTTAACATGTTCAAAGACCAAGGCAGGTGTACGAGACTGAAAAAAAAGAACAATAATGCATTTATAACAACAGATTTGGAAAATAAAGGATTGAACGAATTTAAACTGACATTGTAACAATTGGTGTGGATGAATACCATTTTACTAGTACAAGTTGGCTACATGTACGTTGTGATGCAGGGCAGAATGATTTGGTTTTTTTCTGTAATCGAAATCGTGATGCCAGGCAACACGATGACGTGATCGCCAAAGCTTTGTGTTTTTGCAGCGCTCCTGACTGACCCAGAATTTGTTGTATCATCTGTCTCACACATAATGGCCAGCTCTCTCCTCTTACACCAAGCTGACCAATCGGAAGCAAGAGAGAGAGCGAGAGAGCGAGAGCGAGAGAGAGAGAGAGAGAGAGAGAGAGAGAGAGAGATCCTTCAATTTCTGTTTTCTTTTTCTACAGTTATGGAACTGCTTTATTTTGTTAATTTATGTTGTTATGCATGCGCCAAGAAAGTTCTCTGTGTTCATGTTTTAATCTCCAGATTCTTGTTGCTTTCAAGTTTAGCTTGTAGCAGACGTGTGCACATTGCAGCATGACGTCTTTGATCCACTGGAGAAAAGGACACTTTGATTCGCTCCTCTTTCATCTATAACTGCTTCAGACAACAAAGTGTATGCAGGAAAGTGGTTAAGAGTGCACGATTGTCTGTGTCTTATGTGTTGTTTTGTATTTTGTCTTTTTTTGTTAACTTTTCTTTTGATGGCGGCGCGGACACCCGCAGCGGCTCCTCTTGTTTCATTTTGAGAGGGAAGAAATTTCATCTGTGCTGTATGTTACACATACAGTACATTTGACAATAAAGTTAATCCAATCCAATTTGATGATTGTAACGGTCTACGTAGTGGCCTCCTCATCGACACCATCCACAAACATCTCGAGCTCCCCTACACCCTGGCCAGGCTTCTGTTTGCTGACTTCTCCTCTGCCTTCAACACCCTGCAGCCTGACATACTGGCACAGAGGCTCAAGCAGAACTTCTCCACGAACACCCAACTCATCCTATGGATCCTGGACTTCCTCACACACAGAACACAGAGAGTCAGGATCAACAACGACCTGTCTGACCTCCTCGCCACCTCCACAGGCTCCCCACAGGGCTGCGTGCTTTCGCCACTGCTCTTCATCCTGTACACGGATGAATGCAGGTCCTCGCACCCCAACAGCCACCTGGTGAAGTTTGCAGACGACACTGTCCTAGTGTCTCTGCTCTCCGGCTCCACGCAACACCATGGTCCCGCCCTGCAGCAGTTCGTCGAGTGGTGCGACGCCTCCCGACTGGAACTGAACGTCAGTAAGACCAAGGACATGCTGATGACCTTCTCCAGAAAACAGAGAGAGCTTGCCTCGACAATCCCCACCACCATCCAGGGGGCTCCAGTGGAAACTGTATCCGAATACAAGTACCTGGGGACCATCCTGGACAACAACCTGAGGTTCTCCTCCAACACTGAGGTGATCCTGAAGAAATGCCACCAAAGGATGTACCTGCTCAGGAAACTGAACTCCTTCTCCGTCAGCAAGAAAATCCTCCTGACTTTCTACCAGGCATTCATAGAGTCCGTCCTCTCGTTCTCTTTGGCCTGCTGGTTCCACTCCCAGAGTCTGCAGGAGAAGAACCGCCTCGACAGCATCAGCAGAGTGTGCTCCAAGATCATTGGACTTCCCACTCGCCCACTGATTGCAGTGTGTCAGCAGCAGATTCGTGGTCTGGCTGCTCAGATCATGAAGGACCCCTCACATGCTCTCTTCCCCGCATTCGAATGGCTGCCTTCCGGCCGCAGGCTGCGGTGCCCAGCTTGCAGGACAGCGAGAGGAGATCCACCTTCGTCCCCAGGCTGTTCTTCTCTTAAACTCTTAAACTCTTAAACTCTTAGTCCAATGAATCCTCCCACCCCCACCACACAGACTCGCACACCCCATTGTGCAATACGGGTTACAGTACAATACTTCGATGTGCAATACTGTTTTCACAGTGCAATTTTGTTCTCACTGTGCAACACTGTCTCTACTGTGTCCTTACAGTGCAATACTTGATGTGCAATACTGTTTTTCTCAGTGCAACTTAGCTTTTACTGTGTAATACTGTCCATACTGTGTCCTTACTGTGCAATCCTGTTCGATGTGCAAAACTACTTTGCTGCTGGAACCACAACCTCAAGACCTCAAGTGCTAAGCTACTCTCATCCTATGTTTTTCCTTTGTTCTGACTGTCTCTATAAGAAGCCGCTCTAGCACAACTCTAATTGCCCCACGGGGATAAATAAAGTTTTCTGAATCTGAATCTGAATCTGAATCTCCCTCAAAAGACTATCATACAGCTGCAGCTCATTCAGTATGCTGCAGCTTGGGTTCTGACCACAACAAAGGGATCAGAACATATTTAACTGTCCTAAAAGATTTACACTGGCTCCCAATTAGCAGTAGAATAGATTTTAAAATTCTGCAACTGGTCTACATATCACTGAATGGTGTGGGTCCTGAATACGTTAAAGAAATGCTAATTGAATATAAACCCCTGTCGGGCTCTGAGATGTGGATACTTGGGTCAATTAGTGGAGCCGAGAGTTTAAAGTAAACATGGTGAAGCTGCATTTAGCCATTATGCTGCAAGCAAATGGAATAAACTGAGAAGTTAAGTCTGCCCTGAGTGTACATGCTTTGAAATCCAGGTTAAAAACTTTGCTTTTTTTCCCCATAACTTTGATTAATGTCCTCTAAACAATTAAAGAAAAATCTTTTAAACATTTTAGAAACCCACTTTTAATTCTTTACATTTAAATGTTTTTTAAAAGGTTTTCCGTTTGAATGTTGTCAACGTATATTCTAGTAATTTTTGGAGCTACTTTTGTTTTCTCTCCTTTGCTTCTTTCTAGATGTTGTTAACTGTTGTGTTTGTAAATGCCTGTCGGTATTGTCTTTGCTTATGTGAAGAACATCAGGTATCTTGTGTATGAAATGTACTGTGAATAAAACTTGCCTTGCCTAGTCGACTAATCTTCGCAGCCCTTATCTCGGCATACTCCCCATTGTAAAGATGGGTGAGGTAAGCAGTGGCTCCTTGCACGAGACAAAACTGCCCCCAAAACCTAGTGATTTCAAATAGTTTGTCCTAGGCAGATGTTAAGTGCACTGTCATTCTATATTCAATGTGTATTTTGACCAAAGAATGGCAGAGGCTTGGAAACTTTGAAGCTTGAAATGGTAAATAACTGCATCGTTCCTTGAAAATAAATCTACAACAACTGTATTTTCCGGACTACAAGTCGCACCAGCCATAAAATGCATAATAAAGAAGAAAAAAAACATAGATAAGTCGCACTGGAATATAAATCACATTTTTGATCTATTTCAATCTATTTGATAAAATCCAACACCAAGAAAAGACATGTCATCTTGAAAGGCAAATAAAAATAGAGAACAACAGGCTGAATAAGTCTATGATATGCTATCGTTACATGACGCATCAACAACGAACTGAGAACGTGCCTAGGATGTTCACGTAACATACTAAAGAGTTATACAGTTTACGATAGCATCAAGAACACGCTAACAAGTTCACCAAACCATCAGTGTCACCCCAAATCACAAAAAAATCTTCATCCTGTGTCACTTTTAAACAACTCCGGAGGTAGAAAATGCAGCGCTTCCTCTTCTACGTCGCTTACGTTAGAGTCATCTTCAGTTGTTTTTATCAGTTACCGCCAATGTGGAAAGTATCAACACAGGCCGAGAGCACCTTCTTGCGGTTTAATGTCAAAATAACATGTGAGATTATATAATGTGTTAATCATTTCACACATAAGTCGCACCATAGTATAAATTGAGCCCACGGCCAAACTATTAAAAAAAAAAAAATTGTAACTTGTAATGCGGAAAATACGGTAATTCAGAGCAAGACTAGAACAGAAGCAGTGCAAATGTAATTGATGATCTTTCACAAGTGACAGCATT
>JAKGUB010001036.1:600000-847500 GCA_026261675.1 Hippocampus mohnikei | reverse complement strand
ATATATATATGCAACTGGTATAAGTAAGGTGGCTGTGCTATTTACAATTGTTACTGAACATAGCTTACTATCACAAATAATATAAAGATGTATGTACAAATTTCAATTATGGATTAGCTTTTGTTCTTTTCTTGCTCACTCTCAATTCTAGGGGTGGAAGAAGAATTTGATGCATCGTGACACAGATGTTAACAATTCAGAATTGACCAATACATCTCAATATGTTCTTGTTAAATAACGTAAAGCTCCTTGCTGCCTGACAGTCAGTGTGGCGCAACGAATGAGTAAGCAATGGCTGTGGCATGCGTATCACACCATCCAACATAAAACTGGAATGTTAGCCCTTTGTTACTTCAGAGATTCTGTGAATTGATTTGTGCATGGTATGTGATGGTGCCTCACAGCAATACACAAGGTGTCCACAAATCCTCTTCAATTTTAAGACTTTATTAGAAAGGCAGTTGATATCGTAACTAGATTTATTTAATGTAATGAGTGGTTGTCAAAGAGTTCCTCAATGTGGTGATGGCACCATCTTTCAATGTGATTTTTACAAATCTAAATGAACACTGATTACAAAAAAATGGTTGTCTTTTCAACTGCCTTTGTAATGACTTCTATGGATTGTAAAGATACTTTATGGACACCCTGTGAAATGCACATCATGTCCTACTGTAAGCTTTAAGACATGTTTTACTGATTTTGCGAGCTCCCGCATTTTGTTTTAAAGTAATCGGTCACGTGACGGGGAAGCGTGGCTTGACGTGCGTCAAGAGTGACACAGACGGATGTAACGGAGTAACGGGTAATTTTTCAAAATAAAACATCTTTCGTATTCGAATCAATAAAATGGAATTAATGTAAGTTCTTTCTGTGCGGCCCGGTACCAAATGACCCACGGACGACCGGCGGTTGGGGACCTCTGCTTTAAGACACATTGGAACACTGTGATTTTCAGGGGGATAAGTGCAGAGTCAGACTGCAAATAGTGGAAATGCATTATTGACACTCTTTTATAATTGCCATGAAAAAATACTCAGCAGAAAAAACATGAATAATTGAGGTATCAGGTGTGAATGACATGAGTAGCGGCGTGATGAGGTAAAAACTACACAAGCAAGTGGGAGATTCCATGATCTTATGACCGTTGAACTTTGAATATGCATGGGTCCACCTGTGTACACAATTGAAACTAGTGAGACTCTTGGTGCTTTTCTTGGCATTGGTGCTGCTTTTTAGATTTAGGTTAAAAATATCACGTACCCTCTGAAGTGGCTTCATGTACCCCTGGGGGTTACCCATAACCCCATTTGAGAACCACTGCGCTATAGGACAGGGCATCAAAAACAGGAAATGCTTAACTCCCCTGTACATGCTCGAAAAAAATCGCAAATTTAATGCGTATGTGTCTTGGGATGAAAATAGAGTCAACCTCGGTTTTCGAACGTCTCGGTTCTCGTACAATTCGGTTTTCGGACAAAAATTTCGAGTTTTTTATGCCTCAGATGACGAACAAATTTCGGTTCTCGAACTAACTGAGCGCACTTGAATGCGTCACTTCACTCCTCTCGGCTTCGCTTCCTGTGTAGCGTCCATTGTGAGCAGACGTTTTTGTATTGTTCAATAAAGATTTTTTTTAAAAAGCAGACGTGTTTGGTGAAACGCTTCCTCGTGTAGCATCCACTGTGAGCAGACGAGTGTGTATTGTTCAATTAAAAAAAGCAGACGTGTTTGGTAAGACGCTTCTGTTAGTAGGAGTGAAATCCCCCTCTTTTCAGAATGGTTTGTCCCAGCAGCACGGGGACGCATGTGAAGACAATGCTCATGTTCATGATAACTCACAATAATTTTCTATAAATCTCTGCCTGTTTAAACTTTCAACAACAACAAAAATTCACTTGCAGAACATTTCTAGATGAAAAAAAAAAGTCGTCCTTGAGGGCTACCCTGGTATCCACAGAAGTCAGCCATTTTGAATTCACTTTTGAATTTGGCGAGGTTTTGGCCTTGACAGAACTCATATTTTAATGAACCCAATCAATTTTTGTGTTTCATCTACAGATGTTCATGATGAAAAGTTGTTCAAAGCTTTTCATGTTGCTGCACGCTGTTGTCAAGGAGATGCGTAGTTTGACAAGTAAAAAAATGTCACGAAGAATAGTACGTTTGACCTAGATCAACAAAAATTGAGAGGCATTTCTAACAAACCCAAGACTTTGTAGCTCTATGCTACACCAAACAGGAAGTCCAACATTTTAAATTTACCTTCATTTGTATTCATTTCATTCATTCATTCATTTCATTCATTTTATATTTGTGTAACAGTAAATGTAGATAAGCACATGGTTGGTATTAACACAGAATACACACAGGTCACGTTTTTGTACTGTTATAACTGTTAATAATGTTCGTAAAGGCTTTATGATAGTAATAGTTTGCACTTAGAAACAAAAAAAAGTCAAACTATTGCAAATTTCAACAGGAAATTGGGGTTTAAAATACAACCACTACTGAATTGGTTCTGATCTACTCCACTACTCAATCAGGATACGACTAACTGTTGCAGATTCATATGCAGTTAAGCATAATCAATGTTCCACCAGCTCATGCTGCTTCAAATGGGTATTGTTGTTTATTTTATTTACTCACTAATAACAATTGGTTAACACAAACAAAACAAAGGTGAACAGAGTCCAACTTAAGTAATTAATGAGGAAATGTCTCCTGTCATTCAAATGTCTTCTCTCGACCTATCAAATCATAGAAAACCAAGACTACCTTTGGCGTAATCAACAACATCCAGTTCCACTGCTTGACTCGAGATAAACATGGCACGTATTCGTCGGAATTAAGAAACATTGCTACGGAACCAATTCCTTTTACAGCTCCTCAAAAACGACAAAAGTACTAACCCAAAATAACCCATAATATGCTGTCAGTCCAGCTTTAGTCATCAGCCAATACCCGCTGAGTATATCATGCAGTCAGTCAAACAATCAGAACAGCTAAATATAAAAGAAAATCAGGCGTATCACTTACTCGGTTTGTGTTTAGTTTTAGTCGTTAGATGTCTGCTGTTTGGTGAGACACGCGTAATTAGATGGATTGAAACTCACATTGGAATACAAGTTGGTTATCAAATAATGTTACACATGTATGTTGACCATTTGTTTTGAGTAGTGCGGGATAAGAAAACACATTGGCCTGACAGATGGTTGGCATAGTAGACTGGGTTTTGACTGCTAAGAGGATGTTGGGCGGACCCTTTACGATAACGTCCGATGCTAAGCAAATGGCAAAGCTCATTTGTTTTATCGTCCATTCTTGACTGGTTTATACCATCGGCAGAGTCACTGTGTATATTTACCCCCGTGATCAATGAGACGAACGAAACGCTTCCCCAGAAAATCGGGTGTCAGTCCCAATGGCCAAAAACCGTCGCCGGTATGCCTGTTCTGATATGAGATTTCTGCTGTATCAGAGACAATATGGTGGACCACTACCCCTACGTCACCAAATACCGAGACGGAATCTGCAGAGGGACAAGCACCTAGAATTGGCAGCATTATGCTTGATATAAAACGTTTCGTTGACTCTATATTTGACACAAATTTTGTGTGAATATTCATTTTGGAAAATATATTGACAATTTTGTACGTGTGTGATGCCAAAGGAATTGCGACGCTGGAGAGGCGTCGCGTTAGACCAAACATTCCGTGAAAACATGAAGTTTACCGGAAGTCCGTTGCACAACACAATCCTGCCACGAACACACCCCTCAAGTCTAAGTTCCATGAGGGTAATTATGTCACCAAGCACCACACTTAAGTACTTTACAATACAATACAATACAATACAATACAATACAATACAATACAATACAATACAATACATGCTCATTTGTAGTCCAATAGAGAAAATATTCTCTGTGTCCTTTCATCCTTATTCTTCCGTTTATCCAGGGGTCAGTTTGCATAGGCAGCAGCCATAGCAGCGAATGCGAGACTTCTCTCTGCACATCAATTTATGACAGAGGGATCGTTCCCAGGCCTTCCGGTAGGCACATACCCTCCAGCGCGTCTTGTATGTTCCCCAGGGTCTTCTTTCAATGAGGTGTGCCCAAAACACCAGGGAATCATCCAGGTGGCACCTAACCCAATGCTACCTCATTTTGGCAACTCTCCGAGCCCCTCCTAGATGACAGAGCATGTTACCCTGCCTCTAAGGGAGAGTCCAGACACCCTGCTGCAGAACCGCTCGTATCTGTGAACGTATTCTTTCTGGTACCACCCACAGCTTGTAACTGTCGGTGAAGGTAGGAAAAATGTGAATGGGTAAATCGTGACCTTTGCCTTTTGACTCAGTTCCTTTTTCTCCCTGACAGACAGCTGCATAGGCTTCAACACTGCAAACACTGCACCCATCTGCCTGTCGGTCTCCTGCTCTATTCTACTTTCATTCTTCAACAAGAGCCCAGGCTACTTGAAATCCCCTATTTGGGACAGGATCTCTTTCTCAACACAGAGAGGGCACTTCACCCTTTTCCGACTCATGACCAGTGTCTCTTAATGGAAAGTGGTGATTCTGGCTCCAAATTGCTCGATCAAAAGTAAAGGCTGTCTTGATATAGTTGAATCCAAACTCTGAAACCCGTTGTACAGGACTGAAAAGCCCATATCAAAAGGTTCAGTACCCTAGTCTCCTATTATAATCACCTCCCCCACCCATCCACAAAGCACATACAGTATTTGTTGGGGCAACTTCAGAGTACAATAGTGTCCAAACCCTGTCAGAAGAAGTGGTTCCAGTGCCCAGATGTCTGTTTAGGTGAGCTCAAGTACTGTATGTCTTCTCAGAACCCCTCAACTTCAAACAGCAGCTCAGGCGACTTCCCTGCCTTAAAACCACCTTCTATCAGAGTCTAATAATTAGACTGTCTTCCTCCAGCACCCTGCTAGCGGTACACTCAAATTCCTCGACCTCCCACAGGTGGCTTCAGAGGCAGGGACCGGCGACCACGCAAGTAAAAACTTGGCCGATATGTTTATGATCATAGGGGGTTGTGAACCATGCGCGCATGATTCTTCACCTAGGAGCTGTTTGTCCCATATCAGGGGCAGGAAGCCCCTCACAACTGAGCCGACCATGCTAAAGTGACTGCGCAACAAAGGGCTTGTATTTGTTGGACTAATTAAATTGTTCATTACCAATTCTTCTAAATTTGTCATGGTTAAAACTAAAAAGCATTTGCAATGCATGTTGAATTATTTTGACCACAACTGTATATGTTACCGTATATACAAGGCGTGTTTGTATGACAGGAAAATTGTTTGAAACCTTGAATATGTAGTTGTTAATGGCATTGTATTCCAAGGCAAATATTACCTGTTTTAATTGCGTATTTTGATGATGACCTCACTTATGTCATTGTTCTATTATCTCTTCCCTATTCACTTTTACACAGCGAAGCTGCTATCTTCTTAGCTGTGTGCTTAATGCACAGCATGTTTGCATGCAAATTTGCAAATTTCATCCATGCTGCATGTCAAATGTATGCATATTTGACAATAAAGATGACCTTGACCTTGACCGAGACTTATCCTAATCAAATTAAATATGGGATTTATTCTGAAAGAAGACCAAAGGCAAGATTATGGATGGAAAAACAATGAAGTGGCAGGTTAATCCAATCACACAAACAGTATGTCCATAAATATTTGGTATTTCTGCTCGTGTTCTCAGCATTCACGTGTAATTTCTGAGGGAATTGCAATCGTGTCTAACGTCGTCAAAGCGCTTCACAAGCTTTGTCTTAACACCACCCACCCATCCTTTTTCCATATTGCTTATCCGATTCAGGGTCACGGCAGCGGCGGTAATTTAGCCAACAGGTGGACTAAATCCTTGGCAGTTGATGTTTACACTGGCTTGACCTGTAGGCCGGATATCAAAGTACAGTACTGTACTACGCACAACCAGTCGAGGCAGAGTAGATTTTGGGCGATTTTACTACACACCTTATTCTACCAGAAGAGGGCGCTCCAATAATTCAGTGAGATATTGAAGGGCTCGTTATTCAGAAACCCCCAATGACCATGCTTCAAAATAACACCAAAGTTTGCCAAATTTAATCTCTTCTTCGGCTACGGAATCAGTTCATTAAGATTGCAAATAACTATATATCGGAATAGTTTGAAACTCGTTGTGCAGTGTTTTACACTGTGGGCTGTTTGTTTTGATCATTTTGTAATATCCATCCATTATCTGAACCGCTTTATTCTCATGAGGGTTGCGGGTGTACATGGAGCCTACCCCAGCTGTCATTGGGCAGCAGGCGAGGTATACCCTGAACCGGTTGCAGTCTACTTGAAGGACACACATTGACAAACAACCACACACACACACGCAAACTCCACGCAGGAAGGCGGTCGACCGGAATCAAACCCTGAACCTCTGTACTGTGAAGCGGAGTGCTAACCATCAGTCACCGTATTGCCCGATTTTGTAACACTGCATTTGAAATCTGTCAAATGAGTTGTCTTTTGTTTTAAAGCAGTGGTGCTTTGCAGCCAGGTCAACTCTCTTTCGATCTCGCTGAGGACTTTTATTTGGTGAAATAAATGATACAGTACTTAAATATTTCGTACCAGCTATTTATGAAATTATATTTAGAATTCCAATTCTCTGCAACTCATGTTTGGCAAGTAGGGTTAAGGTCTCAGTCCAGTGCTGGTGTAGTCAGTACAGCAGTTGCAAGCTTTGCCTCTCTGCTGCACTGCTCTCAGCAGTGTGATTCCTGAACATTGTACATACAGTGGAAGAACAACTTCAAACATGTTGGTTGGAGAAGGCATCCTTCAAGCCCGAGACAGGCTACTACTCTTTGCATGCTGTATCATTCTGACATCCCTCGTTGCATGCCTGCATGTGTGGTGTCAAGGCCAAAAATACTGTGACATCATCAGTCACAATCTGAATGTAAACAAAATATTTGATGTTTTTTCTTACTTATTATTAGAAATCATTTAAATGAATCTCGATGATAATGTATGCATGTGAGGATTTCAATCAATCAGTTTTAGATGAAGAATAAAGGTAAAATGTCACATTGGCTGGAGCAGGCTTGTTCTGACGTCTCTGCTTGACTACTGTCGGACACATCATGAAACACACACACACAAAAAACCCCACCAACCACATCAACAACTTTACTGAGCAATCAAGTTTGTGCCACTTACCAGAAGTTAGCGCTGATCCAATGCAAACTTGTGCAGCCACAGAACTATGCAGCTCTGCTTACCTTTTACTTTTGATTGTGTATTTCAGATAGTGTAGGCTTACAGACAGACACCGACTATTGCTTGTTATAGATATTGCTCCTAATCGAGTCTTGTTGTGAAGTCATGGGTTGGAAAAATTTTGGTGTGAAGGCGGTCATTATATATTAACTCATTCATTAACAGCCAATTCTAGACCAAGTCTGAAAAGACGTTTAAAAACGTCTTTGGGAGTGAATGAGTTAATATATTAGCCACACAGTTAGTTACATAATATATTCAATATTCAAGTTATGTAGAAATACATATGAACATGAATACAAACTAAAAAAAAACCACAAATTAATCCCTTCGTATAAGTGCTTTTGGCCTGTTTTTATATCGTAGTACATATTGTATACCGTTTCACATTTATCCATCCATCCATTTTCTGATCCGCTTATCCTCACAAGCATCGCGTTGCGTGCTGGACCCTATCCCAGGTGCCTTCGGGTAGTAGCCAGGTTTCACCCTGAACTGGTTGCCAGCCAATCGCAGGGCACATATTGATGAACAATCATCAGCGCTCACGCTCACACCAAGGGACAATTTAGATCATTCCATTAACCTGCCATTAATGTTTTTGGAATGTGGGAGGAAACCGGATTACCCGGAGAAAACCCACACAGGCACGGGGGAACATGTAAACCCCGCACAGAAAGGCCAGAGCGGAAATCAAACCCACAACCTCTGCACTGTGAGGCCAACGTGAAAACCAGTCGCCCACCGGGCCGCCGTCTCACATTTAGTCATTTACAATTCCCTGTTTTGTGACAAAGAGAAATGCATTTTTTACAGCCAGTCCTCAGCCATCTGGGTCCCCATTGATGTCAAAGCTGGCACTGACCCAGGATCCAAGGCCCCACGGGGAGGGTTTCGACAGGGTTGAGCCTTTCGGATGTTTCCTTTCTGTTCTTCTATGACATCTTCCTGCTTCAGGATACCTCTGGGAGCCTTTAAGCAATATTCCACCTGGCCTGAAGAGCTGCAAGATAATTTTGAACGGCAGTTTCAAATTAGACCAAAGCACAGATAAAAGACAGTGAAAACATTCAAGGTTTGGGTGCTTTTTGAAAAAATGTGTTTTGTACCCCTTGACCGTTTCCTGCAAAATTAGTAAAACCTTAGATTTCAGGGCCAAGTCTTAATGTACTGCGGGACTGAGCTGCAGAACAAAAATGGCATTAGTATGACATTAACAATCATTCACACATGATTCAAACCTATGGAGAACTGAAATACCCAATTAAAAAAAACCCATGTTTTTGGAATGAAAGAGGAAGTCCAGAGTATCAGTGTTTCATCATACTGTTTGATTTTTCATTGCAGTCAGTTTTTATCTTGCTTTGGCTGATGTTTTTTTAAATTCAATCAGTTTAAATTCATTTTTAGTGGATGAAAATGAACATTTTCACGATGGAGTTAGTTTTTATGAACGTAAAATGTAGTTTTTTAAATAGCACTTTTGTTGTTCATTTTATTTCATTAACCAAGAGTTGTTTTCAATTTAGGTATTTCATGAGTTTTCATTAACTAAAATAACCTTACCTTAGTACCAATAGAAAACTTACAGAATCATGGGGAGAATATGCAAACTCAACAGATGTTTGTGCTGTGATTCAACCTTGGGACCTCAAACCTATGACGGAGACGTGCTTACTCTTAAACCACAGAGCTTCCTCATTCTGATTTTTAACATTATTACATGATCTTGATTCTAAAGGATTCGCTCACTTTTTTGCCTAATTTGCTCCAATACCTTAACAGCAGCTGTGTTTGTCGGGACAGGGTGCTAGGTGATATTAGCTGTGACTGATCAACAACACATGTGTATCCTCTCATGGGGGATTTAGTAGAACACAGCCATGCATAAGATCAGCCCTCACGTTTCTGGACAAAATCTTCCAAACTCTCATTTGAGGATTTTCTACGCTGGTCTTCATAAATTTAGAAAGATTGTTGTTTCTGTCAAGAAGGCCTAGACTGTCGAATGGGTATTTCCTTTTTGAGGTTGAGCTTGTTGGCATATGTCCAGCACAGTCGTACTGTCCCATGAGTAATCATCAGCCATTACAATAGATCTAACAAAGCTAATTTGTGTCTTTCCTGTTTTGCCTCTGTACGTTTCCCAAAGCTGACACTGATTCATACCTTCCTAATTGGCGCTCACTATGAACTACCACTCCAAAAAACCAGGGTAAGATACTGCTGAAATGCAGGGATTCCACAGTGATCCCACTGAGAAAGAGATTAATGGCTTCCTCTGTTGTGACTCTTTGGCATTACAATACTCAGATCGAGAAGGTTACTTTCAGTGGAATTCCCCGTGCAGGTTCCCAGGTCACAAGACAATAATACAGAAACGTTTGAATCAGTGTGTGTGTGTGTGTGTGTGTGTGTGTGTGTGTGTGTATATATATATATATATATATTAGAGCTGTCAAATGATTAAAATATTTAATCTAATTAAAAACTCAACTGTCATAATTAACTCAAATTAACTAAAAATTAATCATGATTACTCACGTATTTTTATTGTTTCTGAATTTCCTTTTATATTTTTTGTCCTATTTTCCCCCATTTTAATGCTCTCATCAACATGGAACCATGAATCAGTTTTCTATGTGCAAAATGCAAATATTTACTGAAATAATGTTTTGATTTTCAATTTTACATGAACATTTTTCACTTGGAGCAGTTATTCACACATAATCTCTCACACAATATTACTGTCCATCAACAACAGTGAAAAAAATATTTTGTCACACAACAGCTGCTTGAACAGCTCTTTTTATGGAATCAAAACAGCGCAATATAACATTATAAAGTGCACATCTAAGGTAAACTAGTACTCAGCCTATAATGGATTTAAGCAATGGTTGCATACTTCGTTTTTCTCAAATTTGCTTTGAACACAGCAGTCAGGCTATGCTGATTCTGTTGGTCCTTCTTGCTCGGACGTCTCTCTACGGGTTTGTGTCGACATCATTTCGGATGCTTGTAATGGAGGCTCTTGCTGGCAATCAGTAATGGTTGTTCAGTTAGGGATTGTCGGTCAGCATGGAAGGATCTCTCGTTCTGTACTTTTTGGATCATTTATTGGAGCACTTTGCAGCAGAAGTAGGAGTAGTAGTAGTTGTAACAGAAGTATCAGAAGCAGGTAATAACCTAAATTACACATACATGCAGTAAAACATTAATATATCTATCTTTCTGCATCACAATGTAAATATGTATATGATTGACATTATTTAATAACTTTATTTAACAATACGTTTAATAAATAATTTAATCAACCGTGATTTCACTATGTATCAATATTGTCTTCATTATTCATTGTTTTAAACGTAAGTAACCATACAACACAAACATATCAAGTCGAATCGAACAAAAGAACTACAAGTCCCAAAGGTCCAACCCGGAAGTGGAGCGCCGGCATGATTTACCCCAGCTGCAACGCAATTTACTTCGTTTAAACGTCAGATTGCAGACGGACAAACATGACAACTATGCAAAAATTAGCTAAATAAAGACAGCCCTGTTCTAGCAACATTTTAGCCCACGCTGTTTAAATTGCCGATTGCGAACGGTAACTGACTGTGATTGCATAGCGATGCGGCAAACAAAGCAACCGATCATGACCGAATCTAAAATCTAACTTTACACATCTGACTTGATAAGAAGCACTCACGTAGCTTAACATTGAGCCATGCCGACGACGAAGCGAGTGTATTCACTCACGAAACAAAACGCTATTTATACGGCGAACGTCACCTGTCAGTGGCAGCCCCGCCCCTCTTAAAGCGCCAGGTCAATCCAACAGGAGTCGTTCAGCAAATTTGTTCTTCGTCGTGTCATCCATTTTCTTCGTTTTGAAATGATCCATAGCTGTCTGTCTGAGACAAGGGTGCGGAGTACGAACGTCAGCTGTGCGCTTGGCCATTAAGTGGTATTTCAGACTCGACGTGTACACACAGAGTTGTGTGCGTGTGTGTTTGTATACTGTATATACAAACACAGTCAATATGCACAAACACAATCAATGTGCACATGGTGTCTGACATTGTAATTGATACCTTTTTTCCACACAACTACACTTTCCCTCGGACAATGCAAATCACACATTTCCCAAAACATAATTAAAGTGATTTTTTTCATTTAATGTTAAATAGTAAAAAAATATACATTGCATCTACACAACTGAACATGGGTTTAAAAATAAATGACTGGATTTCACAGCACTGCGATGTAACCGACACATAACATGTATTTGCGTAAAATTAAGATCCAATGCCATACATATGTAAAAATAGTTTTAATTCTTTCGGAGACATGTAAAAGTCAAACATAATGATGTTCCTCCGGCTCCCACTCACCTGCTTAACCTGAGGCTCGGCATATATAGCATATGTGTGAAATCAAATGTAACAAAACAAAGACAGCTCCCTGATTACAATATGAAATGTGGACACTGTTGCTGCTTTCCCATGCAGGATTTAATTGTTGTTCAGCTTGCACTATTAATTGAACTCCATTCGGTGAACACATTCAACTAAGAAACAAAAAAAACCTCTCATCAGTCGTCAGTCAATCTGATCATCCAACAATCAGACTATGCTAAACTGGTAAAAGTGATTGATCTGAAGCAAGTTAATGTGTCTAAGAATGTTCTACAAACATCATGAAGGAATTGCAATATTGTCAACTATTAATCCTTGTTATTTTATATCCTGGGAATGAGTGAATTGTTGGGATTCCTTAGTGGTGAAGCGCACAATGCTATCGTCCTTCCTGTGTCCAAGAGCATTGTTATGAAATTTGCCATGTTTGACGATGAACATGAACTGATCACCAAAATATCTCGAGGCTTTATTCTTAACTTTTCTCAAGTTAACATTATCCACTTTTGGAAACATTAGTAGCGCCACACTCTTGAGCCACAACTCATCTCGGATCAAAAATACACAGAGAAAGAGTCTTTGGTTGTGCTGTGCATGGCTTTCCTCAAAACAGCAGGACATTTTCAGTCCCAAATAAGGAAGAGTTTTATCGAGAAGGTATTTTTCTCACCGCCCCTCCATGCATTTTCACACAATATCGCCTGTCTTTAACCTGTAAGACAAAGGAGGAAATGGCTGTCAGTCAGATCATTTCACAGCTGCAATGTTCCGACCATTTCAATGTAGCCTACTGTCGGCCTATATTTCTGCTATCCAAAGAAAACAAGACAGATGTCTGGAGTGAAAAGAACATTTTCATTTTTAATAGTTTGATGGACAATGCTTGGTATGTCTTATATTCTAAATCCATGTTCAGGGAATTAACGTCAAGTCTATTCATTGAAAATGCTACATTTTCCTTAATTGTTCCTTGTGCACCAGCACATTGGTAGGTTGACACATGGCATGATTAATGACATATACAAAGCCATTGTAACAACACCGAAATTTATTTGAACTCTACCTATTTTGTACAGAATTTGAAATTGTGTTGACATTCTGGTTTTGCTTCTCTATTTGATGTCATTCTCAAAAGTAGATTAGACTCTGACACGGATATTAAATATAGCCTCAGGGTTTCGTGTGTGTTGTGCGGATTGGAGTGCGAATGCAAATTTGAATTCTTACCCCTTTTCGCTGTTTGCTGAGGCAGAATGTGCAGATGCTCCGGGGCTGCCCGGGGTCTCCTCTGCCCCTCACCTCCTTGTACACGGCGCCGAGACACGGCGCGCCGTCCTCCCTCCCGTCGCCCACCACCAGCACATTGGCCAGGTGCGAAATATAGCTGGACGCCAGACGCAGCGTTTCGATTTTGGAAAGTTTTCGGTCCATCGGTTCGGTGGGAATGAGCGTCCGTAACGCGCTGAAAGCCGTGTTGACGTTCTGAGTCCGGTGTCTCTCCCTGGCGTTGGCGGCGTTCCGCTGCTGGACCACGACCCCACTGGTGCCGCCGGGCACTGCGCAGCAGCTGTAACCCTGGTCCGTGCTGCCTTCGCTCTCGCTGCGGTTCCCTTCTTCCTCGTCCGACGTCAGGGTCAAGTCAACGGAGAAAGCGAAGCGATGAACCGACATCGGCCTGAGCATCGTGAAAGCCATAGCGCCGAGAAGAGGAAGACCGCTCGCTCTATTACTTTCCAGTTCAACAGCTGCATACAGACAGCAGCTTACCCAAGTAGGCTTACCCAACTAGTTTGGTCAGCCGCGCCTGTTTTCATTCAAGAAGAATGGTGTCTGAGGGTCTTGGAGGGTGGGGTGGGGGCTCTGCAGAGTCACCCCTTTTTTTTCTCCTCAAGTAAAAGACAGCATAATGTAATAGTTTTAGAAATGTCTCCATCTCTCTCTGTCTCCCTTCTGAATGTGTGTGTGTGTGCGACGCGCGTTTAAAAAACAAATTACAGTAAACAGATGCAAGACCATCAAAGATGATAACGTGTCTGTTTAATATTTTAGGTGGAGCGAGATACACATGAATTAATTGTATATATCACCCTCACAAAGGCATAATTGTAAATGCAAACTGTGTTCTAAGTCAACATCCCACGAATAGAAAGGCCTCTTTATACTTCCGAGTACAGTACAGTACTGGAGAGCGACAAACACGGACATCGTCCGTGGCTACAACACCGACTTATATATGATTATATGATTCCGATCAATGGTCACCAATGTGGTACCCAGGTAGCCCTCGAGGCCCGCCATGAGAAGCCCGTGGGCCTGTTTTAAAAAAAGCTCGGCAGTGGTGTGATTTTGTGATTATCCAGTCATGTTGTAAAAGTAACAATTTGAAAATGTAAACACTGGCAGAGATTTCACATGTTGACATTGATGTTTCCTAATTAGGAGATGTGAGATGAAACGAAACAGCAACATTATCCATATATCCATCCGTCTGTCTATTTTCAACACCGCTTATCCTGAACTGACTTTTTACAGCAACATTATCCATCCATCCGTTTTCTGATCCGCTTTATCCTCACAAGGGTCGCGGGGCGTGCTGGAACCTATCTGAATCGGTTGCCAGACAATCGCAGGGCACACACAGAAGAACAACCATTTGCGCTCACAATCACACCTAAGGACAGAGAAAACCCACACAGGCAGGTGGACAACATGCAAACTTCACACAGGAACTCCAGAGCCGTAATCGAACCCTGTACCTCTGCAATGTGAGCTGGACGTGTTAACCTGTCGATCACCATGCCGCCGCATTTCAATCATTTCTTCAAATAAGTTCTTGCAGGGAGATAACAGCATATCTCGACCCAGTCAGTACAAATCACGCAGTGTTTTGTGAAGTTATTTCGAACAACTAATGTAATGTAATAATAAATAAAGTAATATATGTGAAGTCAGACGGTAGGGTCCCCCCCCCCAACTTTTTTTTCGCTTTTCCTGGTTTGACGTCAGAAAAATCTGACTTCTCCCTTTCTTTCAATCTAGCATTAGTGCATTCATATGTATGTCCGTGGTCACGGAACCCCTGCGTTCCCTCTGCAACACATGCCATGCACTCGACAGAAATTGTCGCTGCACAGAGAATGTTGCACGGATCATCTCCAGTGATTGGCCCATTTAGTCAGATGGTGTAATGAGGTACCCAGCTTTCCCCCGTGAGCAGAAATCCTATTGAACTTTCATTCAGTGGCCGCACATATGATGTACACCGCCATCGATTTGACAATCTAATTAAACGCATCATCTGGTTATCTAAGTCCATTGGTTGTATTAGGCAATGTTCCATGTTGTCATTTTGTTTCTTGTTCCGCAAGGTAAAAGGTGTGTGACATACACAGCAGCCATCTCGTTACCTTGCGTCCCGCGTCCTAGACGCATAATTTTCCCGCGGGACGCACAGTTCCAAATAATGTGCGTTTTTGGGACGCAAGGAAATTTCTCAGTCAAAACAAAAAACAACTACAGCACATCGTTTTTTTCAGCAAAGATCGCAGTTTGACAAACGCCGCCATTGTTGTTTTGATCTGGCGTTGAGTAATCTCGCGTGACGAGATTTCCGTTCTCGCGAGACGAGATAGGCGGGTCGTCAGACGACTGCCAAGTTGTGTAACGTTAAAACGAGTGTTACGAAAGTTTATTGCGGAGATATCACAGAAGAAGCAGATAAAGTTGCATAGTTTTTTTGCGATAATAAGTTGACTTTGAGAAAGCCTTGCATCATTGGAAGCAGAGTAAAGAGAGGAGAATTTATGAACTCAAAGACTGAGCCATGGGATGAAATAAGAACCTATTTCACAGCAAATCTTGTATGCCTGAATTATTTAAAATTTTGCAGCATTTGTTTATAAGAAATAAACCTATTATCAATGTAGGTTGTTGTTGTTTGTGTTATTATCATATGCAATTGAATAAGTAGACCATTTCAGAATTCGAAATTTGGGACTCTCTAAATGCATAATGGGACTCATACTTTTCTGATCAGCGAGTTGCAGGGCCTGCATCACCACAGCAGGTTTGGAGGACGTCCGTAGGGTTTGTGCCGCCAGAGCAGGGTCAAAATGCTACTGCAAAAGGTGCAATGCTCGAGTAGGATTAGAAGGCGGCCACAGCGCGTGCCCCAAATGGCTCTGCAGAGGAGCCGAGACTGGTACCTGGTGCCGTCAACGTGCCGGGGCGACTACCTGGTCCTGCCGAGGTCTCCAGCTGCAAAGGTGCTGGCACGAGGCCTAGCCTTATCAATTTGCCACCATAGAAGTTGGGGAGATCAAGAGACACAAGAGGCCAGGAGTACAGCCATGAGGAAGGTGACAGGAAGAAACATTACAAATAGTATGAGGTGAAGAAGTAGAGAGTGAACGAGAGGACGAAAAAGGCAGAGAGTGAAGTGGCTTGGGAGCAGGCTCAGATTGACATGACTTGTAAAAGGCGAGATTACAGAAGGAACCGGAACCTTGATCTGGGTGCCTATATTGGCCATGCCGCAAAGGTCCCAGATAAATGGCCAACCGGGCACCCAAGTAAATGTCTGAAGGGAAAGGTCTGGGTGTACACTGAGGGACACTTAACAGAGACCCGCCAGGCTTCTCGTTTTGTCCCCCCCACCCCCCATGTTGGTTATTGCTGTCTTGTCCATGTTCCTCCACGTTTCCATTGAAAATGTGTGGCGCATTATGAAGCATAAAAGACAAGAACCGAGACCCCGGATTGTTGAACAGCTGAAACTGTACATCAAGCAAGATTGGGAAATAATAGTCCAAAGCTTCAACAATGAGTGTCCTCAGTTCCCAAACGTTGACTGAAACGTTAAAAGAAAAGGTGATGTAACACATTGGCAAACATGACCCCATCCCACTTTTTAGGAACAAGTTACAGCCATAAAATTCAAGTTTATGATTATTTGATAAAAACAATGCGATCAAGCGATTGTGAAGGTCTGTGTTTGGCTTTAGATATAATTTTTAAAAATTAAAGAGATTGCAAAATCGATAAAAACGTACATGTAATCTCTTCAAAATGGGAAATTTCCTGCGAAAATGAAAATGACAAAAGTTCATCAGTCTGAACATTAGTTTTCATGTTTTTCTATTTACTTACTTTTACTTACTTTTGATTTGAAAATCATTGTATTCTGTTTTTATTTCTGTTTAACGCAACGCCCCAACTTCATTGGAATTCGGTTTGTACATCCTGTAAATAAAAAATAATTGGTGACTTTTTAATGAGATGCAAAGTGTGGAAGCAAAGTTGACCGCAGTTGTGGCTCATGCCCTGAGAGGGTCAATGTGAGCTGTAGATTTTTCATTTTGAGCTGAGGGTAAATAAACACTCAGCAGATGCAAAGGGTGATGAAGTCTGAACTTTCTCGGTGGAAACTGAGCAAATGGCTTCCAGATTGACTCATGCTATGGAGGCAGTGTGGGACTGAGTGGCGGAGAGAGACACGCCATCACAGCGCCTGTTTTTACAAACACCACATCTCAACACATCAAACCAGGCCACCGGCAGCTCCTGGCCTCCAGCTCAGCTGCACTAACAACTGTGACCTATGCAGAACCTGGCTCTGCTCATAAAGCAGGACACCATGGTGTTTTACCACATTCAGCTCGCCAGCAACAGGACCCCACTGCACTTTCTCTCCCTCAGTACCTCCGTCTCGTCACAGTTTGGAATCGTAAATACTTCACCCCTGCTTTCCCTCCAAACACACACATATACACACGGTGTCTTGGACAAATGGCATTAAATACCCGCTGAAGGCATTCAAGCACTAATGAAATGTAAGATTGCTCGGATGTGTTTCAGAGACCAATGTGAGAATGCCACTAGATTGTCCAGTGGACCCCACTATTCGTGGCCGCAAATAGCTAAAATACACAAATAATAGTTGTGGAAAAAATCCTTCAATTTCTTGGACAAATGCTGATAAATCGCCAAGAAGAGTTTTACTCAAAAACAAGGGATCTCTTACCCCAATAAATAAATAAATAAAGTCTGCAACGATAACAATGCGGGGGTCAGCCAGTCAGAACGGTAGGAAGGTGCCCTACAATTGGTAGATGATTGTAAAATAAGACTCAGCACTTAAATTGAATTCAACAAGTTATAGTCGAATGTATTTAGCTGTTCATTTGCAGTTTGCACAAAACTAAATCCTGTCACTAGCATTTACATTTCATCAGTTGTGCTCAACGGTGTCATTGGTGCTGTGACATTGTACTCACTTGGCCTCTGTGCAACCAGCATGGGTTCAATTCTCATTGAGTGATGGTGTGAAAAGCTTGTCGCTTTGCAGTTGTGTTTAAAAATGTGAGTAGAGCTCAAAATCCTGATCGCTTTTTCAATATTTCAATGCACATGCATATTGAATTGTACACTGTGCGTTATATTCTAAATCAAAACGTGTACATATCATATACGACATACAGTATCAATAAAAAGGCAAACAAACTGCTTAGTTTGGATGACAAAACGTTTTTGAATGCCTGAAAAGAGAAAAATCAATGGTACTGTAAAGAAAATTCATGAAAAAAAGAACTCGCAGTCTGAAACCAAGTGTAAAGCACATAAAAATGAATCAACTTCTCTATTAAGAAAATGTAAGGAGTAAAGACAATCAAAGGTTGCTAAAAAGAATAAAAATAATGTCAAAGGAATCTGCCAACTGCTAAAAGAAGAAGAACCAAGAGAAAAACAGGCAACATGGTTCCATATTACATGTAAGAATTGAATGCTGTCTGTTCTAAATCTTTTTTTAACCCTTTCATGCACCCTGTAACCTGATAGCACGGATCAGCTGTCCACTGTAGTGACCGCTGTCCCTCAAAGGGTTAAACCAGTAGATGAAATATAAATTATTTGCATTGTAAATTAAATTAAAAACAAAAGATCAAGTGATTGTGAAGGTCTGTGTTTGGCTTTAGATATAATTTTTAAAAATTAAAGAGATTGCTAAATGGATAAAAACGTACATGTAATCTCTTCTCAAAATGGAAAATTTCCTGCGAAAATGAAAATGACAAAAGTCTTCCCAGTTTTTTAAAAAACGTGACAAACACCCAGTTGCTAACTACATGCCAATTTCTTTGCTACTACAATTCTCAAAAATTTTAGAAGAGCTTTATACTGTGAGATTATGTCATTTTATTGATCAATACAAGCTCCTCAACAGTAACATTAACAGTAGCAGTAGAATTAAATCTTAAAACAAAAGAAATTTCTTTGGGAACAAAAATAAATAACATGGATGTAGAACTGAAATTAAATAATGAATATACTGTACATAAATTATCCATCCATCCATTTTCTGATCCGCTTTAATCTCACAAGGGGGGTGGTGGAGCCTATCCCGGCTGTCTTCGGGCAGTAGGCGGGTACATCCTGAACCAGTTGCCAGCCAATCTCAGGGCACTCAGAGACAAACAACCGTCTCACTCACACCTAAGGACAATTTTGAATGTTCAATCAGCCTGCCACGCATGTTTTTGGAATGTCGGAGGAAACCGGAATACCTGGAGAAAACCCACGCAGGCACAGGGAGGTTGGAGCCGGAATCAAACCCTGCACCTCTACACTATGAGGTTGACGCGCTAACCACTGATGAGATCATGAGATCATGAACATAGAGAGTCTGTCATCTGTCACGCTTTGACCGTAAATGTCATGATCCTGATCTTGTGTTTCCACAGCAGGTGGCAGAGGAGGGCTGCCCCTCCACTTTGCACACCTGCTGTCAGTTTAATCCGCTGACTATTTAAGGACTCCTATATTGTCATGTCTCTGTCGGAAAATAAATAGTTTTTTTTGTTGGGTTTCTTCTATCTATTGTAGTCTATTTATTGACAAGCAGTTTCCATGTATGTTTTTATTTTAACGTTTTTTTTGCAAGCGGTTTTGGTTGACTCTTTTACCTGGTATTGTACCAGCGTTCTTTGTTAAACTTTGTCGGTATATTTTTGTTAATGAACTTTCATTCTCAATTCTTTCCGAGTTTACATTCCTGGAGTCCAATTCTGTCCAGAGCTTTCCAGAAACCTGACAGAATTATCCGACCACCATGGACTCTGTGAACTCTGAAAAGATCATGCAAGCACTGGCCAACCAAGGTCAACTGGTGGGACCGTATAAGTCCGTGATCACGGAACTCCGCGGTGCGGTCGCCTTGATGGCGAGGATTGGGGTCACAGGTGGAGCAGTCCTGCTCGCAAACCCCTCCACCTTCGATTCCTCCACCCACAGTTACAAGTGTGTATTCCCCCACAGTTCATGTTCGCAAAAACTCTCCTTCTGCATCCTCCTCGTTATGGTGGGGACCGAGCAATTCATTCACCATTGCAGCCTGATTTTTGACCAGCCTTAGACAATACTGAGGTTGCGTTTATAACGAGTCTCTTGACTAGCCAGGCGAGCTCTTGGCCCGTAGCCGTGAGCAATTTACAGCAATTTGGTGCCCCTTCCAACAGATGGCTCCCTTGGTGACCGTCTGGTTCCCCATGCCCAGGGCCAATCCCTGGTGGCAGGGGGTTTTGGTCTCAGTCTGTTGCATGCTGTTCTCTTTGGTCTGTCAGAGGCAGAGCAGCCCTGCATGGCTCCGTCCCTATGGCTATGAGTTGCAAGCAGCATCTTCTGTTGACGGCCCTCAGCATGAAGAGATTATTGTATTCAAGTTAGGCTCACTGCGGCGACAGTACTGCGTCTATTTCCTGTACTCAGAAGTGTCAAGTAACTAAGCGAAAATACTTCATAAACTTACTTAAAGTAGAAATTTTGGGGACATGCAATTGGTTTGTCCACGCCCACGCCCACGTCAGCCCAAGCCCCTGTTCACGTCCGGCTCTCCCATGTCCCCCGCTACGTCGAGCTCCGTCCACGTCAGGCCACACCCAGCCAAAGGGTTGCCGTCGCTTCTTGTTCCTGTTCTCCGGCGAGGCGAAGGTCGTCGTTGCTTTTGTTCACGTTCCTGGCGAGGCAAGCCTTTGGACAACTTTGGGACGTCTGGGATCCGTCCCTTCAGGGAGGGATATTGTCATGTTTCGGTTTGTGACCAACAGGTGGCACTGTGGGGCTTTTCCCTGCAGCTGCACACGTGTTGGTCGTTAGGTAATTAGTGGCTATAAAAGGACTCCCGGCCGACGACTCATTGTCGGGTCATTGTTTGTGGCTGTTCGTATGCCACTGTCATGTTTGTAGCTGTTTGTTTGCTGCCGTCATGTTTGTTTAGGTTTGTGATAGTTTTTACTTCAGTCATGGTTTTGTTTGCTACTTTGGATTCTTTTTGTTTTCAGGACGTTTAGGATATTGTTTTCTCTGTTTTAATACAATTTGTCAAGTTCACCCGGCTCCTCTCTCTTGCCTGCTTTTTGGGGTCCACCACCACCTCGCAAACGTGACAGAATGACCCGACCACCTGGACCCCGCAGGTACAGAGGGCTGGTCCCTATTCCACCATGTGCCTGGCGGAGCACGTCTGCGGCCGACACCCTTTTCCCCTTCAGGCAGCGCTGGTGATGTGGCTGTCCTGTTTTCGTCTCGTCAAGCCGCGTCTACGGTGGGCCGAGCCCCGTCCGCGTCCACGTTGAGCCGAGGCTCGTCACGTGTCTGTTCGAGCTGAGTCACATTCACGTCGACGACGAGCCGTGCCACGTCTACGCCCACGTCAGGACGAGCCCCTGTTCACGTCCGGCTGTCCCATGTCCCCCGCTACGTCGAGCTACGTCCATGTCAGGCCAAGCCCAGCCAAAGGGTTGCCGTCGCTTCATGTTCCTGTTCCTTGGCGAAGCGAAGGTTGCTTCGTGTTCCTGTTCCTTGGCGAGGCGAAGGCCGCCGTCGCTTCATGTTCCTGTTCCTTGGCGAGGCGAATGTCGCCGTCGCTTTTGTTCTTGTTCTCCGGCGAGGCAAGCCTTTTGGATAATTTTGGGACGTCTGCAGGGCTCTCCCTGCAGCTGCACACCTGTTGGTCGTTATGCATTTAGTCGCATAAAAGGAGTCCCTCCCGACCACTCAGTGTCGGGTCATTATTGCTTTTTGCCACTGTCATGTTTGTTGCCGTTTGTCTGCTGCTGTCTATGTCAGGTTTGTTTCGGTCATGTTTTGGTCACGGTTCTGTTGTAGCTTCAGTTGTGATTTTTGTTTGCTACTTTGGACTATGTTTGTTTTGGATTTAGTTTTCTGTGTTTTATTAAATAAAATTTGTCAAGTACACCCTGCTCCTCCCTCGTGCCTGCTTCTAGGGGTCAACCACGCAACGTGACAATGACCTTGAAGGACATAAATGCGCATTTAGGAAAAAAGACGTTCCGTTTCAAAGAAAAGTATTTTTTTCCATGTCACCTTAGGGGCTCCATAGAAAACTGTCGCCAAAATGTATATGGACATCTGTACTTGTATCCATATAAACCTCTAAACATCACTATGATCACCTTAAAGTTTGTATTTTATGGACAAATCACTTCTCTCATTAAGTAACATGAGCTTTGTAGTGACCATCTCTATGGAGAGAAAAATATCATTGCCATATAATCACCAATACTTGTCCAATCATTTTTATATATCAGAAGTTGATGTGAGCATAAGTAGACATGTCAACATAAATTTTGGTGTTTACTTATTTCCTACACTACCTGTTTAGACAGTTCTCATGCGTCACAGTACAGCAAGTCAGGAAGGACATATTACATTAGTGTCGACAACTGAAGAGCCATCTGAACCCGTTCCATAAAGGAAATTGCATTAGTATTGTGTGAATACATTGTTATGTTAATGGTTGAACAGCAGATGGAATTGGTTGCACAGGCAGAGGATGGTTGTAGCGCAAGAAAAGAATGAATGAATGAATACTTTATTGTCATTGCACACTTGTTACAACGAAATTTTGCAGGAGCCTCCACCCCCAAAGTGTTGTGAAATCTAAAAATATAAAAGTATAAAAAGTATATAAATACATTGCACTCCCCTGGACTTACACACAATCATATGCACACATTTAAAAATTAATAAAATATTCGGCACTAATTAAGGTACAGTCAAAGTTGTCTTACAAAATGATATTAGTCAGGCATTAACATGACAGTATGTGGACTATTTCGGACTCATTGAAATACAGTCGGAGATATCATGAGGTATATAGTAAAATTGCACTCCCCCCCAGGCCTACACATTCACATGCACACGATTTGAGGAATTGAGATTCAGCAACCTGACTGCCCAGGGATAGAAAGTGTTTCTGTGTCTGTTTGTCCGGCTTCTCATAACTCTATATTTCCTGCCCAAGGGCAGGAGGTTGAAGAAGCACCTGCCAGGGTGGGATGGATCAGTCAGGATTTTCTTTGCCCTTTGTAGCCCCCTTGAGTTTGCGATGTCATCCAGGGATGGCAGGGGGCAGCCGATGATTTTGTGCCGCTTTATGACCCCTTGCAGAGCATTCCTGTCTTTGGCCGTACAGCCGGCATACCACGCTGTGATGCCGTACGCCAATACGCTCTCCACTGTGGAGCGGTAGAAAGTGCGTAGCAGGTGTGAGCCCGTCTGGCATTTGTTCAGCAATCTTAAGAAGTGCAACCTCTGTTGCGCTTTCCCGACCACAGCATTTGTGTTGGCATGCCATTTGAGGTCATCTGTTACATGCACACCCAGGAACTTGAACGTCGAGACCTTCTCCACACAGACACCGCCCATCTGTAGTGGGGAGGGGTCTGCTTTCTTCCTCCTCCAGTCTATCACCATCTCCTTTGTTTTGCTGGTGTTCAGTAGCAAGTTGTTTGATGAACACCAGCCTACGAGTCTCTTTACCTCCTCCCTGTACGCTGTCTCATCGCCATCGGAAATGAGACCCACCAATGTAGTGTCATCAGCAAATTTCACGATGACATTTGAGTCATACATGGGGGTAAAGTCATGTGTGTACAGTGTAAACAGGAAGGGGCTCAGCACACAGCCCTGGGGGGAGCCCGTGCTGAGTGTCAGTGTGGAGGATGTGCGAGGCCCCACCCTCACAGTCTGTGGTCGATCTGTCAGGAAGCTTCTGATCCATTTGCAGGTGGGGGATGGGTAGTCCAGGTATTTCAACTTTGAGATGAGAATGTCGGTCAGGATGGTATTGAATGCTGAACTAAAATCCACAAAAAGCGCCCTGACATAGCTTCCCTGCTTCTCTCCATGGCTCGCGGCAGCATGTACAAAGGTGGAGATGGCATCAGCTGTTGATCTATTTTGTCTGTAGGCAAACTGATGCTGGTCGAAGTTCTGTGGGAGGCGTGATTTTAGATGGCGAAGAACTAGCCTCTCAAAACATTTCATGACCACTGGGGTCAGTGCCACTGGTCTGTAATCATTCAATCAACAGACATGCATTGGTGTATGATGACGAGAAGAGAAGTACAAGCACAAGCTCACTGTTCATACTAATTTTCGTTCATACTAATTTTCAAGAATGAACGATACAGAAAACTCAAGAGCCAACAAACCGTAAATTGAAGATTGATTTTCATTTCCATTTTTCTTTCAATTTGTGCTGCAGACACCCATTGAACTGAGTGGCCTGTTCAAAGCGATAGGGCAGCACATCACATATTGGATGAGTTCATTGTCACTGACATAAAAGCTGTAAATAATATCTGCAAAATTGAGTTAGAATGACATCATGTCATCAACATGTAATGGGCAGCATTTTTCACAGCCCGTTTTGTTCAGCGGAGAGGTCGGTGCTGTTGGACACTCTACGGCTGGATGGATGGATGGCTTGTGGAGCCGACAATAAGAAGAAAGGAGCGTCAGCGCAGAGCGCAGATGCGTATGCGGAACTCGGAGTCGCCGCTTGGAATTGAAGCGGATTTACATGGGACAGGAGATGTGAGCCAATCTCTTTTTCGTCAATGGATGCTAGTTGTTAGCTTTCAAACTTAGCTTGCAGCAGACGTGTGCACATTTTCAGCATGACGTCTGATCCACCGGTGAAAGGACACTTTGATTCTCTCCTCTCTCATCTCAAACTGCTTCAAACAACAAAGTGTATGTAGGAAAAGTGGTTAAGACTGCACGACTGTCTGTGTCTTATGTGTTGTCTTGTATTATTTTGTCATTTTATGTTAACTGTTCTGTTGATGGCGGCGCGGGCACCCGCAGCGGCTCTCCTTTTTGAGAGGAAAGAAATTTCATCTGTGCTGTATGTTGCACATCGAGCATATTTGACAATAAGGTTGACTTGAACTGGAAAAGCAGTGGTTTGGTATTCATTCAGTGAGTTCTTGCTTGTTGACTGATTGACATCTCCAAGGACCAAGTGCATGAGGCATCTTCACAAATAATTAGCCACTTCCAATATGGCTACAGGGTCAACGCACTCAATAAGGTGTTTACTGTATGTGCATTTCTTGTAAATATTGTCTTTGATCATGCCAGCGGTTGTCGTAAAGGGTGTCATTCAAGACTATTGGCTAGGAATGTTATGTGAATATATCCAAATATGTTGAATAATGTAAATGCCGTCTGTTCGACATTAATCATAAGTGTCCCCCCTCAGGTGCATTTCATGTGTCCCCCTTAAGCTCGGGCTGTGGCGACAGGTCTGTATGTTTATTCATCCTGAAATATACAAAATGCAATTCTCTTCTTTAATGCCACATGGAGCTATACAGCGTTTTTGCACATTATTTAGTGACGTGATGATGTTTCAAAGAGGTGGATTAAGTCAATTAAATAACAACTGTAAATAAATCCTCTTGAAAAATGACTTCAGCGTTCCACATTGTGTTGTTTAAGGCGAGCGGAGAGTAAAATGGTACAGCTCTGTCACTGTTTTATCATGAGTTTTCCCAATATAATTAAATGAAAAGAAATCAACTTTCTATTTCTTTTATAAGAGCTATGTTAAAATATTTTGCTAAATTCTAACATGCAAGTGATAGAGTATGACCTATTTGGGAGTGACAAAGATTATGTAAAGGCAAACCAAGTCAGGAAGACCTTGGAGAAATTATTTACCTGAAATTTGTGTCCATTATCAATGTACTTTTCTGAAGCAGATTGCATCTGATCTCTCGTATCCATCTTTATCAAGATGAAGCAAATTTGGCCCCTCTCAACTGTAGTCAGAGCATACCTTTTCAATTGACCCCTTCAAGACTCAGCTCTTATCCGATCGCCTCATTCTACCCCCACCCCTCCTCCCCCCTTCAACTCATACTTCCTTTCTGGCTGTATTTTACAGATCCTGTGTGAACTGTCATGACAGACACTGTGCCAGTAAAAGTTCAACAAATGGCCATCGTGCCTCAGTCATCCACTTCTCCCAATTAGACGACAGTTTACAGATGGCACTTGGTTTGGAAAGGCACAGTCGTAAGGCGTTTCAAGGCTGCAAAAGAATGAACTGGTTTTATTTTTACTCGACTGTGCAAACTAGCCCGTTGAAACGCCAAATGGGGTATGTTGTTACCTTTGTAAACTAAGCCCCCAACCTCCCTTCCAAGCCCATTTACGCTACGGTCCCACTATCTTGAACAAGCAGCTGCTTCTTGATCCTGGATTGATGAACAAACGTGTCCTTGACTCCTACGGGACCCTCAAACCGACAAGTGATCCAGGAAGTTGACGCACACGCAACAATTCATTCAGTGACACGCACTGTGCAGTCTTCAGTATCCAGCGGGGCCGACTTTTTGGTCCCTCTCCAGCATCTGTCCGCTTCCTCCAAAGTCACCTGGGACAGCTGAGTGAAGGCTTTGGCTGATAAAGACGTTATCGCATTTGTGAAATCTACAAGTTGGTCATCAATCTCTATCCGACAGAGGAGCAGACATGCATTAAGGTCTGATAAAGGAGGCTATAAAAATCTCATCCGCTGCTTGTTATGGACATGACAGTCATATCCTCTTGGTTGATTGTCAAACAGCGCTGACCCAAAGAGGTGATCTGCTCCTTTGTTTGTGCACACTCTTAGGACATGAAGGGGGCCAAGTTAAACAGATTGTTCATGTTGTTCTGTTGTCCCACTGTGGAGAAGGTTTCTATACTATTGGAAGCTGCAAGGAACAGAAACAAATAAGTGACGTCCGGTCGAGCCCACCCTTGTCCAAGTTTTTGTCAATTTTATTTTGGATTTTTTACTCCTGACTGACCAATCCAAAGTGTTGAAAATGGCTTTCCCTTTTTGCAATGCAATATCGATGGCTCAACAAATTAGTCATTTTTTGGGGTTCCCGGAAAAGTAATATGAGGGAGATCGCAGGATTCCGCCCGACGCCGGTGAAATGCCACTTACGTTGTGGGAACAATAAACAATTAGGATTTGTTGTATTGTTTGCATGACGACTCACACAATACAGAAATAATACCCATCCATCCATTTTCCAATCCACTTATCCTCACAAGGGTCGCGGGGCATGCTGGAGCCTATCCCAGCTGTCTTCGGGCAGTAGGCGGGGTACACCGTGAATCGGTTGCCAGCCAATCGCAGGGCACACAGAGACAAACAACCATCCGCACTCACACTCACATCTAGGGACAATTTGGAGTGTTCAATCAGCCTGCCATGCATGTTTTTGGAATGTGGGAGGAAACCGGACACCCGGAGAAAATCCATGCAGGCCCAGGGACAACATGCAAACTCCACACAGGGAGGCCGGAGCTGGAAGTGAACACTGTGAGGTCGACGCGCTAATCATTGGACCGCTGGGCCTCCCCCAGATATAATAGTGTACAGTACTGAAATATATAGAGAGCAGTGAAAAAAATGTCCTTTTCTCAAATTCTTTTTTCTAATTGTTTCCCCACTTTAACTCATTCACTCCCAAAAACGTTTTTAAACGTCTTTTCAGACTTGGTCCAGAATTGGTTGGTATTGAATGAGTCAATGTGGAAGAGCTTCAAAATATCAGACAAATGTAACTCAAGTAAACATAAATTGTCATTGTATTTATGAAAGAAAAAGACTATTCAGTAGTCAAGTAGTTTTTTTGCACAGGGCCCAGACCCTATGAATAGTTGTTTTGATCTGACATTTACATTTATTGGATGATCTTAAACAATAACGGGGGGAAAGCTTGCCAAAAATGTTGTTGCTCCATGTACAGCACTTTGTATGCAGCGATGGCTGTTCGAAAGTGCTCTATAAATACAGTTGAGTTGAGAAAAATGAAGAATTTTGAGAAGGGGGCAAATACTTTTCCAAACTTATGGTTATGAGTGCCGGTACACTTTGTACTGGATGTAAGTTCGCAGTGTTGACCATTGTGTCTAAAATAGCTGAGTCCAGTCTGAGGTCTTTAGAGACTCATACTTCTTATTTCCCATGAGGCGGCACGGGCTGAGGTCACTGAGCACTTATATAGGGTGGGGGTAGGCAACTGCGGTACGGGAGAGCCGCTTGTTTTCGAAATCAAATCATCAGGAGTGTTATTAGGCTTTTAAAGAGCTTGCTGATGCCCATATCATTTGAATCATGTATGTTGGAAGAGGGACACTTTTGAACAAACGGGAGACACATCCCTCACACCGCCTCACCTTCATTTTTGACTTTCATGTCACTTCACCTCAACTGATGTGAACATCTTATGTCTGGGAAGACATGTATACAACTGACTTTAAACACAATAGTCATGGTGCTGATTTATATACACTAACAGTGCGTGAACAATCATAAAACCGGTGGATGCACTGTAGTCTTCTACTACTACTGGGCAATGATAAACATCTAATATTAACAATAAAAACATGACATCTATTTACACAATGTCGCTCGGCATTTGGCACGTCACTTTCCTCCTACGTTAGGAGAGCGTGTTTTGTGTGCGCAAAAAGGTGAGTTAAAAAGAAAACTTTTTGCAAGAACTCAGAATTATATTTTCGATAAAAGTTGATTTGCTTCTTCCGTTTCTCTTGATGCCCTCATCGCCACCCATTTGCTTGCTCACAAGCATGACGCTGAACTTCGTAATGGATTTAAGAGGCAAACAAGTACAGAAGACTTTATGCCCCTTTTGAGCTGCAAGCCCAAATAAACCTAAACTGGAGTCGCGTGCATCGTGGCCGTCATAGTGAACCGGGAGTCTCATAATGGTCCCATCCCACCCCCCACTTTATTTCTATTTAGACTTGGGCATAAGCAATTAAAAAAAAAAATCATGACTTTTTGCATTTTCAAGCAATTCTCATCCAGTTTACTTTGTTGAAAACGACAGACATGTGAACTTTTTTCATTTTCAGTCGTTTGCATGAGACCCACGTGCAATAGTGATACCGGAGTCTATATATATATATATATATATATATATATACTTGTGGGTCTCATGCAAGATAAGATAAGAAAACCTTTATTAGTCTCACAGTGGAGAAATTCCCAATATATATATATATATATTTGAAATATATATATATCTATATAAATAGATATATATATAGATAGATATATATATATATATCAAAAACTGGTGCAACAATCCTGACTCCATCACTTTGGAAACCAGCTTTCGGCTATTGAACGTTGGCGAGGTGCTCCCTCTGCTGGCAGTTAGGAGCAACGAACTATAGAAACAGCCTACAAATACGGGCCAGAATGTTAAAGGGAGGGGGGTCAGCAGTTCAGAAATAGAATAAGAGGAAAAGCACCATCTTAACACCATCCATCCATCCATCCATCACTTTTTTGATCCACTTATCCTTTCAATACTTTGGGGGCGTGCTGGAGCCGATCCTCTTGTTTTATGTTGAGAGGGAAGAAATTTCATCTGTGCTGTATGTTACACATACAGTACATTTGACAATAAAGTTTATCCAATCCAATCCCAGCAATCCTTTTTCCCAATAATTACAATGGCTATGATAACTGGGATGCCAATTGTGACTGAATTTATTTGAAACAGTTGCAAAGCAAAGTTTTGTCTGACAATAAAAACGTAATTGATGATCATTTTAAACAACTCTAATGAGCACAGAGGTTTGTCCAAGAAAATGTCCAGGCTAGCACGAGGGTAAATATGTTTCAATTACTTTCAGATTGAACAAGTTCGGCTGTACTCTAGTTTTCTGGGAGGAGAGAATGTGCATTGTGAGCTTATTAAATGAGTGTGCGGTTTCTTCATATCTCTTTTCTACCATACAGTCTGGTGAGCCGCTCATTCAGTGACCCCTGTGTTAAAAACTTTAGATACATTCTTTCATCAAATGTGTCAATAATAATGTACCCCTCCCCTTTTCATTCATGTTTTTACATGAGGCCAATTTTAGTCATACTTTCACAACTTCAAATGCCACGAAAACATAGCTAAATAATACAATACTGATTTATATAGCGGGCGGCCCGGTAGTCCAGTGGTTAGCACGTCGGCTTTGCAGTGCAGAGGTACCGGGTTCGATTCCAGCTCCAGCCTCCCTGTGTGGAGTTTGCATGTTCTCCCCGGGCTTATGTGGGTTTTCTCCGGGTGCTCCGGTTTCCTCCCACATTCCAAAGACATGCATGGCAGGCTGATTGAGCAGTCTAAATTGTCCCTAGGTATGAGTGTGGGCGTGGATGGTTGTTTGTCTCTGTGTGCCCTGCGATTGGCTGGCAACCGATTCAGGGTGTCCCCCGTCTACTGCCCGGAGACAGCTGGGATAGGCTCCAGCACCCCCCGCGACCCTAGTGAGGATCAAGCGGTTCGGAAGATGAATGAATGAATGAATGAATGATTTATATAGCGCTTTCACAACAGCTGCAGCTGTAACATGTCATATTTCCGTTTGTGACCAACGGGTGGCACTGTGGGGCTTTTCTCTGCAGCTGCACACCTGTTAGTCGTTAGGTAATTTGTGGCTTTAAAAGGACTCCCAGCCCGAGCATTCATTGTCGGGTCATTGTTGCGCTTTGCCGCTGTCATGTTTGTTGCCGTTTGTCTGCTGCTGTCAGTGTCAGGTTTGTTTTGGTCAAGATTCTGTTTTAGCTTCAGTTGTGATTTTTGTTTGCTACTTTGGACTATGTTTGTTTTGGATTTAGTTTTCTGTGTTTTATGAAATACAATTCGTCAAGTACACCCTGCTCCTCCCTCCTGCCTACTTTTTGGGGTCCACCACCACCTCGCAACGTGACATAACAAAGCACTTAACAAAACAGTTAACATAAAGTATAATAATAAACACAACATATAACATAGACATGGACAGTCATGCAATCCTAACCACTTTTTCTGCATACACTTGGTTGTTGTTGTTTGAAGCAGTTCTAGATGAAAGAGGAGAGAATCAAAGTGTCCTTTCACCAGTGGATCAGAGACGTCATGCTTAAAATATGCACACGTCGGCTACAAGTTTCAAAGTCAACAAGAAGCTGTAGCATCCATTGACGAAAAAAAAACATTGGTTCACTTCTCCATTCCCATGTAAATCCATTTCAATTCCAAGCGGCGACTCTCAGTTCCAAATATGCATCTGTGCTCCACGCCGACGCTCCTCTCTCCTCATCCACGACTTCAGCAGCCATCCATCTAGCCACACCAATGCAACAGTGCCGACATCTCCACTGAACCAAAAGGGGCTGTGAAAAGTGCCCATTACAGGTGCAAAAAAATGTTTTTATTATTATTTTTTTAAATCTAATTATTTATTGGAAAATATTGTCCGACTGAAAACACTTCAAGTCAACGTTTCATTTGCAATTGTGGTGTGTGTGTGTGTGTGTGTGTGTGTGTGTGTGTGTATGTGTATATGCATACATATATATATATGTATATGTGTATATAAATATATATATATATATATATATATAAAAAAAATATATATATATATATATATATATATATATTTTTTTTTTTTTAGATCCTATTATTTATTTTCAAATCTTTAAATAGCCCTGCCACACCTTAAGGCGCGTTCCCACGTTGCAATTTGTGACATAGGTTTTGTGGCATGCAACACATTGCAACGTGTGAACCCCGAAGTTGGACAGACTTTTGTGGCATCCAACGTGTTGGATGCGTGTTGCATGAAATAGGACTTGCTCTATTTTCTTGCAACGTGTTGCATGAACCCGACCAATCAGAACGCGTTGCGCTACCACGTGACAAAAACATCGCGTCGTTATGGAAACCCAGAACACGGAAGTATAATGGCGTCGACACAGAAAAAAAAAAACGAGCGTTCCCGGGGCGACACCGAAAGGTTCATTAATTATTACCATTCACATGATTGCTTGTGGAACGTCGGGAGCCAGTTCTACTCAAGGAAGGAACACCGACAAGCTGCCTACACTAGCATATCGGAGTTGATGGGCGACTGCATGACAGGTATGGATGGCGATCGTATTCGGAAAAATATTCTCGCGAGATTTGATATTGTTTGCAACTGTTGCAACGTGGGAACACATTTGGTTTGCAACATCATATTTGCAATTTGTGTTATGCAACACATTGCATAACACAAATTGCAACGTGGGAACGCGCCTTTACAGTACCTCTCTGAGCTGCTTACACATCTGCCGCAGGTCTGTGGACCAGACACTATTAGAGATACCAAGAACTCAGCAGAGGCTCAGAGGGGATCAAGCCTTTCCCATTGCTCATCCCTCTCTTTGGAATGAATGCCGACTGAACGTTCGGCAGGCCCCCTTGCTGCACATCTGTAAAGCTCGTTTTAAAACTAATTTTTATTATTTGGCTTTTGACTCAGCATGAGACATGATTTTTAGTTTGACTGTTTTTGTGTATACAAGGGGGATTGTTTTAAAGTGCTCTATAAATACAGTTGAGTTGAGTTGTCTCACCTTTACAAACTTTAAATATCAACATGTTTTAAACATTGGACTTCTGTGCTCGTCACGGATTGTCCATAACGAACACCTTGTTCAGACATAAGGGTGTCCATATGTGCACTTGGCACTAGGACACCCTTGGCCGCAGTTCGATGATTGACTTTGTGGTTGTATCATCGGATTTGCGGCCGCATGTTTTGGACACACCTGGTGGTGAGTAGGCTCCGATGGTGGGGGAAGATGCCGGCCCGTCCTGGCAGACCCAAACGTATTGTGAGGGTTTGTTGGAAGCGTCTGGCGGAATCCCCTGTCAGAAGGAGTTTCAACTCCCACCTCCGACAGAGCTTTTCCCATGTTCCGGGGGAGGCGGGGGACATTGAGTCCGAATGGACCACGTTCCGTGCCTCTATTGCTGAGGCGGCCAATCTGAGTTGCGGCCTTAAGGTAGTTGGTGCCTGTCGTGGCGGCAACCCCCATACTCGCTGGTGGACACCAGCAGTAAGGGATGCCGTCAAGCTGAAGAAGGAGTCCTATCGGGCCTTTATGGCCTGTCGACTCCAGAGGCAGCTGACGGGTATCGACTGGCCAAGCGGAATGCGGCTTCGGTGGTCGCCGAGGCAAAAACTCGGACGTGGGAGGAGTTCGGTGAGGCCATGGAAGCCGACTTCCGAGCAGCTTCGAGGAAATTCTGGTCCACCATCCGACGTCTCAGGAGGGGGAAACAGTGCACCACTAACACTGTGTACAGTGGGGATGGGGCGCTGTTGACCTCGACTCGGGACGTTGTGAGCCGGTGGGCGGAGTACTTCGAAGACCTCCTCAACTCCACCAGCACGCCTTCCTTGGAGGAAGCAGAGTCTGGGGACTCTGAGGTGGGCTCTCCTATCTCTGTGGTCAAAGTCACCGATGTGGTTAAAAAGCTCCTCAGTGGCAGGGACCCAGGGGTGGACGAGATCCGCCCGGAGTTCCTCAAGGCTCTGGATGTTGTGGGGCTGTCCTGGTTGACACGCCTCTGCAACATCGCGTGGTCATCCAGCGTGCCTCTGGATTGGCAGACCGGGGTGGTGGTCCCTCTTTTTAAAAAGGGGGACCGGAGGGTGTGTTCCAACTACAGAGGGATCACACTCCTAAGCCTCCCTGGTAAGGTCTATTCAGGGGTGCTGGAGAGGAGGGTCCGTCGGGAAGTCGAGCCTCGGATTGAGGAGGAGCAGTGTGGTTTTCGTCCCGGCCGTGGAACAGTGGACCAGCTCTACACCCTTAGCAGGATCCTCGAGGGTATGTGGGAATTCGCCCAACCAGTCTACATGTGTTTTGTGGACTTGGAGAAGGCGTTTGACCGTGTCCCTCTGGGAGTTCTGTGGGGGGTGCTTCGTGGGTATGGGGTACCGAACCCCCTGATACGGGCTGTTCGGTTGCTATACCACCGATGTCAGAGTTTGGTTCGCATTGCCGGCAGTAAGTCGGAATCGTTTCCGGTGAGAGTGGGACTATGCCAAGGCTGCCCTTTGTCGCCGATTCTGTTCATCACCTTTATGGACAGAATTTCTAGGCGCAGCCGAAGCGTTGAGGGGGTCCGTTTTGGTGGCCTCAGTATTGCATCTCTGCTTTTTGCAGATGATGTGGTACTGCTGGCTCCTTCAAGCAGGGCTATCCAACTCTCACTGGAGTGTTTCGTAGCCATGTGAATCGGTTGGGATGAAAATCAGTACCTCCAAATCTGAAACAATGGTCCTCAGTTGGAAAAGGGTTGAGTGCCCTCTCCGGGTCGGGGAGGGGATCTTGCCCCAAGTGGAGGAGTTTAATTATCTTGGGGTCTTGTTCACGAGTGAGGGCAGAAGGGAGCGAGAGATCGACAGGCGGATCGGTGCAGCATCTGCTGTGATGCGGACGTTGTATCGGTCTGTCGTGGTAAAGAAGGAGCTGAGCCAAAGGGCGAAGCTCTCAATTTACCGGTCGATCTACGTTCCAGCCCTCATCTATGGTCAGGAGCTATGGGTCGTGACCGAAAGAACGAGAAATGAGTTTTCTCCGCAGGGTGTCCGGGCTTTCCCTTAGAGATAAGGTGAGAAGCTCGGTCATCCGGGAGGGGCTCAAACTAGAGCCGCTTCTCCTCCACATCGAGAGTAGCCAGATGAGGTGGCTGGGGCATCTGATTCGGATGCCTCCTGAGCGCCTCCCTAGTGAGGTGTTCCGGGCGTGTCCCACCGGGCGGAGACCCCGAGGACGACCCAGGACACGCTGGAGAGACTATGTCACCCAGCTGGCCTGGGTACGCCTCGGGATCCCCCGGGGAGAGCTGGAAGAAGCAGCTAGGGAGAGGGAAGTCTGGGCTTCCCTGCTTAAGCTGCTGCCCCCGCGACCCGGCCCCGGATAAGCGGTAGAAGATGGATGGATGGATGGATGGATGGATGGATATTTTAAACCAAGGTGGGTGTGTTGCTTTGTTTATTTTTTGCATCACTGGACAAACAAAAAGGATTTTTCACAAATTACCATATTTTCACGACCATTCGGCGCACCGTGTTGTTGGGCACGCCCACCCTTCACTCATTGGCAGACTTCTGCATGCCTGACGTCACTTACGCCCGCCTTTTCTCTATGTAAACAGCGTGTCGGCCAGAAGCGCGCTCAGTCAGGCTTTGGAACTCAGCTCATACACTAGACTTTAAATGGCGCCTTATGGTCGTGAAAATACGGTATTACATTTGATGAACTTTATTGTCTTCACCGATCTAATCAGACAGAATAAATATAATACGGCAGTGGATGTTTTATGTTTTGTTCTTAACAAAACAGTTCACCGCTTGGAAAACCTGTCCAGAAATAAATACAAATAAATAGTTGAAGAAATGAATCCATCCGTTTTCTGTATCCTCACTCAGTAGGGTTGTTGCTGCTGGTGAGCTGGAGCCTATTCCAGCTGACTTTGGGCAAGAGGCGGTGCAGACCCCGGAAGAAAGATGAAGTAACCCCACACCTCAGATGTTTGAAGCGGACCTGCTAACCAATTGGCAGCTGTGCCACCCACAGAGCACAAAGTCATTCTTCAATAAAAGAAAAAAATGTTTGCTGTGAACTTACTGTCTAATGAAATGAAATGAAAATAAATAAGGGTACCAATTAAGCAGAATCCATGAAAAGAGAAAATTATGAATTTATCTTGGCATAGAGTTCTTGAATAGTTTGAGTGGTTATTCAAATGTTATTGCATGGATCAAAAGGTAAGGATTAAGGGTGCATGCATGCGATAAGGCTGAGGTGCAGAGATTATTTAATCGCAAGAATCAAGTCAGTCAGTCCTCTGAGCCGCACCCGTCCTCTGCTTGGTGCCCTTTGAAGCATGATGACTCGTAATGTTTGCTCAAGTAAGACTTGAGCGCAAAGCTTTTGTGGCAGCGTTTACACGAATAGTGCTTGAATGCCGAATGTGTCTGCATGTGGGCGCGCAGGTTGGAGCGGTCAGCGAAGGCTTTCCCACAGTGGGCGCAGGCGAATGGTTTCTCGCCGGTGTGGGACCGCATGTGGCCCTGCAGGAGCCAAGGCCGGCTGAAAGCTTTACCACACACCGTGCAACCGTGCTTCAAGTCGTGGGTCAGCATGTGCATGGATAACGCGGGCATTGATACGTACAGCTTGTGGCAGGTGGGACAATTCCTGGCTTGCTGGCTGTCCAGGCTCCGATGAGTCTGCTTGTGTCTGCTCAGATTAGATGACGTTGCGTAAGACTTGCCGCACTCACTGCATACGTGACGACCTTGGGTTTTGGATTTTGGTCTGTGACCGGCTAATCTTTTAGCCTTGCTGCTGTCTGATTGACATGCCCGGTCGGGTCTCCGGCTGGAGCGTCCATCAGAGATGAGGAAGGAGTCGATGGCGCTCACTGCCGTATCGGACTCGACTGAGGTGCTGGAGACTGGGCTATCTGGATTATCCATGTCATGGTCAGAGAATTCGTCCCCGCTGCTGCCGCCAACACATCCTTGGGAGTACAATGCTGCGGAGGCCATCTTGGACTTGGACAGCTTTGTGTTTTGCAGGACTGAGGGAATGATGTAATCATGGATATAGCCTGGGGAAAAGTGTATGCACATTTCATGTCAGAAACATTTTTTTGGAATCAAATGAATGTGGCGACTCTTTGACCCAAACATTAATCAACATGAAAACTAATACAGGAAGTGATTGGTGAGAGGCAGATTCAGCAGGCTTTTGATTATGAAATATAAATGAGTGCTTAGTGTGCACTTGTCCCGGTCAATACATTTTGTGACTTCAACAAGTGCTCTTGAATAAAAGATGTTCTGAAAGGCCGTCACGGCGGAATATCAGTCAAACATAATGTGCTGACTTTGGCAAAACATCCAAAGTGCAATCATTTGGCTCCCAATCGATGCACCTGTCGCCGCCTCGCAGCATCTCGAGTGTGCGCGGTTAAAGCACAGCGCCTCAGTCTTAGGAGTAAAATCCCCAGGCTAAATCATTTTAATCAGATCCTTGCCAATCTGTGGCATTTTTTTTAATCAGGGGTTCATGAGCATGATAATGGGGCAACTGAGTGACAGGTGGTGAGGCGCATTTTGGCAAAGGGGAAAAAGGAGGGTCTTTATTTGGGAGCGTGTGAGATGCGCGGGGGGCTGAGGGGGCTCTGATCTTGACAGCAGTCCGTGGTTTTATTGAGCCCCCACCACCTCCGTCACCGCACGCGGCGAAACAAAGGCAAGCAGACAGCTGGCACCCTGAATCTGGGGGACAAATGATTCAACTTGAATGGGGTTGGTGATGAGTGGCTGGAAAATCTGTTCATGCATTTCTTTGGATGCTCCTCACAGCCACATATAGGCAAATACAGAGCACCACGTGCTGGTTCATATCACAAGTATTACCGCTTCAAATCAACTGCTTGCCACCGTAGTGCTCATGTTTCACCTTATTGGATTACCTCTATTTCCTCGTCAATATCCATCCTCTCAAAACCTTCTCCATCACGTGTTACCGCTCCACGTATGGGCAGTTGCGGCAATCCTACTCTTTGGCTATCTAACATCCTGCACGACCAGATGGAGAGATGAGGTAGGGAGGCGGGAAGAGGGGCACGATAGGAGGGGACACTCAAGGGCACCTGCGCCGTCTCATGGTCCCATGTGACGATCTGTTTGATTTTTTTGCTGTTTTCATTTGGAACTCGCAAGAGTTTGTGTTGAGTATTCTGCCTGGTCCCCACATAGACAGTATGCATGCCATCATTTAAGTCCAAAATTCAGATAAAGCCAAGCCAAAGACAGCTGTTTGATCTTGTTTGAGTATTAATCTGACTGAGCCCGTGTGACCTGAATACTATTTAGTATACAAAACAAGTCCTAGGCTTTACGGATGGGACAAAGCTGCCTGGAGAGGATTTGAGGTTGTTTCCCAGAGTGGTATTGTAGTCAAAGCAATTCAATTCTTTCATTGTTTACGACTGTTTCTTCTAATTTTGAAGAAAGAAAAAAACACTTCAGCATTCCAAAATGAATAAAAATGCTTTCCCACACAAGAAGTACTCATAAACAAGTGGAAATTAACTCACCGTTTTCACTCAAATGGACAGCCAAGTTGGTGGCTGACTCTGTGATGGCATGTGTCACAGAGTAGGAATCATCCCAGTGCTGCTGACTCTGGTGGTAGTAGTTAGAAGGCAGGGAATCATGACCCTTGGGCTGCTTCACCAAAAATGAGCGGGGCATTTTCTTATTTAAAGAAAGACAAAGAAAGAAAGAAAGAAAGAAACAAAACAGCCCCTAAAAACAGGAAAAGACTGTTGAGTTTGGGGGGGGGGGGGTTGGTGGGGGGAGAAGATAACAGAAAAAAATGCACTAATCTTTCAAGTACAAAAAAGCCTTAAATATGTTAAAAGATTAGGTTTATAGGAAGGGGAGAGAAGAGGAAATGTGTTTAAAAAAACAGCAGAAAGAGAGAAAGCATAGACAGTATGGTGATGAAGATGGAAAGTGGTGTGGAGGAAACTGAGACACAGAAAGAGAGAGAGAGAGAGCGAGAGAGAGAGAGAAGTAGGGGGTGGAGAGGGTGGGGGGCGATGGAGGCTCAACAAGCTGACATCAGCATTACTGCAGCCTTTTATATGTGGGGCACGAGCCCCAAAGATCAGGTGGTGATTCCATGAAGGGAGCTGCTTAGCATTAATCCATCAAACATCCCAAGGGACACACATCAAATTACCACCACCCGTCTGTGCTTTCTCCTACACGTGCACGCGCACACACACACGCAAATGCAGCCGACCAACCACACCACCACCACCACCACCGCCGCCTTGTCCCAGTGGGTCCTCCTCCCCCTTACTCCCCTCCAAGTGGAGACAATAGTGGTGCAGGAGCATGTGGGAGACACTACACAAAACATCTTGTCTGCCATTGTCTCTCAATGAAGTAGCTAACACAGTTTATACCACACCCAGCACACGCCACCTTCCTGCTAACCCCTCCATCTTTGATCATGCATCATGAACCAGACTTATCTGTTGGAATTTGAAATCGCAAATGACAATTGCAGATTTGTTTTTTTTTGGTAGCATTGCTCGATAGTATTTTGTTATTTTCATATTAACTATGCACAGGTACAATTGGGCATAACGAGATGCTTGCGCCATCGTAGGATATAACTTTGCCTTTTCCTGGCCAATCGTAGCGGCATCTCTCATTTGCATTGAGATCAGGGCGGGAGCAGAAATTGACTCGCTGGGGTCCCAGAATGACATTAGCAGGTAAACTGCAAGATCTCCCCTTGTGGATGATGTCGTCAGCCGCACATGTGATGCGGGCACCCACTTAACACCCACAACCGTGCTTCTGTGCGTGGCCACAAACAGTCGTGCCACGGTCAAGGCCGTGCTATCAAGATGATAATGATGAAAATTCGTTATTATGTGTTAGTTCAATGATGATTCCAAGGGATTGTCACATGTTCTTGTCACATTTCTTAATTAAATAGATGACATCCACCACACACGTCTGCAGAGTGCCAAATCTGCATGTCTGCACCTTGATCAAAACCTACCAAAATCGCCTTATATCACTTGCACTGCATAATAGAACTCCATTTTGGTCAACTAAAATCGAGTCTACTTGTCATCACCAAATTACGAGATGCTGAATTGTAGCAGCCGGATCACCCAGAACATCCACCGAGGCATGGTGCGTCTACCAAATTCACAAACATGTCAAACTAGATTGCTCTGCAATGGAAATGGAGATTCATCCCTTTTTACGCCGAGCACATTCTACTTTCTGTACTGAAACTGTCAGGTACGTTGAGGGTGAGGCAGTTCTGTGTGCGGGAACGCCCAGTGAGGCATAATGCGGTCATTCTCGACTAGACTTGCCCCGGCAGAACATGAATTTGCGCCTATCATTATGACGAGCGCACGGGCGCCTCTCCACCAATATAGGGCCCCAAATATCAATATCTTTTTCTCCACAACCAAATATCCTCTCCCCATCGGTCAAAGTATTCCAAGGGGTATCCACATTACAGAATGTGACATATAGCCGAAGAGAAGGCCGCTAGCTATTGACAGCAAGTTTCAAAATTCTCCATAATTCCTCCGGTCAACAAAAAGTTCAGGGTCATCATACTTATGCGCTTAGCTCGGACAGCTAATGTGCTTTGACGCCACTGTGTATGTTCCATTGACCAGCCAAAGTCATTTTGCTCCTTGTTCAAAAACTTCCTTTGACAAGTGAGGCTCGTGGACGCCACCCCCTCAGGTGGATGTCTTGGGCCACCGCCCCCTCCTCCCCTACTTTGCATACCACTGGTAATGTGGTGCCAAAATTAATTTCGATTAACTTTCATCCTTTCTAAAAGCTTACCGCTACTTGACCTTCATGCTCTCAATAAAAACATACAGTGTAACCCTCAACTGTGTAAAAGGACACCCAAATTGACTTCCAGTCAGTAACAAGCTGATCTCTGTGGTTATGGGTTCACAGGTTCGTACTGTGATTTGCAAGAGAAAGCTTCAGCACAGCTTATTTACAGATGAATTCCTTGTGAATTCCCCATATGAATTGGTTGACTTGCGCCTGTGTGATTGGCAAAAAAAATGGGTGTAACTTCATTTTCATGGCAACCCAAGTCTAGTCTAACGTGTTTGGGGCCGAATTGTGCTTGTTTGAGCATTGCGGCACACGTGGCACACAAAGTGCCTCGCCTCTCTTTCATCCGACAATTTGGCTTCAACAATGTAGTCTACGCTTAGCCTAAAAATGGAAGCATTGTCATTTTCGTGCCGTGGCTAGGGTGTGGTTCAGTTTGTGTGTGAATTGTGTTGTCACGCTGCGCCTTACTGGGCATTTGTGCCTCGGTCCTCTGTGCATCTGCAAATATGGTGGCAAAAAATGGGCTATAATTTGAGACAGGAGGTCTACTGGGCAGCGCAGGGGGTCAAACACGACTTTAGTGGATTTGATCAAACTGCAGTCAGACCAATTCAGCAATCAGAAATATTGTGGGCACCAGCGTGGGACAATCCCTCTCAATCAGTGTGGAAATGAATTCATTGAATGGATTATAATCATCATCTTTTTAATACCACCCTTGTAAACTGTCACAATTGCAGGGGAGACGGGAGGGTGGATGGCGGGTGTCACACAGATGCAGGATTGGGCGTGTAAGGCAGCCTCCAATGGCCCATGTCACATGCACGGCCGCCTATATCATCAGCAAGGGAAGATTTTGCAGATCCATTAAGTTCTGATCACAAAAAAAAGTGACTGTGAGAGTCAGTTAGACCATGGTGTGGGAACACCGATGCAACAAGGATGCTAAAAAGGAGGAATTGTACAACTGCAATTTAATCGAGTCAGACTTCAATCTTCCCCTCCGTGAGCCGTCACCTTACTGTGGTGGAGGGTTTTTTGTGTCCCAATGATCCTTGGAGCTAAGTTGTCTGGGGCTTTATGCCCCTGGAAGGGTCACCCATGGCAAACAGGTCCTAGGTGAGGCACCAGACAAAGCACGGCTCAAAAACCCCTTATGATGAATGGACCTCAGTTTCCCTTGCCCGGATGTGGGTCACCGGGGCCCCGCTCTGGAGCTAGGCCTAGAGGTGGGGCTCGTTGTCGAGCGCCTGGTGGCTGGGCCTACACCCATGGGACGCCCCTCTCACCCTCTCTACACCCCTCTCATGGGCTCACTGCCCATGGGAGGGGCCAAAGGGGTCGGGTGCAGTGTGAGCTGGGCAGCAGCTAAAGGCGGGGACCCTGGCGGTCCGATCCTTGGCTACAGAAGCTAGATCTAGGGACGTGGAATGTCACCTCTCTTGCAGGGAAGGAGCTGATGTGCGAGGTAGAGAAGTTCCGACTGGATATAGTCGGACTTGCCTCCACACACAGCCTGGGTTCTGGTACCAGTTCTCTCGAGAGGGGTTGGACTCTATTCCACTCTGGAGTTACCCACGGTGAGAAGCGTAGAGCAGGTGTGGGCACACTCATTGCCCCCCGCCTCAGTGCCTGTACATTGGAGTTCACACGGGTAGATGACAGGGTTGCCTCCCTCCGCCTTCGGGTGGTGGGACGGGTCCTGACTGTTGTTTGTGCATATGCACCCAACAGCAGCTCAGCGTACCCACGCTTTTTGGAGTCCTTGGAGGGTGTGCTGGAAAGTACTTCTGCTGGGGACTCCCTTGTTCTGCTGGGGGACTTCAATGCTCACGTGGGCAATGACAGTGAGACCTGGAAGGGCGTGATTGGAAAAAACAGCCCCTCTGATCAGAACTCAAGTGGTGTTTTGTTATTGGACTTCTGTGCTCATCACAGATTGTCCATAATGAACACCTTGTTCAAACATAAGAGTGTCCATATGTGCACTTGGCACCAGGACACCCTTGGCCGCAGTTTAATGATCGACTTTGTGGTTGTATCATTGCATTTGCGGCCGCACGTTTTGGGCACTCGGGTGAAGAGAGGGGCGGAACTGTCAACTGACCACCACCTGGTGGTGAGTAGGTTCCGATGGTGGGAGAAGATGCCGGTCCGACCTGGCAGACCCAAACGTATTGTGAGGGTTTGTGGGGAGCGTCTGGCGGAATCCCCTGTCAGAAGGAGTTTCAACGCTCACCTCCGGCAGAGCTTTTCCCATGTCCCGGGTGAGGCAGGAGTGGACCATGTTCCGTGCCTCTATTGTTGAGGCAGCCAATCTAAGTTTGGGCCGTAAGGTGGTTGGTGCCTGTCATGTCGGCAACCACCATACTTGCTGGTGAACACCAGCAGTAAGGGATGCCGTCAGGGTCAAGAAGGAGTCAAATCGGGCCTTTATGGCTTGTGGGAACCCAGAGGCAGCTGATGGGTATCGACTGGCTCAGCGGAACGCAGCTTCAGTGGTCGCCGAGGCAAAAACTCTGGCGTGGGAAGAGTTCGGGAGGCCATGGAAGCTGACTACTGGACGTCTTTGAGAAAATTCTGGTCCACCATCCGACGTCTCAGGAGGAGGAAGCAGTGCACCACTACAACAGTGTACAGTGGGGATGGGCGCTGCTGACCTTGACTCAAGACGATGTGACTCGGGTACTTGGCAGAGACCTCCTCAACTCCACCAACACGCCTTCCTTGGAGGAAGCGGAGTCTGGCTACTCTGAGATGGGCTCTCCTATCTCTGTGGTTGAAGTCACAGATGTGGTTAAAAACTCCTCGATGGCAAGGCCCCAGGGGTGGATGAGATCCGCCCGGAGTTCCGCAAGGCTCTAGATGTTGTGGAGCTGTCCTTGACATGCCTCTGTAGCATCGTGTGGTCATCGGGGAGAGTGCCTCTGGATTGGTAGACCAGGGTGGTGGTCCCTCTTTTTCAAAAGGGGGGCCACAGGGTGTGTTCTAACTACAGAGGGATCACACTCCTCAGCCTCCCTGGTAAGGTCTATTCAGCGGTGCTGGAGAGGAGGGTCCGTCGGGAAGTCGAGCCTCAGATTGAGGAGGAGCAGTGTGGTTTTCGTCCCGGCCGTGGAACAGTGGACCTCGAGGGTACATGAGAACTCGTCCAACTCGTCCAACCAGTCTACATGTGTCCCTCGGGGGAGTTCTGTTGGGGGTGCTTAGGGGGTATGGGGTACCGAACCCCCTGATACGGGCTTTTCGGTCGCTATACCGATTGTCAGAGTTTGGTTCGCATTAGGGGGGTTCACACGGCAATATTTGCTCCGGTACGACACCGGCGCTGCGCCAGTAGAGGGTTTACATGTGCAAATTTGCTCCGGCGTAGGCCCTGAAAACAGCTTACACCGGTTTAAAAATTTGCTCCAGAGCAAATGCTCATTTGCGGGGCAGCACCGATGTAAAATGGTATGTGTGAACGCTACAATTTTCTCTGGAGCAAATGCTCGTTTGCGAGGGGGGAGTAGACTCGCTACACATGAGAAGAGTTGATTACGTACGGCGAGAATGCGTTGCTTTCGTGCTCTGTCGGACTTCATTTATGTGTTTGTTTAATAACGACACAAGACATGGCTGGTAACAGTAGCAAGCACGTCTTGGGTTATACCATCTCAACTAGAACGGGGGGGAATAGTCCCCAAACGTTTCCTTTCCTTTTGTAGGAGACTGGACTGTCTCGGAGTTGTTTGTGTACTTTGTTCCTTTGTTGTGTGTTCACAACCCCCGCCCTCCATTGAATTAATTTTGTTATTTCCTCTCTTGATTTTTCGGTTTGGCGCATTACATGTTTGCTTTTCTGAGTGTCATTGAAGACATCGTTGATTTACGTTTTCGGGGGCGGTCACTCTTGAGCAGAAGGCATGGAGACAGAGAAGGAGAAGGATGTGTCTGTACAGTAGTTGCTTGAGTTGTGTATAAGTTTTAAAAAGAACCAACACGACAGCTCATTTGTTTTCTCTCGTTTTGCTCCGCTGCAGAAACTGCCGTGTGACCGCAAGTGGAGCTGCACCGACGCTGCGCCGGTGCTAATACGCTCAGCGGCTTTGTACATGTGAACGCTCCACAAAATTTGCTCCGGTGTAAAATATATCGCAACAAAATACATCAGTGCAGCGCTGGAGCAAATGGGTGCCGTGTGAACACCCCTATTGTGGGCAGTAAGTCGGAATCGTTTCCAGTGAGGGTTGGACTCCGCCAAGGCTGCCCTTTGTCGCCGATTCTGTTCATAACCTTTATGAACAGAATTTCTAGGTGCAGCTGAAGCGTTGAGGAGGTCCATTTTGGTGGCCTCAGTATTGCATCTTTGCTTTTTGCAGATGATGTGGTACTGTTGGCTCCTTCAAGCAGGGCTCTCCAACTCTCACTGGAGCATTTCGCAGCTGAGTGTGGAGATGTTGGGATGAAAATCAGCACCTCCAAATCTGAAACCATGGTCCTCAGTCGGAAAAGGGTGGAGTGCCCTCTCCGGGTCGGGGAGGGGATGTTGCCCCAAGTGGAGGAGTTTAAGTATCATGGGGTCTTGTTCACGAGCGAGGGCAGAAGGGAGCGAGAGATCGACAGGTGGATCGGTGCAGCGTCTGCTGTGATGCGGACTTTGGGAAAGAAGGAGCTAAGCAAGAGGGCAAAACTCTCAATTTACCGGTCGATCTACTTTCCAACCCTCATCTTTGGTCACGAGCTATGGGTCGTGACCGAAAGAACGAGATCCCGGATACAAGCAGCCGAAATGAGTTTTCTGCACAGGGTGTCCTGATAGACATAAGGTGAGAAGCTCGGTCATCCGGGAGCGGCTCAGAATTGAGCTGCTTCTCCTCCACATTGAGAGGAGCCAGATGAGGTGCCTCGGGCATCTGATTAGGATGCCTCCTGAACGCCTCCCTGGTGAGGTGTTCCGGGCACGTCCCACCGGCAGAAGGCCCCGAGGATGACCCAGGACACGCTGGAGAGACTGTGTCACCCAGCTGGCCTGGGAACGTCTCGCGATTCCCTGGGAAGAGCTTGAAGAAGTGGGTGCGGAGAAGGAAGTCTGGGCTTCCCTGCCAAAGCTGGTGCACCCGCGACCCGACCCCGGATAAGCAGTAGAAAATGGATGGCTGGCTGGATGGATGGACACCTCAATCTTGATAAAAGGAATGTGTTCATCCCGCTCTTATCTGTTCAGATGGTCATCAATCACAAATGTCGAAGTCTTGAGGCAACAGCAGGCTGCCAGAGTCATTCCGAAATTGAAAAAGTAAAGTGATGACAGAGAAATACATTGCAAATAAATTGCAAATAGAGCAATGTAACAATTACTGAAAACTATAGTTCACAACAATAATAATAATTCTACATTTGAAAAATAGTGAGCAAATAATGTTGAAAAGGATGTTTTGTGTCATTTATGGAAACCTGCATTGGTATGACAATTACATTTCTTGAATCTTCTCAAGATGGCGCCAATACGTATGGCAGCCTCGGTTATGCGCTCCCTAGTATTAGCCAGGTTTTTGTCATTTTTGTTAGTTTTTGGCGACTCTACGCGGCTTACTTACACGAGGGAAGAGTTGCTTAGCATTGGGGAGTCTACGCTCTGACTTTCACCAGCACACGAAAATCCACAAGGTTTTTCGGAGCTAATTGCGAGTGGAGCGGATGCGTTATACGGAGCATGGAAACGTCGGAGAAGGGGGAAGTGAGCCGGCGTGCTAGTCAAGCTCAGGCAGCGGGGATTTCGAACCCCGCTCCCATTGATCCATCTTGCTAATCTATGTTCTCTGCCAAACAAGATGGATGAACTTCTTCTCCTCACAAAGATCAACAAAACCTTAGCACATTCCGCTGCGCTCTGCTTCGCTGAAACCTGGCTCAGTGACCACCACCCGGATTCCGCGCGACATCTACCTACTCCGAGCCGATCGCGACACGGTGCTATCAGGGAAATCGAAAGGTGGTGGAATTTGCCTCTATATCAACGAAGAATGGTGCACTGATGTCACGAAGCTCGACGCACACTGCAGCCCGGACTTGGAGTCGCTGTCTCTCAACTGCAAGCCATTCTAATCGCCACGCGAGTTCACCTCCTTTGTACTAGTTGCTGTTTACATTGCGCCACAAGCTAACGCTAACACGGCGATACAATCGCTAGCTGAACAAGTAAACAAACTCGAGCTAAAATATCCATAGTCACCTTATTATTTTGGGCGATTTTAATAGAGCACATCTTAACCGTGAACTTCCCAGATAAAAGCAGCACATCGACTGTTTCACCAGAGAACGCAACATTCTAGACCACTGCTCAAAGGTTCATACCAATCGATCGCCCGCGCAGCACTGGGTCTTTCTGACCACAAATTATAATACACTTAATTCCTACATACAGACAGAAACTAAAATGTCTTTGTGACCAGTTGTGAAGACTGTGAAAAAATGGACCAATGAAGCAAAGCTGGCTCTACAAGAATGCTTAGACTGCACTGATTGGGGCATCTATGAAACTTCAACGGGCACACTGGATGAATACACAGACACTGTAACATCATACATCAGTTTCTGTGAGGACATGTGTGTACCAACGAAGTCCTTCTGCTCCTTCAACAATAACAAGCCATGGTTCACTTCCAGATCCTACAGATCCACGAACAGGACGTGAGACGGCTCTTCAAGCAGCAGAAGATCAAGAAAGCTGCGGGGCCCGAAAAAGTGTCCCCCTCCTGCCTGAAAGTCTGCGCTGACCAGCTGGCTCCGATCTTCACACAAATCTTCATCAGATCCCTGGTGCTGTGTGAGGTCCCATCCTGCTTCAAAGAGTCTACCATCATCTCAGTTCCTAAGAAAAAGGCAAAATCGGAACTGAACGACTATAGGCCTGTCGCTCTGACCTCTGTGGTCATGAAGTCCTTTGAACGCCTTGTGCTGAACCACCTAAAGAACATCACCGGACCCCTGTTGGACCCTCTTCAGTTTGCTTACCGGGCAAACAGGTCTGTGGAGGACGCAGTCAAAATAGGGCTGCACTACATCATCGAGCACCTCAACAGCACAGGGACCTACACAAGCATCCTGTTTGTTGATTTCAGCTCTGCGTGAACACCGTCATCTCTGAACTCCTCGCCCCCAAAACTTCTCCAGCTCAGTGTGTCCCCTACGATCTGCCAGTGGATCCTCAGCTTCCTGACGAGACGTGTGACTGGGAAGAACAACATCATCAACACGCACCACTAGCACTGGAGCCCCACAGGGATGCGTCCTCTCTCCACTGCTCTTCTCCCTCTACACAAACGATTGCACCTCAACAAGTCCAGCTGTCAAACTCATGAAGTTCGCAGACGACACCACGGTCATCGGTCTCATCAAAGACGGCGACAAGTCTGCGTACTGACAACAAGTGGAGCTGCTGGAGCTTTGGTGCGGCCAACGCAACCTAGAGCTGAACACGCTCAAGACAGTAGAGATGATCGTGGACTTCAGGAAACATCCTTCACCACAGCTGCCCCTCACACTATCCAACTGCCCTGTGTCAACTGTCGAGACTTTCAAGTTCCTGGGAATCACAGTCTCCCAGGACATGAAGTGGGAGGTCAACACCAACTCCATCCTGAAAAGGGCCCAGCAGAGGATGTACTTCCAGAGGCTACTGAGGAAGCATGGCCTGCCACAGGAGCTGCTAAGACAGTTCTACACAGCAGTCATCGAATCAATCCTGTGTTCTTCCATCACGGTTTGGTTTGGTACCGCCACAAAAAAGCACAAAATCCGACTTCAACGGACAGTTAGGACGGCGGAAAACATAATTGGCATTGCCCTACCCACTCTTGATTTTTTTTTTGTTTTCACGGTGTTCCATGATTAAACGTTTTTTGGACATCAGTACGAGGCGTCATCCTTGACCGGGGTAGTTCCAGTGAAAACGTGTCCTCATCCATCCTTCTGGAGGCTTCGGCGCGCAGGCGCTGCCCATCCCACGGCAAGCTAACGGCTTCGGCGCACATCACGTAGCAAGCTACGAGCTACATCGAGCGTCGTCGCACTCAACCCCGCGTGCCACGCAGCTAGCCACGAGCTACTTCGAACGTCGTCACACTCAACCGCAGCAAGCTACAGGCCTTGGCATGCATCGTCGCTCCTCATCCGGCAGTAAGGCAAAGATTTCAACGCGCGACGTTGCTTCTCATCCTGTAGCAGCTAAAGGTTTCGGTGGACATTAACCAGAGTTGGCAAAGGCCTATCCAGCTTCTAGTAGCACACAAAGTAGATGGATAGAACATAGACAAAGATGATCAGAACGGAGGAACTAATGAATGTGAGTTCTTGAATGTGTGAAAATATCTGTTGAATGTTTGACAAGCGCATCATTGTTATTATTGCTCTGATTGCAAATGTAACAGCATTGATAGAATAGGATTAGGGGCTGCAAATCAAATGACTTGGTTTCTATACATCTATAAAACTCAGGTTCTGAAGTTTTGAAAGCTCCAAAAATGTCTCAAAATAGCGACGGTCAGTGTGATAAGGTGCAAGAACATAAAAATGTGGAAAGGGCGGCTGAGGCAAAAATAAGAAAACCCTCTTGTGAAAGATATTTAACACCTAAAATGTAGGAACTAAAAGAGAAAGAGTTCATTCAAAAGGAAGGCAAGTTGAATGTAATGTATGTGAAATGGAAAAGTCATGTTAGAGAAACACAAAGAAAGTTAAAACAATGGTGCCCTGAGCAAGACATGTACGACAAGATGGATGAAGTTGAGAAGCTTGAGGATGAGATAAAAGAAATATATGACAGTGTCCGAAGCCAGACAACACCAAGTCAAGAATTTCGGCGAAAAGTTGATGCATGTATAGCGGCAACAGCAGACTTACTGCAAGTAATGAGAATCCGTCTAACAGAAGATGAAGATGATTTGGATGCTGTGGCAGACAACGCAAAATTACACATGTTGCTAGATAATGAATATGCCAGGTCCATATTATGGTTCCACCGCCTCCAAAGTCACAGCACCCAGTGCCAAGCCTTCCGGGCACACGTCCGAATCACCAAGCATTTCAGTTAAGCGGGCCGAAATGGCTGCTCTTCTGGCTGCGAAGGAAACTGAGATTAACATGGAAGAGGCTATTGAAGCTCAACGGCAGCAGTCGAAAAAACTTGAAAATCAGAGAGACATTGAAGTAATGAAGGCACAGTTAAGTGTGTATGAGGAAGAGGAAATCAAGAAAAGGAATGGGACAAGCAGCACCAAAGAGAATGTTGCATTTCCTTCTTCTCACCATGCCCCACGTCACGAATAGAAAACTGTACAAAATGAGACAACCTTGGTTCAGACATTACAGGAATCATTAGCTCTTAGTCGTCTTCTAAACCCAGACTCTACAGTATTCTCAGGTGATTCTCTGAACTTTATAGAGTGGAGTACAAGATTCAAAGCTCTGATAGAGAGGCGATGCTCAAACACTGCAGACAGGTTGTTTTATTTACAAAGGTACATAGCAGGGGAGGCAAAATCTTCTCTTGAAGGCAGTTTATAGAAGAGATGAAGAAGCCTATCAGAAAGCATGGGATCGACTCAACGCCAGCTATGGTAATTCCTTCATTGTGCAAAGGGCTTTCAGAGAAAAACTCAATGGATGGCCAAAGATTGGTGGGAAGGAATATATCAAATTGAGAGAATTCAGCGATTTCCTCCAAACGTGTAGTAATGCTATGCCTTGCTACACAAAGGGTCTGCAAGTTTTGAATGACTGTGAGGAGAACAAGAAAATGCTGGTGAAACTACCAGATTGGGTGACATCCAGGTGGAACCTTCACGTCACAGAGCAGTTAGATGAAGGTAAAGATTATCCAAGTTTCCATAACTTTGCGTCGTTTATATCGAAAGAGGCACGCATAGCTTGCAATCCAGTGTCGTCTCTATACGCCTTAAAACAAGCTACTGAGATGACAGTAAAGGGAGGTAGGCACCCAAAAGCAAACACATTTGCTACAAAGGTGAGGATCCCAGATTCGCAAATCTCTACAGCCGATCAAGACCCCAATGAAAACAATTTACAAGATGCCCAAAATCCAGGCATACGTATATGCTGTGGAGAAGAACACTGTCTACATAAATGTAAGAGGCTTATGGAAATGACTTCAGAGGAAAAGACAAAATACATCTATTAACTCATTCACTCCCAAAGACGTTTTTAAACATCTTTTCAGACTTGGTCTAAAATTGGCTGGTACTGAATGAGTTAAAACAAGCTATGTTTTGCATGCTTGAGAACAGGTCACAATTCTAAGGAATGTAGAAATAGAGCCATGTGTGGAGTATGTCGAAAGAGTCATCCAACCGCATTACATGAAGATCGTTCTCCAACGGAGACACCCTCAACACACAACACCACGGAAGAAAGTACACGCTCACTATCTTGTGTCAATGGAAGTGATGGTAGGAGTACATCAATGATTGTGCCCGTCTGGATCTCAGCACCTAATGCGACTGATACGGAGGTCCTAGCATATGCACTTTTGGACACACAAAGCAACCACATGTTTGTTGATTAAGAATTCTGTGCAAAGCTTAAGGTAGACATGGACCCAGTTAAACTGAAACTCTCCACGATGATGGGAAAAGACTCAGTGATAAAGAGCGAAAGAATTTGTGGACTTAAAGAGGATTTTCCTCAAATATTTCCATTGACCGACCTCCAGCCTACACAAGAGACTTCATTCCCTTTGACCGCACACACATTCCTACCCGCAAAACAGCCACTTCATGGAAACATCTGGTTGACATGACCTAAGAGACCCACCCCCGTGCTATTTGCAGTGAATAAGGACCAGTCCGGCCCCTGAATAGCAAAAATCTGCATATACTGTGATCCCTCACTACTTCGCGGTTCACTTATTGTCATGATTCGGTTTGGGACCAACAGGTGGCACTGTAGGGCTCCCCCTGCAGCTGCACACCTGTTCGTCGTTATGTAATTAGGAATATAAAAGGAGTCCCGCCCGACCACTCATTATCGGGTCATTGTTGCCGTTTCTTTGCTGCTGTCGTGTTTGTTTGTTTGGTCATGTTTCGGTCATGTTTCTGTTACTATTAGTTTTAAGCTTCTGCTATAGTTTTTGTTTGATACTTTGGACTTTGTTTGTTTTGTATTTAGTTTTCTCTGTTTTAATACTAGGCGGCCCGGTAGTCCAGTGGTTAGCACGTCGACTTCACAGTGCAGAGGTACCGGGTTCAATTCCAGCTCCGGCCTCCCTGTGTGGAGTTTGCATGTTCTCCCCGGGCTTGCGTGGGTTTTCTCCGGGTGCTCCGGTTTCCTCCCACATTCCAAAGACATGCATGGCAGGCTGTTTGAGCACTCTAAATTGTCCCTAGGTATGAGTGTGGGCGTGGATGGTTGTTCGTCTCTGTGTGCCCTGCGATTGGCTGGCAACCGATTCAGGGTGTCCCCCGCCTACTGCCCGAAGATGGCTGGGATAGGCTCCGGCGCCCCCCGCGACCCTAGTGAGGATCAAGCGGTTCGGAAAATGGATGGATGGATGTTTTAATACTATTTGTCAGGTACACCCTGCTCCTCTCTCTCGCCTGCTTTTTGGGTACCAGGACCACCTCGCAACGTGACACTTATTGTGGATTCAGTGCATCGCGGATTTTTCAAAAGTATTCATTTTATATATATATATATATATATATATATATATATATATATATATATATATATATATATATATATAGAGCTGTCAGTTTAGCTGCTTTTATTGGCATTAATTTAAATTAATTTTATCGATCAAAAATTTTCTCGCGAGATTAACGCCGAGACGTCACAGCGGATGTTACGTTGTTTCTATAAATAAACCAGAAACTAAACATCAATCGCTCTGCACAGGTCCACACACGTTTGTTTTGCCAGCCACGGCAGCGCGAGACACCAAAACGGATAATTAAATAGTTTATGAATGGAAAGTTTACTTTTAAAAAGTTGCCAGATTGTTCCAATGACAAGACCAAAGTTACCTGTATGTTTTGCAGTCGTAAACTGAGCTATCATCATAGCACGTCGAGTCTGAAATACCATTTAATGGCCAAGCACACAGCTGACGTGCTTAACTCCGCCCCCTCGTCTCAGACTGACAGCTATGGATCATTTCAAAGCAAACAGCGTGGGCTAAAATGTTGCTAGAACAGGGGTGTCTTTATTTAGCTCATTTTTGCACAGTTGTCATGTTTGTCCGTCTGCAATCTGACGTTTAAACGAAATAAATTGCGTTTCAGCTTGGGTTTCATGCCGGCGCTCCACTTCCGGGATTGAGTATTGGGACTTGTAGTTCTTTTGTTCGATTCGACTTTATGTTTGTGTTTTATGGTTTCTTACGTTTAAAACAATGAATAATGATGACGATAATGATACATAGTGAAATCAGGGTTGATTAAATTATTTATTAAACATATTGTTAAATAAAGGTATTAATTAATGTAAATTATATACATATTTACATTGTGATGCAGAAAGATAGATATATTAATTTTTTACTGCATTTATGTGTAGTTTAGGTTATTACCTGCTTCTGATACTTCTGTTACAACTACTACTACTACTACTTTTGCTGCAAAGTGCTCCAATAAATGATCAAAAAAGTACAGAACGAGAGATCCTTCCATGCTGACCGACAATCCCTTTTCAGGGGGCTGTGAAAAATGATAGGCTGAGTACTAGTTTACCTTAGATGTGCACTTTATATTGCGCTGTTTTGATTCCATAAAAAGAGCTGTTCAAGCAGCTGTTGTGTGACAAAATATTTTTTTCACTGTTGTTGATGGACAGTAATATTGTGTGAGAGATGATGTGTGAATAACTGCTCCAAGTGAAAAATGTTCATGTAAAATTGAAAATCGAAATTATTTCAGTAAATATTTGCATTTTGCACATAGAAAACTGATTCATGATTCCATGTTGATGAGAGCATTAAAATGGGGGAAAATAGGACAAAAAATATAAAAGGAAATTCAGAAATGATAAAAAATGCGTAATCATGATTAATTTTTAGTTAATTTGAGTGAATTATGACAGTTGAGTTTTTAATTAGATTAAATATTTTAATCGTTTGACAGCTCTAATATATATATATATATATATATAGCGAAAATGCCGCAAAAGGTCCGCGAGAGGCAGCGAAAGAAAGTTAGCAAAACAACAGCGAGCCACATAGGTCAGTACTACATGTATATTTCATGAGAGGCAGCGATACGTCAGAAAGTTAGCAAAGGACAACAGCGAGCCTCACATAGAGCAACATATACAGTACTACATGTATATTTCATGTTTATGTTGGCACTACCGTATTTTGTTATTTATACACTACATCTGACATATAAAGGGCAGAGGAAAGCCGTTGTAGTATATATATATATATATATATATATATATATATATATATATATATATATATATATATATATATATATATATAAAAAAAAATCCTCATACACACACATGTACATATACCTGTGAAGGGAGATGGGGTGACGACTTTGCGAATTTTCCTCTTTCGCGGGGGTTTCTGGTCCCCATTAACTGCCATAAGTGAGGGATCACTGTAGTTGATGCCAATTGAAATGCATTCTATACCATTTTAAATAATCAGCCTATTATCCAAAGTGGTATTTTTTTCTGAGTGTATTTTATAGTTATTATTGATGTTGTGCTTGTACTGTTTTGGACTGTATTAAAACAAAGAACTAATCAGAAGTCATATGTACCATGATTTTACAAGTCCGGCACATTTGGGAATAGATTTTCCTCAAATTATCTAGAGAGCCTTGTTTTAAGATGTTCATTGTGTAGTTGTAACCATGAGCCAGCATCACGAGGAAATGCACCAGTAATTCTGAATTATATGCATTATATGCCCCAAATAAAACAGTGTCAGTAAAATACGTATTTATACATATATAATATTAAGGTTATCTTATCTTATCTGATAATCTAGAAATGACAAAAACATTTTATATTGTGCTGTGTTTACAATCCAGCTGGCCGTTGCCCATTTTTCCACCTCATTGTCAAGGAGTGTGAAGATGTCCTGTAAAGGAAGCATCTGTGGCTCCACATGTCATAGCTCTTCCCTGGAATATACTTGGTCACAGACCTTGCCTCTCGATGCGGTTTTTCGGAACTAGGCATGTTGTATAATTAAGAGAATTGTACATGCGGCCCATGGCCAAACTATCCTCCATTCTTGGCTGACCTTTCACTTCACACCATGTCGACGACACAGCCATAGATCTGCACACAACCAACTACTCGTGTGCCCATTTGTTTAGTTTTTTTATCCTAGGGCACTTGCCTTGGACTTCACCCTGCTAATACTACTGCATATTTCCGCTCTGGAGCCTCCTTTATGTTCAAATTCAATACATAATCAACTGATGGTGTCAGTGAGGGTGACATTGTCTCTACAAGTATCATTGGCTGGCCTTGAGAGCACTTACACTAAATGGCTCTTTACCAAATGGCCTTTCAGTGTAAGCCAGTTCAATTGCACTGTCGAAAGGAAAATTACCTGCCAGGGGCCCCCAAAGGGGAACTCTTCACTGATAAAGGACAACGGGAATCATTTAGGCTAACATCTCCATATTAAAAGGAGCTCATTTAACAAGGACGACAAATCAAGGTTAAAATTGCTGTATCTGCATGAACAAGAAGTTGGTGCTGTAGATTTATCTTGAATAGGAGACACATGGGAAGGGAGGGGGTGGGAGGAGAGAGAGAGAGAGACAGAGAGAGTGCCTGCATACAGTTGCAACGGATTGCCCGCTGAACAAGGTGCATTTGTGCTGCTTGTTGGGGGGTTGATAAGAAAAAGTGAGGGTGAGAGGGTTGAGCTGGGGGGCCTCTCATCTTCACACCCTCTTTGTCTCCAGGCCATCTGCTGGCTTTTGGTAATTTCTGTGTGTGTGTGTGTGTGTGTGTGTGTGTGTGTGTGTGCGTGTGTGCTTGGAACTGGATAATTGCAAAGGACATTCCATCACCTCGAAACCATTCCCACTACAGGACCAGGTGAGCTAAGCCAGTCCAAAGGAAGCAGCAGACACTGTGTCATAGCAAGTCACACTGGGAGAAAATGTACAGCTTTGGTGAATCTGCACCATTGGCAACGCTGGATAATTGTGACCCCGTGATAAAACTATCACTTTGGACCCCACCACTTAAATGCCCCAAATTTCAAATATCTTCTTGGGCATTTGTCACTTCTCTACCACTTACTGCACAAGTACTTGACACAGAAGACTGAACATGTATGAGACACTCTGGTTCATTTTTTTTTGGGAGGGGGGGGTTGTTTTTTGTTTGGTGGTGGATCCGTTGAAACCTATTCATGCCAAAACAAAAAGCAAGAACAAAGCAAAATTGAAAATGAAATTACCTCTCACCAGCAGTACCTCAACAGAATCAGCTGGAGCGTATATTTGCTTTTTGGGCCTTTTGTAGTGGAATACTTAAAAATCGTTGAAAATTTATAAATGTTATGGATTTCTTTAATAACACTACCCTCTTAAAATGAAGACAATCCTCAGGTTGACTACACCTGACGCATGGGTCTCACACCGCTAAATTCATCTGAAAAGAAGAGTGACAGTAGAGGGAAGAAAACAGTTAAATCACCACAGAGCTCAAAGGAGCTCGTAGCACGCACGAAGCTGGTCAGACTGGGTTAGCTGGATGTCACTCCTCTGGCATGTACAGTTAAAACTGGTGCTACTGGAACATTTGTGAAGAAACACACCTACTTTAGTCTGTACGTGTGCTTTAAGTCTTGACATTTTGCCTCTCCATTCAAAAGCCGTGCATTCAACGCTGTCTGTATAAAACACGACATCGTACTATCGCAGGTGGAATCCGAACATTTTGCACTTGTTTTGACCTGTGCGCATGATGGGTCTGTCAAAGGCTTATTGTCTCTCAGTCAGTTTTTATCATCTCGACAATTTATGACGATGTGGATTGCTTGACTGAAAATGTTTGTGAAGACAGACAGATCACATTCTGTATTCATGACACATTCTTATTCCTAATTACACAGTTGGAGTCTGTCAAGTCAACTTCTTCTTGCAGTCTTACCTGCAGTAGCTGATCTTCATAAACAAAAGACCACTAAAGTTAATTACTGGCCGATTGTTGCACTCACATGCAACAGCTCTCAAGATAACCATTAATAATCAATCAAATGAAGAGAATATTCCATAACATAATCTCAATCATTATTTTTTACCCAAAATCTTTTGACAAGTGAGACTCTCATTGAGTCATTTTCTCTTTACAAGTTGTTGCAGTTCCAAAGTATGAGTTTTGAATTTGAAAGGATCTTATCTGCAAGGTGACCACAATGTTTCCACCATTGCTGAAGACCCACTCAACTGGATGTGATGCAACTGTGTTCTTATTGTAACCGTGAAAAGTAGTTTTTATTAACTAATTTAAAAAAACATATTAAAATGTTTTTAACTTCATTTAGCAGACCGTTTGTAAACCATTGGAGCTGGGGCATTTCCGGTTGGCAGGAAAGTGATTGACTACTACTTACCTCAACAGAAATGACCAAAACTTGTGTTTGGGTCTCTGTAGCAAGATATACCACAAAACATTTAGGTTGGTTTATAATTCCTTGAAAAAAATCAAATGAATCCAATAGAACCTGGATTGAAGAATGGAACAATATTTCACAGTAGTGAGACCAGGCTGGTGATCAACATGCCAAGGAGGTGCCAGGCTGTTGTGGCTGTACATGGTCCTTCCACACCCTACTGAAGCTCCTGTGTGTAAAACTAATCAATTCTTAAATTGCCAATAGGTCTTGTTTCTTCAAAGTTCAATCAGCAATCTATGTATGTATATAGTATATACAGTATCATAAATTGTGACGTACCAAGGTTAGCTTTCATTTTAGGGCTGCAGCTAACACAGATTTTGGTACTTGGAAATCCAACTGAAAATTTCACTTTGGGACGAATAACTGGTCCCTATACTGAGATCAGTTTAATGAGTCTCTGCATTACTACTTGATTGCTCTTGCCTGTCCAACTCCCGATGACTGAGCTGGGTGGACTTAGGGTGTGATCGTGGAGGTTTTGTTTGACACTTTGCTACTCAATGACCCTGCAACCTGCAATAGAAACAGGAACCTGACTGGACACGCCGCATCCGTTCTTCGGGAGAAATTCGTCCACCTCCTAGCTGCATAGGTTCATCTTGGATGGCTCGGAAGTCGATGGTAGAGCCTCGTCAGCTCGGGTCTCACCATGTGTCAAGCGGCAGGCTCGGATGTGCTCGGAGGGAGATCGGCACTGTTCATATCCCCCGTTCCCGGCGTCTCTCCCTCAGATGATTGTCCAACCGAATCGACAATGTGATGAGTTCCTCGAGATTGGTAGACTCAGACTTATCCCAGCTCGTCCTTCAAGGTGGCACGAAGCCCGCGGCCGAATATGCTACGAAAAGCACAGTCATCAAAACTGCTCTTGGCAGCGAGAATGCAAAATACCATGGAATAGTCAGAAACAGATTGCCTCTCCTATATGACCGCCCTCCGGCCTCTCTTCCCTGAACAGGGTGGTGGAACACCCAATGAAATTCGACAATAAAGTTGGGGAAGGAAGCAACCATAGAATGATCATTTACATAGGTGCATGGTTGCTGATCAAATATCAAAGGAGCACTGGTGAATGAATTGCCCGCATAAACCAGGCTCGCCATCATAGCGTGATGGGTGGGGCAAATTAGGTTCTCAACAAGCTGCGGGAGCATGAGAAATTCCCATGCCTGACTGCTCAACTGGTGAGACTAATTCCTCAAATCGGTGGGCCAGCTGGGCAACTGCGCCACTAAGTTCCGTTAACGCAGCCATCTGCTGTCCCGCCAGTAGTCCCCGGCTGGCCAAAACTTCCCGAAATATATCCAAATCTGTGAGACTATACTAAAGTATAAACAGAAATTGCTGGCAACAAAAGCCATGAAATAGACACAAGAACAAAAAGCGCTTGCAAACGGCAAGATAAGGTTGATCACCAAAAATCCACAATACAAGAATCCAATCACACGAACATAAAACTAGTCAAAAATAGTTTGACAAAAAGATAGTTGCAAAACCAAAATCTAACGAAACGAAAGCGATTATGAGCAAGAGTGAGAGGTCTAGAAGATGGCACTTCAGCATGAACAGTGAACAAGGTCAGTAATCCAAGAAACACTAGTCATCTTGGAAGTCCTTAAATACAAGGAAGCTTGATTGATAGATGAGACACAGGTGCACTGCTGGAGGGTCACGCCCAACACTCCAGCTGGTGCTAAAGAAAACAGAAAAAAACAAAGCAAAGCAATGACATAGACAACTCAAACAATCTGGAGGTCAAGTCATTTACGCCATTGGCTCGTGACACGCTATCTGGAACAATTTCAACATAAAAGTGTTCCATATCTTATTTGGGAAGGTAAGGTTTATTTGGAAGTTGGCCTGTTCACCGCATTGGCGGCATGTTCCTATCATGAGTCTTCTTTCTCTTCCTTGAGTCCTCTTGCACTTCATGGTGCGTAGAGCCAACCATAGCAACCAGATCTTTCCATCTGGGTCTGTTGTGTTCCAGGGTCACATTTCAGTCCCCAAGGTCCAGGGCTATTACATCCAGCCAGCGAGTGTGGGGGACACCTCTGGGTCGTCTCCAGCCAGCTTGCTGGGGGTTGAAGGCCAAGATGGTGCTGGTTGGGTGTTCCTGGGGCAGGCGTATGACATGGCCATACCATCACACTCGCCGCACTGCTCGCTGGTCAGTGTGTTAAATCGGTTGGTGATGGAGCATCTGTATGATTCCATGATGGACGGGTCTTGTAGGCGAGAGGAGTCCAGCCTGGGGGAGGCAGTTTTGGGTGCCCCTGCCTTGAGCTATAAGCAGGCGGTGATCTGTATTGCCAAGTTGTGCACCTCTGTAGAAACGGCAGTTGATGATTGATTTTTTCCATCGTCGGTAAACAAGGATGTGGTCGATTGCTTTCTTTGTGTTTCCATCAAGGCTGTACCAGATTCAGTGATGGATCCGCTTACGGCACATATGTCAAAGAGCCGGCCCGCGGGCCAAATCCGGCCCGCGAGAAGGTTTTCAGTGGCCCCTGGGATGATGTTGATTTATTATTAGAACCGGCCCGCGGACGGCCGCAAGCCGAGAGCCCACAGATCTTTTACACGCACCAATACTACATTTCCCACAATGCAACTGTGCCGCGCCAAGCAGTCGGGCGCTTTATTTCAATATTTATAGTGCAGCAGTCGTTCGGATAACAGTGACGTTAGCTTGCAGATATCCATCAAAAATGGCAAAACGGAAGGTGGACACTGAGAACCGGGGGCTTCAAACAAGGTGGGAGTCAGAGTACCGGTACATGTTCACGGACGTAGCTGGAAAACCTGTGTGTCTTCTGCGTGGAGAAAGTGTGGCCGTATTGAAAGAGTATAATCTGAGACGACACCATGAAACTAAACACGCGGACAAAAACAAGAATATGGACATCGAACAAAGGCTACAGAAGGTTGAGGAATTAAAACGAAGCCTCAAATCTCAACAGGCTCTGTTCAAAAAAGCTAAATCACAAAGCCAGGGTGCTGTCAATGCTAGTTTTATTGTGGCAGAAGAGATCGCTAAATCAGCCCGGCCATTTACGGAGGGGGATTTCATTAAAAACTGTATGCTTAAAGTTTGTGACGAAGTTTGCCCTGAAAAAAGCAACTCTTTTTAAACGTGAGCATGAGCAGAAACACCATTGCCGAGCGAGTAGAGCAATTGTCCATTAATCTAAAAGAGCAGCTTGTGAAAAGGGGAAAACATTTCATCGCATACTCCTTGGCTGTGGATGAGAGCGCCGACATTTCTAACGTTGCCCAGCTGTCAATCTTCATCCGCGGAGTGGACTCAAGCCTAAGCGTGACAGAGGAATTTTTGGCTTTACGTCCTATGCATGGCACAACTACGGGGCATGATTTATTTGAGGAGTGAATGATCGAAAATTGCTATTATTATTATTTTTTTAATGTAAATTTAGCCTCATTTTACTGAAAGAGAAAATATGGGCTATTGATGGTACTTCTTTTCATTCAATGTTGATGGGTATTTTTATACAAAGAAACTTTGTCTTTTGTGCCTGTTGAAAAGTAAAGGTTAATATTTGTTTTCACTGCATGTTCTCCTTGAAGAAAGTGTTGTTTTTGGTTAATATATTTTTGCACTTTATTTTATTGTATTTACAAACATTTCATTCGAGTCAATGATCGAAAATTGCTATTATTTGGGTTTTTTTCTGTAAATTTAGACCAATTTTGCTAAAAGAGAAAATATGGTTTTCAGTAGATTCAATTCGGTTCAATAAACTACATGCGGTAGGTTTAAACATTTTCAATGAACATTCGATCAGTCCGGCCCTCGGCTTGGAGCAAAATTTTTTATTTGGCCCTCCGTCCATTTGACTTTGACACCCCTGGCTTACGGGGAAACCATCTATTGGCAATGCAGAGGTTGGTGGCTCTGCATAGGTTGCATAGTCGCTGGCCGTTATCGTTGGTGGTGTTGTCCATGAAAACTGGACCTGCTACAGGGTGTGGTTTTGGGTGGAGATTGTGGCGTTGGCATTGGTCAGAACAATGACGATATCATGGGCGAGGGCTGCCTGGATGACATCTTGTAGCTGGTCGTAAAAATTGTCCTTTGTCTCATCTGAGGTCATGTCTGTTGGGCTAGAGGTGACAATAACTGTCATCTTCCCATGTTGGTGGAGGAGACGGGCGGAGAGCAGGAGTATCTGGATGTTCCAACAGGCAATGTGGGTTTTATAGCGGAGGTTCAAATGTCGCTCAGGTGTAGGCAGAGGTCTGTTACCAGGAAGGTCCGTCCGGTTAAATCTGGTTCCTTTAGTTTTAGTGGGTTTCATAACTATTTCTTTTCACCATGCTGGGTAGTTGGCCCTGCGATGGCTAGTCAGCTGGTGGGGCTGCCACCTTAAAGCACACTGACGGGCTGCGAATCCCTGACATGAGTCAGGGGTGGAACTGCTCATTTGTGTCATCCTAGTGTCATAAGCCGCCCAAGGTGACAGGCTCCCCAATGCATAAAGCCTGGGCAGGCACTAGGTAGGTTTAATCTGTCACACCTCAATAAGGTTACACAGTTCCTGTTCCCAGTGGGGCGAGGGCCCCCAGGACAGTGACAGATGAAATTGTGACAGATGAAAACTTCTAACTTGGGCTGGACCATCTTAACTCCTGGAAGTTTTTCTACATATTATATGATAAGGGTGAGATGTCAAATTTTGCTTTTGAAAATAACTTCTTAACTAAGCCTTCTCAAATGTTTCACTGGGAGCTAAAGAAGAAATAAATTGGAAGGCTTATGTAACAGTCCACCAAGTACAAAAAAGTATTTTGGAGAATATACTAAACCTCACAGGGAAGGCCACCATTTTCAATTTGCTATTTGGAATTTGTCACTGTTTCTGTCCTTTTTATATCGGTCATATTTTAACAAATTACTCCTAGGGAATTTATCCGATAATCTCAAATTTTGCGCGTTTTATTTCAAAATGGTTAGGATTAAAATTGACGAAAATCATGATTTCACCACACGCTGTTGCAGCGGCGATGGGCTGTTTATAAAGAAAAATTATGCTGTTCTTGAGGGTCTAATCGTGGGCGAAAACTCATGAAACTTCGCACACACGTCAGACCTGTCATAAAAATCTATATTCTAGAGATTTCTTAAGATATTTTTGGGAACAACCTCCAAAAAAGTCAGTTGTTGCCATATTCTAAATCCAACAGGAAAATGCACCATTTTTGGTCTTTAATAAAGCTCATATTATTAACGAGTTCCTCCTAATTGATACGATCATCTTCAAACTTTTGTGTGTTTCATCTACAGATGTTTAAGATGAAAAATTGAAAGCTTTTGATCCTGTCACATGCGTTTGCCATGGCAATACGCTGTGAAAGAAAAATTATGCTATTTTTTTAGGCTCTAAACTTGGGCAAAAACTTTGCACACAATAATAGGAAATTACTGGAATAGTTTTCCATTTACTGACATTGGTTTTCTAAAGTGATCGTGAGCTCATGTGGTGATACCGCCCAAGGAAGCAAAGGTCACGGGCTTTCAATGTTGGTTTTCGGCCTTGCCACCCAACATGCCGTGATTTATCTAGATTTGCTGAACCTTTTGATGGTATTATGGCCCGTAGCTGTTGAAATCCCTAAACTCTTTGCGATTGTATGTTGGGGAATGTTGTCCTTAAACTGTTCAACTACTTTCTCACGCAGTTGTTCCCCATCCACGCCTGTGAATGATTGAGCAATTCAGCAATTATATCCAGTCATGGCAGCCACCTGTTTCCATTGAGCCTGTTCACCTGCAGGATTTTCCAAAAAGGAGCATTTCTCAATTTTCTCAGGTTTTTTTTGGGCCACGTGTCCCTGCTTATTTGGAACATGTTGCAGCCATAAAATTCTAAGTTAATAATTATTTGTTAACAACAACAAAGTTTATTAGTTTAGACATTAAATATCATGTCTACGTTGTGTATTCAATTATAGGTTGAACATGATTTGCAAATCAATATAATTCAGATTTGTTTTACTTGTAAATTTTTAAACGCCCTATTGTAATTTGGAATTGGTTTTGTAATGTATAATGGACTTTTCATCAGCACAATCACAAAGTGGTACAGACTTAAAAGGTTGAACATACTCAATAGGAAAAGCAACAAAACGACAGGGCTAAAATCATACTGTTTGAAAAGAGTCCAGACTCTGGGTTTCCCTCAACTTCAGGCTTAGCAAAAACATTTATATTTTAGAGCACAGGTATCAAATTCAAGGCCCGGGGGCGAGATGTGGCCAGCCACATCACTTTAAGTGGCCCAAGAAAGCAAATAAAAAATGATAACATCCACGATGCTTGCTAAAATCTGTAACAAAATTTCAAATTTTCAGAGGTAATAAATCAGTGACATATTGTCAGCATTTTCTTGTTACCAAAGCCCTCATTACAGTTACGTAAACAATCCAGTTATTGAATAAAACCTTCTTTATATAGTTTTAGACATAACGGCCCTCCAAGGTAATGTGGCCCGCGACAAAAAGGAGTTTGACACCCTGTTTTAGAGGGTTATCATCCTATGCTGGATACGCGGACGTGGCCATGGTGGCTCTTGACAGTTGCTCGCAGCAATTTGGTCAGAGGACTAGCCATGACTGAGGTGTTTCGGCCTGCACGCGGACTCCTGAGGATGCATTCAGTCACCTTGTTTTCTAAAAATGGCATGCTAGCAATGTAGCAGCATGGCTTTTGTCAGAATCTGAAGGGCACAGAGGGAGGAGTTGAAGCGAGGCTACATTCAAATGTAGACAGCATTTATAAAACGGCAAAAAGGCTACATTAAAAATGTTTTTGCATTTATAGAACTTTTAAGCAGTTTGTGCACAATTTGTACTGCTCCTTTTGGTGAGTCTGCCATGGCCATGGGAAGGCAGTATAATACAGATATGTAGTCAAAAGAAAAGTACTTGTACAACTTTTCAAAGTGAATATAATATTCTACTTTTCTAGAGAGGATACATATTTGCAGTGGTACCTCTACTTATGAATGTCTCTTCATACGAAATTGTCAAGTTACGAAACACGTCAACAGGAAAATATTGCTTCTTGTTACGAAATAAATTTCGAGATACGAAAGGTACAAATACAGTATGGGCTGGTAGTCGCAGCTCCGAGGTTCCTGAATGCAACATACCTATACAGCTGCTCTGCAATTGGCTGTTTCTGAGCATCATCCTGGCATCCCATTGGCTAAGAGGGACTTCCACCTCATGTGTCTATGCATATAGAATAGATAGATAAGTATGCAACGCCCTCGTCATTCGCCCCTCGGGCCATGAAGTGTTCCGATAGATTTACGTGAATGTGAATCACCCAGAAAAAGTCGGGCGATCGCTCACTATTCTGATGTTTGCCTTGGACATTTTCAAAGGATTGTTAAAAGCCGACAAGAGCAAACATCCTTGGATCAGTTCTTGCCAAAATGCCAGGCAAAAACCACTTATGAGAACATGGACTAAAGAGAGCAAAATACGACGAGGATGCAGTTAAAAGTTAAATGACCATTTTTATTCTTTTTTACATTACGCACAACTCTCACTTATTGTGCAGCAATGTCATTGTAACATGTATTTGTTACATATTTTATTTTTATGCTTTCTAAAACATTTCTGTATGAATTTTAGGGTGATTCGAATGAATTAGGGCATTTACATGGTAAAGGAAGCTTTACCGACACAATTTTCTAGTCTAGAAATTTCTTCCAGAACCAATTAATTTCTTAAGTAGAAGTATCACTGTACCTGTTAAGTTTATTATATTGTCTGTCTACAAATCTGGCTCTACCATTTGTGCTCAGGCACCCATTTACAAAACAACTATCGACACTCACCAGTAAGGTCGCAATATCATTTGGTTAGCATTAAGCTAGCAGGCCATTCTTACCAATGTTGTTTTGGTTGTTTTAAATGGTAAATGGGATGTCACTTGTATAGTAGCGCTTTTCTATCTCAGGTATTCAAAGCGCTTGACACCGTTACCTCATTAGCCGAGTGGTGATGCAGCACCAAGAGCAACTGAGGGTTCGGTGTCTTGCTCAAGGACACTCACATGGTTGCGTGGGCCAAGGATCAAACCAAGAAACGACCACTCTACACCTGAGCCTACATACACAAAACGTACTCAAATTGTTTTTTTTTTTATGTGGAGTTTGGCAGTACAGTAAACAGTTTGAAGCCTGTTTTGTTTTCATTGTTGACCATTTGCCAAACTGTTGCTTATTGCGAAGAGTTCACTGCCACCAGACAGCACTCATATTTCAAGTTTCATAGTTTCAATCATAGGGGCCCAAAAAAAGCACCAAATGACAAGTTGTATCTTGAAAAATTTATCAGTCAGTTCACTCGTATCTCAAGGCACCGCTGCAGGCGGACACAAACACAGGTTATCTTACATTATATGTAAATGTATCCAATTTATACTTGATGTATGACAGCTAAGAATGTCAAAATATGAAAAACTGAAGGTTTCATGACGGCATCAGTTTGACTTTGGAATGAATTAGTAAAAATAATTTACTTTGTAATGCATTTATTTGTTATGGGAAGAATTGTTGCAAATTGCAAATCAGAGGTTCCAATGCAGCGCAGCAGGCAAAATGGCATGAACATTCCATGGTGGGGATATGAATGGTTAGCTTTGTCACTGTTTCAAGAGGTCTGAGTTTTGTGAAGACTTTGGTTCTCACACACTTTACGCAGTATGGTTGTGACCATAAAGATACGAGAGACCATCAAATGCAGTGATTGATGGAAAGTGTTTTGGTCCGGGTTCATAGCATTTGCTTTCTCTTCTCACAATCACAATACACAAAGTGCAAAAGTAATAACATTTAATTCAAACAAAACCATGCAACAGGTCCCCATCACCCTGACTGAATTTTCCTGTTATTAAAATAAACATCCAAAGCCGTACATTGCTCAGTGGCAACTCAAAAATAAACAGAAAGTTGACTACTTCAGGAGGCCCACGCAGGTCAGCCCAGAAACTAAAGAAACCAAAACAAGAACCCCCAAAATAATAAAATATAAAGGAAAAAAAAAAGTCAGCACAAGCCACTGTCAAGTGGATCCAGAAAAGTTCAAACACATCCTCGGTTTCTCTGTAGATCTTGCCACGCAACCCTCTCCCGCCCCATAGGTTGCTTGGACTCGGACACCATCACAAAACGTTATGACAAACAGAAATCTTCCAACATGAGTGATGAGCCTGCCGTGCTTTTGTTGATAAACAAGTTGTTGAATGTCGCCCCCTTAGTTACACTCACTTGAACCAGACATGCACTTCTTAAAAGAAGAACCAACTAATTCACATCTTTGGGATTGCAGTAAGTGGGGATCTCATTCATGACTAAAAGAGCCTATTAGACTTAAATATCGTATGGGACATGGGAATCTAGTTCAGACGAAGAGTAAAATAGTGTGGTTTCTCATTTAAAAAAAAAAAAAAGGAATTTGCTCACCAGCACCATGATACATTTCATACTGGTGTTAACCATAGAACCACTGTTCTATTTTCAAATTCATGAAGAATTTAAGATTCCAATAAATAATCATTATGTACATTGACAGGCCAAAATAAACCAAATGCACAGTATTTTGGGCTTGGTTAGGTCAAGGTCGTCTCTGTGGACCAAAATGGCTAACTGGGCGAGGGAGTCACCTGTATTATTATTCCCGGTGTCCAATGGGATGCTTCACATGATGGAGCTGGTCATCTGGGATCTTGGACAAAATGACACTTGTGTAGCCAAAGACGTGTAGCCAGTGTTGAATATGTGGAATGTGGTCTGTCTGTCTGTCTGTCTGTGAATGTGTTTCTCTGTGTATATGGATGACAGGGAGGGGTAGGGGCAGATGTATCAGTTGTACATTTGGCCCTCGGGGGGCTGGGAAAGCTTGTAGTTCTCTTTCATTGTCATGTGTTGTTTGAGCTCCGTGAGCACCATACGCAATGTGTAACTGTTTTTCCATCTGAACAAGCAGGGCAGTGCCTTTATGTCCACCTGCAAAGAACAGCAAATATGGACAAGTTAGGCAACCTGTTATGAACTTAATGGCAAGGCGACATTTACATATACTGAACAAATGTGGACTCAAAAGGACAAGAGACCCGACTCAATCGCTCCATTCAAGAGTGCGCATTCACTAGTATCTGATGCGGTCAAGTTGGAAATTAAATGTGCATTAAATTGCGTATTGGCATCCTTAATATTTTGTTGCACAACCGTGAGGTGCTTTCTCCAGACGACGTGCTCCTTTCATAGATGTTTACAGAATTTAGATAATTGCGCAAAGAACTCAACTTTATTGATAGCGAACTTTAAAACCAACCATACTGCATACAAAGTGCTTTACATAAAGTAAAAAATGAGACATAAAAAACAAAGACAACAAATTAATGACATAATAATTAGAGGTGTCAAATTATCGCATTCATTACGATTAATTACGGTCATGTCTAGCGCGTTGTTTTTTTAATCACGTTAATCTAAACTCTGCCGTTATTGTTTCTGTAGGTGGGTTGCCTTTTTCTATCATCCTTTGTTATGTGTTGGCTTCCTGTGTTCGAGTTGTTGAGGGTGGGGAAACAACTGTCAGTCACAGCCTGAAGCGGACATTGATTGACTGTCATTATGTTTGGGCTGGTTTAGCACAAACTGATTGGCTCCCATTGGAGTAGGGCGGGCTTAGTAAGCAGCGGTGAGGAATATAGAGGTGAAAATGGAGGAGCATGTGAGAGTTCTCGGCACAATGAATGGAAAATTTACATTCCAAAACGCCCTGATGACACAATTGATAAAGGTAGAGTGTTGTGCCTAATTTGTAAGGAGTTTGCTTACCACCGAAGCAGCTCAATTTTAGCCTCCCACATCAATACAAAGCACCCAGTCGCGAGTGCAGCCACAGCTAACGTTAGCACCCAAAGCGCTAGCAAAATAGCGAGCGAGGAATACATAGCAAAGCTCTTCGGCAAACTAAACTCGAGAACACCCCATGTACAAGGCATAGTTGATGTGTCCTCTGTAGACTACTAGAAGTGATTGATGTATTTTCAGCGCTTTTAGTTTGTCATGATGAACAATGTTATTTATGAAGTGCTAACTTACAGCACTGTGATTTAAGGGTCTGTTTTATTTATTTTTTATTATCTGAAGAAAATTCCGTGTTGAGTACTTGTATTGCTCAGAAAATTGTTCTTACTGTTTTTGATATGTTAACCTAAGAACCTTTTAAGGACCCGGTGTTCTATTTCATTTTTATTTTGTAATTCTTTGGAAATTTACAAAAACAAACAAAACTGGAATTCCCCCTCGTGGTCGAAACTAAAGGTTTCTTTCACTAGTCCCAAATACAGCAGAAAGTAAATGGCTAGGACTGCATCTGTCCAAGTCTGCTGAAAAACAATAACATACTTTATAATGCCACTTTTTCTTTTCTTTTGATCTGCCTCAATAATGTAATTAAAATGAAAATGAGTTTTTCCACTAATTTTTAGATTAGATTAAAATATAGATTAATTAGATCAATTAATGACAGACCCCAATGAATTAATCTCACAATTTTTTTTTAATCGCTTGACAACACTAATAATATTACACAATAAAACAGCAAAACGATGCAGAGCCTCGTGCTGAGCCAAAAGCCAAAGAATAAGAATGTGTCTTAAGACATGTTTTAAAAACAGATCGGGGGATTGCCTTCAATTTAACTGGAGATAATTCCAAAGGGAGGGATCGGAAACAAACAAAACAAAAAAGTTCGATTCCCTCTTCAGAATAGTTCAATGCTTTGCTCTTAGCCATTCCAGGATGTTTTTAGCTATGCTATTTGTGTCATTATCCAGTTTCAAGACCCATGACTGAGACAATTATTACACCAGGCAGCACATTTTTCACTGGAATACCTTGATGGGCTTGAGATCACATTGGACCCTGCACAGATTCAAGACACCCTCCTCCTCCATGTACAGGGTGACCCAAAAAGATGCGTACCCATATTTTATTCGATAAAAAATCATTTTTTTAACGAATGTCTTTTCTGTTGCAGGACGTGAAAGGTGAACCTATGGATGATTGTTTTCAGCTATAGTTGCCCCAAAAATGTCTTGGACAAATCAGCAGAAGATATTCATTCTCCCTGGAGATCTATTTTGCGACAAAATCATACCGGAGTGTACAGATTCAGTTTCGAAAACGTTTCCATTGTCGCAACTTTCCACCAAAATCAACGATTTTTAGTTGGGTTACGAAGTTCATAGAGCGTGGGACTGTAGTGAACTTATGTTCTAAAGCCATCCCAAAAGAGGAGTGTGTAAAAGTGATTGACAACTTTCTCAGACGAGTACAGGTTTGCTTGCAACGGAATGGTGGACATTTGGAACACATCTTGGGAAAGCCATAAATTGACTAAAAATTGACAGAAATAGCTGAAACTCTGGTGAATGGTCTTCCATCAACTGAATAATGTGTGGTTGTAATTTGAAATAAATAGCTTTTTAATCAAAGTCACAATTGAAATTTTCATGGGTACGCATCTTTTTGGGACACCCTGTATAACAGTTTGGTTTATGTTTAGTGTGGTACACGCACACGCACACACACACACACACACACACACACACACACACACACACACACACACACCGTATCACCAAACAACACCCCCGACCCCTCCAAAAATCAAACCAAAAAAAAAAAACCGGTGCTCGTTAGGCGCCAGTGCCAGCGCTGTGCTTAGTTGATGCTTAACAAGTTCTTACGAAGAAGGTGTTTGGTTTTCCACCTGCAAAGAGCCAAGTGGGAGCTACGTCATTACGCCAGAGTAAAGCGTACAAACGTCACTGCTAACGTCGATGTTTACCGAAGAGCGCATGCTATTAATATTAATAATAATAATAACAATGCGCTGTAAGCAACTGCTAGGCTACTTAACATAGCATCGATTATACTTGCATATAGTATATAACAATCAGGGACATGCAATCAGCAAAAGCTTCCATCTTTCTTAAACATTATATGTGATCATGAGGCTGGCTGCGAATCGGAGATCGCATACTATCTGGGGACATCCGTGATCGCTCTTCTGGTGGGACACAATTGGGCCCGAGTCGACCACTCAACAGTTTGTGCAAAACGTCCGTTTGTCCAGGAGTCATTCCTCTACATCTGCGATCATCATAAACATAACCCCTGATGTAATTGGTATCACAGTCTGGCCCAACTAATAATTGGACCCATCTTAAGCACCAGAGCTAGAGCTAGAGCCAATTTCCGTGGTGGAAAAAGAAAGAACTAGTGCTAACCAGGGCAGTGGCAATGAACTAGCACGAGCACAAGCAATGTGGAAAAGGGCCAACAGTGACTACTCGTCACTCTTTAAATGGGCTACCTGACAGATTACATGTTTGAAGATACCTGATGGTAATTAGAGGACACACCTTGTTGTAACATGTCCGTATCGTCAAATTACGCTCAGTCTTTTCTTTTTAGCCAGCCCTGCTTCATGAGTTTGTTTTTAAAAATAATTCTGTTTCAACTAGAATTCAAAAACAACCTGATTTCCAATGGTTCGGTTTCATTAATTCATGTTGTATTTATTATTACTTTTGTCAGACTCAAGTTATTTCTGTGACCATCGTGGGGCTTTCTTTTATTCACAATGGGGTACTAACGATTTTGTCCATGCATGTAATCACCAGCTTTAAGTGTCCAGCAAAGCACGTCACGTTGTTCATGTTCCAGAATTGGCTGTGTGCCCCGGAAATTATGTACGGATTATGTACAGATGTCCAGAGCTACAATTGTTCCTTTAAATTTGTCTCCCCAGGGAAAATTACTTCAATTAGTTGACACGTTTCAGCCAAAAATAGCCACAAATAAGCTCATAGGGAACACAATTCTGATGCATGCTCCAAATGGGCTTTGACGTTTCAAACTGTGTCACTAACTCAAAATAATAATAATCCTTCCATCCATTATCCGAACCGCTTGATCCTCACTAGGGTCGCGGGGGGTGCTGGAGCCTATCCCAGCTGTCTTCGGGCAGTAGGCGGGGGACACCCTGAATTGGTTGCCAGCCAATCGCAGGGCACACAGAGACGAACAACCATCCACGCTCACATTCACACCTAGGGACAATTTAGAGTGTTCAATCGGCCTGCCATGCATGTTTTTGGAATGTGGGAGGAAACCGGAGTGCCCGGAGAAAACCCACGCAGGCCCGGGGAGAACATGCAAACTCCACACAGGGAGGCCGGAGCTGGAATCGAACCCGGTACCTCAGCACTGTGAAGTCAACGTGCTAACCACTGGACTACCGGGCCGCCTAATAATAATAATAATAATAATAATAATAATAATAATTTAAAAAAATAATGTTTTAAAAAATCAACTTAAATAGCGCAAATTAAACATGATTCACGGGAAAAGCAGTAAACAGGACAATAGGTTATGTACTTTAGTCACTACTTGTTTCTGAGAAATATATCTGTACAGGGGATTTTCGAGGCATTTGAAGTGCAAAATGCATGGTTTTTAGATAATTCCACCAAGATTGCTACTAAAAGCGGTTGTGAACATGCGAGTGTGTCAATGAAATTCACATACTTACAACACCATTTGATGAATGTACTCCAACCATATTGATCCTGTGCAAAAAACGTACATGAGGAGGATGATCTGGGTATCTGGGTCCACATTCGATTTTCAGACAGTATATTCTGCCTTCATAGACAGTCTATAAGCAAAAAAAAAAAAAAAAAGGGGTTATACACTGCATTGATAACTTGTTATATGAGAAAATAATAACAATGACCATGACCAAAATTATGACAATTATATCTGTATTATACTGCTATTACTAAATACGTAAACAAACAAAATCAGATGCACAACACAAACATTGGAACACATTTGAACTGAAAACAATGTAGAAATCGGCAAGGCCTATTTGGCATGGCACATTTTGGACAAGCAACTTTTTTTATGCATGCCAGGCTAAACAAATTTTACTCAAAAAGATGTCAGTGATATCGGGGTGTTCGGATGATTGCAAGTTGAAGAAAATTTATGAAATTAGTTTGTTACGAATAACCTTTTTGTCATATAAAAATGTGGCACGATAAACAATGCCTTTTCAATTCAAGTAATGTTTTGGGTGAATATAATAGGGCAGGTGTCGCCAACCTTTTTGAAACTGACAGCTACTTCGTGGCTAATGATTAATGTAAAGGTACACACTTCAGAAATAAACATGCTCAAAATACTTTTAACTCATTCAGTACCAGCCAATTCTGGACCAAGTCTGAAAAGACGTTTAAAAATGTCTTTGGGAGTGAATGAGTTAATAATGTTATTGTATGCCTTCATTGATAATGATATGACAGACAGTGTGTGCAACACTTTCTATAAAACTCATCATTTTCAAATGATCACTTTTACAACATTCCTAAAAATCTCAATGTCCCATCACTGGTGAGCAACTGTTAGAACAGGCCTGTGGGCTACTCTTGTGCTACTTGAGGGCTACCTAGTGCACGCGTGTATCTCATTGATGACCACTGCAGTTGACCGACTTAAGAAGTGACATTTTTAAAAACGTCCAAGAATTTATGAGAAAACACTGATCAAAAGGATTCATTTATGGTTTATGAATCGATATACGGGGCTATGAAAAGGAAAAACAATTCAAGTTGATTCATCTTTTTTTTAATGCAGGCCTACATAGCTGACAAATAAACAACTTTGTTTTATTTCTGTGTTAGAAATGTCCCACTGTATTTGAATGCACCTCGCTTGTGGTGCCAAACACGTCAGCGACGTCAGCGTTTACTCGAGTTATTATCTCTCGATTGTATCGATGAACCACAAAGGTTAAGTATACAGTAATCCCCGCTTATCACGGGGGTTAGGTTCCAAAAAGAACCAGTGATAAGTGAAATCAGTGAAGTAGGATTTATTAAGAAAAGCAGAAAAATGTGAGAGGGACGAAATTTCTGTGTCTGCAGCGCGGACGCTAGGCGTCTCGAGAGTTCAGAGCCCGTTGTCCCAATGCATTGAAATGAGACGAGTCATTGGATAAATGCTGGTTTTGTCCCGCACATTGGACGCTCAGCGTCTCTGGGAGTCTATGTACAGTGGGCGTTTATAGGCTGGCCAGGAAGCTCCGCTTTTCTGCATGATGATTGGATGATCTGTCTGAGGCAGAATCTTTTTGATTGACAGCTAAATGAGCCAATCACCGATCTCATGGCGAAGGCATCCTTTTCATTTTTTTGTAAAGGAACGGAGAGTAGAATTCACGTATAAATAAACGGACACATTTTATGATGTAGGCCGAAATTGAGCTTCCCCTCCTTGATAGGCCAGCATCCGCCACTGATACAACGAAACCATAGACCAAAAATTTGCAAGGTAAATTTGGCAAGCTGTACAGAGATGAGGTGCTGAGACTGTTCACGTCGGTCAGTGCCTTAGCCAATCAGGATGCAGAACCTAATTCACTGTTTAAAAGCATAAAAAAAAACTGCACAAAAAAAAATCTGTAAAACAGCGAAGCCGTGGAAAGTGAACCACAATCATCAACCTGTCACGTAGCACAAATGAGGCAAGTGATCAAACTCGCTTTCACATGTGCGTTTAGCGCTAGCGATCGCTTGACAGTTAGGGACCCAAAAGGCCGTTTTGTGTTTTACAACAGTATCCAACATTATTTATAATCAAATAAATGGTGTGGTGTCTACTCTGTTGCCAAAATGCACCGAGTGGGTTCATAGAACGCGCCGGGCGTCAATGAATGTGGTTGATCAAGGATGGGTGCTCACAATGTATGTATATGGTCCGATTTCAAAAGAAAACTTGTAGTAAAGTTAGATGGCCGTGAACGTGGCACTTTACACATTCAGACTTATTGTATTTATCGAGTTTAGCCATTCCTTTCTGGAAGGACTTAACCTGACGCGCAAATTGGGATGTGGTAAAATGGCTTGATCGATTTAAGTGGATACATTTGTACTGACAGAACACATCTCGAACTACATTGCCCATGTCCCATATTCTGCTTTCCCATGACAGACCCCAGCCCCGACACTTTTGCCCCTTATCTTTGTATATTCGTGTCTTGAACGGGCACGCTGCAAGCCAGCTCCATCTGACAGAGTTGCTTTTTTTGCTTCCTCAAAGCAAAAGCATTTGTATTGTGCCATCAGAAAGCACAGTGGACAGCTTATGAATTAGCAGACTCGCACAAGGACAGGGCTTGGGACTGAGACAAATTACTCAATGGTACACACACGCACGCACGCCAACGCACACAAAGACATTGCATCAGTACAACCAGCCTTTGAAGGGGTGGAAGAGGTAGTTTCCTCGACTCTGAAAGCCTCCATTTGTTTCAACGACAAACACACATTAAGGACATCGTCTGAACCAATTAAATAAAGCCAAGGACCGGGGTCCAGATACCGGTGTGCATGCTCTTGGAAATGAGTGTGCTGCAGTCAGACATAGGGCCAAGACCAAAATTACATCAAGCAAAGGAGACCGATTGATGAGGAGCAAGGCAGTGGAAGCTACAAATGAGGTGGAATTGGCACCTACTGACACGGGGTGCTTGACAGTGGTGTAGCAGTGTATCCTATACATTTGCATGCATAATTCATGATTTGATTTTAATTTCAATATCCACAATCATTCCTACAAATTGTGTTGAACTCAGTTTAAATTCAGTTAAACTGAGTTTTACTAAATTGATTCATTTTAAATGGTTTAATACAGCATGGTTGAAGACAGTGCTGCTTTATTTTAAACCACATTAACTCATTTTACACTTGGTTTTAGGAAATCTCTAATTCGAACTAATCTTAGATTAAATTAAACGATCCATCATTCTCAACCAGTTATCCGGGGTTGGGTCAGGGGGGCAGTTGTTCTAGCAGGGGAAGCCCAAACTTCCCCTCCCAGCCACTTCTTACAGCTCTTCCCGGGGGATCCCACGGCTTTCCCAGGCCAGCCGGGAGACAAAGTCTCTCCAGCGTGTCCTAGGTCAGCGCTGGGCTCTCCTATTGGTGGGACACAACAGGAAGGCGTTCAGGAGACATCCTAACCAGATGCACAAGCCACCCCATCTCCTCCTTCTCAACACAGAAGAGTGACCGCTCGACTCTGAGTCCTTTTCAGATGATGGAGCTTCTCGCCATCTTTCTCGAAAGGAGACCCTTTGTACCCTTCAGAGGAAACCCATTTTGGGCGCTTGGATCCAGAATCTCATTCTTTCGGTCAGAAATTTTAAATTAAACCTTGTTGGTACAAGCTCGCCTACGTGTCTTTCAAGTTGTACCTTGTACAATCAGACAAATTGAACATAATTTGTGTGATAGAATTAAGTCACGTACTTTCGTAATCAACAGTTTTTTAAAAAATGAATATATTTATGAAAAATTTTAGAGGGGATGCGCAAGTCCACTTAGTGATTTTTTACAGAATTCCACCTGATGGCCACTTGTCACATTGCTGTAGATTTAATAAAAAAGTCAGAAAAGATAGACAACACTCAGCCATCTCGTTACCTCTGCGTCCCAGACGCTAACTTTCACGCCAGACGCACAGTTCCAAATAATGTGCGTTTTTGGGACGCAAGGAAATTTCTCAGTCAAAAAAAAAAAAAACAACAACAAAACTACGGTAAATCTTTTTTTCCAGTAACGAATGCAGTTTGATAATCGCCGCCATTGTTGTTTAGATCTCGCGTTAAGTAATCTTGCGTGACGAGATTTCCGTTCTCGCGAGACGAGATTGGTGAAAATCGGCCTTCGCCTCGTGGAAAGCAGATGATTGCCAAGTCGTGTAACATTAAAACAAGTGTTGCGAAAGTTTATTTACTCAAAGACTAAACCATGGGATGAAATAAGAACCTACAGGTATTTCTCAGCAAATCTTGTATGCCTGAATGATTTTAATGTTTGCAGCATTAGTTTATAAGAAACAACCCTATTATCAATGTATATTGTTGTTGTTTGTGTTATTATCATATGCAATTGAATAAATTGACCATTTCACAATTTGGGACTCTCTAAATGCATAAGGCGTAGGAAAAAAAGTAGCGTGTTTCCGGTAACATGAAATTTCAGCAAAGGGTCGGTAGGTCGGACAAAGGGTTTTTTTTTAATCCCCCCCTCATCAAAAATGTAAACAAAATAACCATAAAACATAAAACAAGGAGACATTGAAACCCCCGCGGCGAGAGAGTTGGGTGCCCGGCGGCTGGGGGTTCCAGCCATCTCGTTACCTCTGCGTCCCGCGTCCGTGGTGGCCCGTGGTGTTCGTCAAATAGTTCGCTGAATCTTTCGATACATCAATGGATGCTATTTTCTTAATATTATGGTGCGAGCATGCGACTGCAACACACAAAACGCGCTTTAAACTGTTGTCGGAGATCGTGGCCGCCGCCATGATTCAATGTTGTTGACAGACGACAGGGCAAACGACGCGCACGATCAACGTGAATATCGCGAGAGTTTGCACCGATGTAAACCCTTTAATTCATCTTTCCTTTTATTATTAAACATTTTGTCTGTGGTTTTATTGTTCTTGTTTTGATTGTAAAGCATCCTTGAGTGTTTTGAAAGGCGCTTATAAATGAAATGTATTATTATTATTACACAAAAATGTAGAAGGTTGTTTGAAAAAAAATGCCGACCGTAAAGTTTTTTTTCGAGGTAGAAATTCTCGGTCGGCCGGGTTACTGGAAACACACTACTTTTTTTCTACGCCTAATAGGACTCATACTTTTCTGATCAGCGAGACCCTGGGACTTGCAGGGCTCAAACTGTAAAATTATCACTGAACACTACTTTGATCTTCACGTTAGTCACATGCCACTTCAACTCCGATCACCCCTTGCCTTGAGAGAATGATACCAATGGCAATGAACAAGGGCAGCGATATAAAGTGAAGCGTCATAGCCAATTTTTATTTTTAAAAATACATTCACAAATTCATCCTCACTTTTTGCAGGGGATGTGTTCCAAGCACCCCCATGCCCCAAATTGATCAATTTTATGTACCTGCAGGGGTACATGTGAGGGATGGGTACCGAAGATGGTACTTTTTGGAGTATGCACCAAATTGGGTCAATACTACCGAGCACTGATTCACGTGAAATTGAACGGGACCATGTTTTGGTTCCAAAGCACATCTTTCTAAGTTAGGACAGTGCGGGAGTAGAATAATTTTCTATTTTCCTTAGTGCACTTGAAAACAGCAACACATGCACACCAGCCTCATGACGTCAGCGACTCACACAGGCTTTCTTCAGACACACCAAAAATAAATTTCCAAGTGTGAAAGCAAGCGCAATTTGCCCGCCACTAAGCCAAACAAATGCGGTTTGTGAAGTATATTGATTTCTTGCTGCCGGCGCCGAGTGGTGGCTGGCAATATTCCTGGGTCGCCGCAATGGGTGCGAGGCTAGAAGGGAGGATGCTGTTGGGGATACCAGCCATGGTGCCCGCAACTACGCACCTACACCTGTCTGCCCCCCTGTGAATCTAATCACGCTCGTTAAAATGTATTCGACATGGTGTTTTCGAACAACAAAAATGGTGAGGGAAAAGTCCAATAGATGAAGTCAGAAATGAGAATACGGTGATGTTGCAAGAACCAAACTGAGAAGTAGCAAGGAAACACTGTACAAGGGTTAGAACAGAGCACAAATGATTTCTCCAACTTATGGCACAAGACACGATCACAAGAGCAGACACATCCTCATAAAATCTTTACTACTGCGATTTTACAAGTGACCTGTCACTGAAGATGAAAACTAATCAGCTCTTTCCATAATGCTTTGCTTCTACAGACGCTCCCCAGGTTACGAACAAGTTACGTTCCGGACGATTGTTCATAAGGTGAATTCGTTCATAAGTTGCTTCAGTGCTATATTTTGTCTGGAATGTATGTTTAAGGCTTATATGTTTGACATTCATATAACGGGGAGAGAGCTTTTCGTCACGTTCTTCAGGGCTCGAGGGTTAGCTGCCCGGTAAACTAGCAGCGGCTTCAGCGGGGGAGAGTAGACGACCGGTCGTCGACCGGCGCGCCGTACGCCTCCCCGCCCGTTCCACCGTCACACGCCCGCCCCCCACGCCTCTTCCCGCGGCTGCCTTCGAACGTCGCCGCCGCCTCCTCCGCCGTCCTCCTCCGCCCCGTTCGGCACTCGGAAAAAGGCGCGCAATACAAAATCTAACTTTTTTTTTTTTTCGACATACCCGTGAAAATGTTCGTATGTACCGTTGTTCGTAACCCGGATGTTCGTAAGCCGGGGAGCGTCTGTATTCACAGATCATCCCATGAATCTCTTGAGGCACCAACGTACCAAAATTAATATACAAGTGCTCTGACAGAAATACTAATGATGGCATGATTACAGATTAACAAAGTAAATTTGACTGGATTCAAATTACCACATGCTAAAACTGTTTTAGATGATTGAAAGTATACATTTTACACCATAAAGCAACGGTGCTCAAGTCCGGTCCTCAAGAGCTGTGATAGAGCCGTTTTTTTGTTTTTTTTTAAAAGATGTCTCTCTCCTCTAACACACCCGATTCAAATGATCAGTTTATCAGCAAACAAAGTAGCCTGATAGTGACCATTTTAATCAGATGTTTCGGAGGGGTGAAACATCTAAAACACGCTGGATAGAGGCTCTCGACAACTGGACATGGGCACCCCTACCATGAAGTGTTTCTTAACCACGGGTATGCGTCACCCCGGATAAATGAGTGGTGGCAAGATGTGCTATTTAAATAAATAAAAACATATTTGCTTAAAAAAAAAGACGATATTCCACAAAAAATACTGTCAATCTGCATAAATCTGCACTTGCTTCACAGAACAATTATTAATGGACTGCAATTCTGAACAATTGCTTTTGTTTGTATTTGAATTGCTCCTATGTTCTGTAGAAAAAAATTCTAAGATGAAATTCAATGGGAATATTTAATAATAAAACATTTCAAATATGTCCAGGCTTGTATAAGGGGTTTTCACTGACTTTTGTGAATATTACTCACATTTCATTCAATTCCTTGTTCAGTTTGTGTAGTATGCAAAGGACGACCATTTCCAGCTACTACAGAAGCTGTGATTTGTGCCACATAGGTGCCCTTGGAATATGTAATTTGTGGAGAGTCCTTAACACAAACGGCTATTCATACCCTGATTGCAAGCACATAGCAAGTGAACAAAAAATGCAGCTGCAATTTTCCCGCGATGCGTTAACGCTAATACAGCTATAATCCGGAGTATGAATGTGTCAGAACTAAATGTTAAGTGAATATCCAACATCCAACCAACCTTCACCCACCCGCATGACTCAATCCTGCCCACTGATTCGCAGAATGAAAACTTATCATTTCCCCTTTCTTTGCCATGTATGCATGCTGATTTACCGAATTAAGATTTCACAATTCCTCTTAATTTGCAGACAATCAATGGACCCGTTCATTTTTGTCTAGGTTAGTTTTTGAGACAGGATGATGATAATGAAAAGAATTTAAAACGGCAAAATTAATATTGTTGTTCAGTGTTTTGTTCATATTTGAGGTTTCAACTTTCTTTTGATGGCGGCGCGGACATCCGCAGCGGCTCCTCTTGTTTCTTGTTTTATGTTGAGAGAGAAGAAATTTCATTTGACAATAAAGTTGTATCCAATCCAATCCAATGCTTGTTTCAGGGTGACTTATTTAAAGGAGCGACATTTTTTGTGGTAAATACTATGAATTATCCATAACAATCCATATTCTTTATTTTTATTTTTTAATTTATATATTTTCAAGGCAGCATGGTTATTTTAATATCTGAGTTAAAAAGAAGACAATGCTTAAGAATTATGTTGTCGTTAGGAAATGAAATCAATTTCTTTTCATTTAATTATTAGCTGTTATATTGCACATTTGTACAATCATCACATATGAGGGAGTACTCATGGTATGACAAACAAAAGGTTCAGGGGGTACACAAGCCCAAAAATGTTAGGGAAGCTGCCATGGAAACATATAGTCTTCCCATAAATCAACAATCTTTTGTGTTAGATACAATACTCCCTACATTATGTATGACATAAATGCTAAAGAGGCGTCTCACCTTAGGGGGGCCGATGATGGTGGCATTCCAGTGAGTGAGGGTCATGTCGTCGTCGTTGACAAGGCCCCAACTAACTGTGCCATCTCCGACTCCTTTCTGACCATCGTCCAGTTCTTCCAGCAGCCGGAAGTTGCGGGGAACTACGACGTCTTCAGACAGAGAATGATAGGCCTTACTCGTTAAGCAAGACAATATACATTAAAAGGGTTTCGTTATTCACATGCTGATTAAATATTAGGTAAACCATAAGCGGCAATGATTAAAAACCGCATTGGGCACGTAACACATTTCAAAGCTGTATGTGCCAAAAGTTACTCAGGTAAATACCATCAGCTCCCAATCCGAAATCAGAGTCATTCTTGTGAATGCTAAATACGGGGTTCGGGCTATTTTCTGGTGGAACCTCAAAAAACATTTTAAATGTTAGCTCGAATGTTTTCTTAGATCGGATGTAGCTTTCACTGCCAGCACATGCCGACTCCACCAACATTAGTTGTCGAGTAAAAATAATCTTCGAAAGAGTAACAAATGTGTTAAGAAAACAACACTGAATCGGAGTGGACGCCTTCCTTTGAGAGCCATACTGGTTTAGCTGTCTATAGTTAAGTAGGTGTACGCCGCATGAAATCACGTCCACATTATGACGACTGCGCCAATGTTTAACTTCGTGTACGTATTGATAAAGCACGTTATTCTCTGATCCGGAATGCCTCATTATGGCTCATAAAGGCTGGCGGCCAGTTTTGCTAGTCGCTTAGCTATCAAGTACCATTGCGGGTAGCATATCAAGCACAACTGCAAAAGTCCAAAGCACCGAGACATCACACTTAAGCTTTTGAAGCTATCTTGTTGATAAGAGGGATATGTTGGGAAGCATATCATCTTAAATTAAATGAAAAGATACTGGCTGTGCTATGAAAAACTGATCTTACTTGTTCCGTGGGGACACGCCATCTTGGTCACAGTTCCTCGGATACGCGCACGTACGTTGTTGAGTACCCTGTGGAGCGCGCGCGTCCGCCCAAAGAGAAAAACGTGCACAGGAACGCGTTGTTTATTCGACTGTTGACCTTTCCGTGCTTCCTTAATCTTTAAATATGTGTTTTGTATTTTGCCGTTGCTTTGTCTAAATGTCTGTACTCAATAATATGTGATTTACCCACAAACACTGACGTTCGAAAACCAAGTGCAAAAAATGAGTTGCAGTACCTCCAACGTCTCAGCAGGCAACAACTCATTTGCTGATTAAACTTGCGTGGTATGCGATCGCCATCTGCTGGACAGAATTTAGACAGCGTCATGTGAAAATACAGACCGCTTTCGATGCAAAACACAAATGGCGTCACGGGTCGACCGATAAAAATAAATATAGCCTGATAAAGAGGCTGTTTTCCCGGGTGGCAAATGCCTTGACCCCCAAATACCAGCCTTGGCTGTTGGCAATGAATCTCACAAAACAAAATTCAATTTTATTTAATCATCAAACATCAATGTTCTTCAGGATGTGCAAAGAAGCTATGTTTAGAATTTACTCCCACTCTGACCCCGCCTCCTTTCAAGAGGAAATGGTTGCGTCCCATCAGCGCCACAAATTAAGGAAAAAGGCAAGTGCATTTTAACTTGACCATTTCCGGCGGACCCTAGTCAGTCCGGTAAGCTATATTATATTTGTGGTTGCTATAGTCTAGTCTAATATGTTCCAATAATCTGCCAAGTGTAACAATTTATGTGACGTTGTAGTTAGTACTTGTAGTAAATTGTATTTTTAGATAATTGGAGGCGCTGTGCATTGTGGCATGTAACCACAACCACAGGGTCATGTTACGACGTTGTGACGTCACGGCCGTAAAGTGTTGATATAAAAAGGTGGCTACTGACAATAAACGGCAGTGAGCACAGAGTCAGTCTCCACGCGTTTTATTGAAGATAATTATTGTCGACGACGATGGAGCTTCCACTCTCGCCTCTTCTTCTGTTTCTCGCCCTGCCTGGCGAGCCGCCAGTCCCATGGCCCGCTCGTTGGAATCCTTTGAAACTTTTATTGAAGCCATCGGGCTAGCCGACGCTAGCCGACGCTAGCGACGCGCGAAGGCGGGTGATGCTTGTCCATAGCCTGGGCAGTGAGGGCCAACACATCTTTCGGACCCTCGGACCAGCCACGAAATTTGCGGACTGTGTTGCATTGCTCTCCGGACACTTTGCTGCTCCACAGAGCGTCATGGTCCGGCAAATTGTCTTCCGGCTGTGTCGACAGCGGCCCGGCGAGTCAGTCCACCATTACGTCGCCGACCTCTGGGGCCGAGCCAGCCTCTGCAGGTTTGGGGATTTGGAGGGCGAGATGATTAGAGACCAGCTAGCCGAGCAGACGACGGACCTTAAACTGCGGGAGAAGCTGTTTTTATCGCCAGACGACACGTCGCTGTCTAGGGCGGTGGAAATGGCCTTCCAGCTCGAATCTGCGACCCTGTTAGCATCCCGGCGAGCCGCCTCGGACCCAGCTCCAGCCCTTCCCCACCTCGCTCCACATCTGCCTCATTCATCTCGTACTGTTGCTCTGACGGCCCCACTCCCCGACACCACTGCTCCTCTCGACGAGCCGGAGGTTAACGTCGCGGGACATCGAGGCGCCACGATGAGACAACATTGTGGGAACTGCGGCTCCTCCCGCGTGCCCGGCGCTGGGACAAAGATGCCAACGTTGTGGTAAGCTGAACCACTTTGCTAAAGTCTGCCGCTCTGCTCCTGCGCCTGTGGACTCCGGGCCCCACCTAACCAACGCATCTGGCTCCACCACCATCCACTCGGTGGGCGCCTGCACCGGGCCATTCAAGTGGTGCGCGGTCGAGCTGGACGGCGTGTGTCTGTCACTGTTGCTGGACACCGCGGCCTCCAAGTCACTACTGAATGAGTCCACGGTCCGGCGACTTTTTCCACGAATGACTGTTAAACCTGGCATGGAAGACCTGTTTGGTTTTGGACACACCAAGATCGACATGGTTGGCACCGCAACCTTTTCCGTGCGCTATGGCGCTTGAACTCTCCCGGCTTTCACCTTCCAGGTGTCCCGCAAGGACGTCAACCTCCTCGGTTTCGACCTGTTCTGTGTCCTGGGCTTCTCCATTATGGACAACATGGGTGCCACCATACTAACTGTCACCACGCCCTGGCTGCACCGCTAGCCCTCGCTGTTCACTGGACTGGGCTGCCTCACCGCCTTCAACCACCAGCCGCTCCTGAACCCACAGGTGACCCCAGTCATCCAGCCTCTTCGCCATCAGCCCGTCGCCCTACGTGCTGATGTTACAGCCGAGCTGCAGAAACCTCTGGACGCTGGCATCATCGAATGGGTGGACGCATCGCCATGGATCTCCAACCTGGTGGTGACACGGAAGAAGACGGGCGGCCTGCGCCACTGCATCGACCTCAGACAGGCGAACAAAGTGGTAATACCTGATAAATATCCTCTGCCCACTACAGAAGAGCTCTCGGCCAAGTTTAATGTCTCCACGGTCTTTTCCAAGCTCGACCTACGCCAGGGTTACCTGCAGGTTCCGCTGTACCCAGGGAGCCGCAACCTCACCGCTTTTGTGTCACACATGGGCGTTTTCAGGTACACCTGCATGCCTTTTGGACTTAGCTCCGCCCCCAGCTGCTTCCAGAAGATCATGACCACCATCTTTGCCGGCATCACTGGCATGGTCGTGTACCTGGATGACATAGTGGTGCACGGTGCGACTGTAGCCTCACATGACGACCGCCTCACCAGGGTGCTTGAGGTGCTCAGCCACCACAACCTCACGCTAAACGGCGAGAAATGCATTTTCTCCGCGCCGGTCATCGAGTTTGTGGGGTTTCGCCTGAACGCCGACGGCCTCAGCCCGCTCCACTCAAACGTGGAAGCCATCCTACGCCTGCCTGAGCCCTCCTACCCCGCACAGCTGTCCTCATTCCTGGGCATGACGGCGTTCTACCTGCGTTTTCTTCCACACTACTCTGAGACCACAGCGCCGCTCGCGCACTCCTCAAACAGGATTGCCCCTGGTCCTGGACACCCATGTGCTCCGCGGCAGTCCGCCAGCTGAAGACGCAGCTCACCTCCCCTCCAGTGCTCGCCCACTTCGACCTCCAGAGCACTACGCTGGTGACCTGCGATGCGTCCAACACGGCGGTAGGGGCGGTCCTGTCCCAGCTACACGGGCGGACCGAACGTCCCGTGGCATTTGTCTCACGATCTCTGACTCCCACAGAGCAGAGGTATTCGGTGGGGGAGAGAGAAGCTCTGGCCTGCGTCTGGGCGTGCGAGCGGTGGCACACGGGCGGCACTTCACGCTCCGGACCGCCCACCATGCACTCACAGCCCTCCTGGGCGGATCCCGAGGCGTTCACAGGCCATCTGGGTAACATAGTCTCTCCAGCGTGTCCTGGGTCGTCCCCGGGGTCTCCTGCCAGTGGGACATGCCCAGAACACCTCACCAGGGAGGCGTCCAGGAGGCATCCTAATTAGATGCCCGAGCCACCTCATCTGGCTCCTCTCGATGTGGAGGAGAAGCGGCTCTACTCTGAGACCCTCCCGGATGACTGAGCTTCTCACCTTATCTCAAGGGAGAGCCTGCGGAGAAAACTCATTTCGGCCGCTTGTATCCGTGATCTCGTTCTTTCGGTCACAACCCATAGCTTGTGACCATAGATGAGGGTTGGGATGTAGATCGACCGGTAAATTGAGAGCTTCGCCCTTTCGCTCAGCTCCTTCTTTACCACGACAGACCGATACGTCTGCAGACGCTGCACCGATCCGCCTGTCGATCACTCGCTCCCTCCTGCCCTCACTCGTGAACAAGACCCCAAGATACTTAAACTCCTCCACTTGGGGCAAGATCTCTTCCCCGACCTGGAGAGGGCACTCCACCCTTTTCCGACTGAGCCGTGCTTTGTCTGGCCCTTCACCTCGGACCTATTTTCCATGGGTGACCCTGCCAGGGGCATAAAGCACCAGACAACTTAGCTCCTTGGATCATTGGGACACACAAACCCCTCCACCACAATCAGGTTAAGTCTCACAGAGTGTTTTTTTTCCAAGATAAACTAGTTAATTACTGCCATTCTACTCACACATGTCAAATTCATGAAGTCTTCCTTTAAGAAAGAAGGAACGTGAACCCTTTTGAGATGGAGTTTAGGAAAATGTTACATTGTGTTGAGGGACTGGCAGATGATTGGGTTGAAACAGCAACATTGATTAGGTCGGTAGTTCAGGAAGGCACTTGCTGTATCCTCTGGGCAGACAAAAGAATATCGAATTTTTGGTAGAAAGAGGACAATGAGGAAAGTGTACAGAAAAAGAGGTTGTCGAAGAGATGGGATGGTGAGAAAACTGAAGGGAGCAGATTGAAAATATAAGGAGAGGACAGGGGATGTGGACAGGACCAAAAAAGGAAATGCATGATGAGTTGTACAAGAGGTTGGACACAAAAAAGGAGAAAAGTGCCTGTACAGATTGGTGAGGCAGAGGGGTCGAGTTGGGGAGAAAATGAGACTAGAAAACGAGACAGAGATAGATGCGGTAGGGTTGAATTATCGTTGGGCGTGATGAGGATGGATCAGGAATGAGTTCATCAGAGGGACAGCACAGAGTGGATGGGTTGTAGATAAAGCTCGAGAGGTCAGACTACGATGGTTTGGGCATTCATGAGATGGAGATTCAACATGTTCAGATGATTGAACTTAGAGTAGAAGAAGAGGACAGTAGAGATTGAACAGGATCAAAAGGGGAAAAACAGAACTTTTGTTTTTTATATTTAATAATTACTTTTAAAATATCATAATTTTCTATAATTGCTGATGGCAAATACTTGATATCTCTTTTGAATTAAGTTCAACTTACCGATACAAAATTCATTGACATAGTGTGACATACAGGAGACTTTACTTGCCCAAATTAGAGCTCAAGCCCTGAATGTGAAAACTGCTGATGTTATTTCTGTTTGTGAATAATCAACATTGAACAAGGCACAGGGTGTTTCTCTTTGACCTATCCCTCCCAACACCTCCCCCAGCTAGCTGGCAGGTCTCCATCCCCCAATTTAAGTGTGTGTGTGTGTGTGTGTGTGTGTGTGTGTGTGTGTGTGTGTGTGTGTGTGTGTGTGTGTGTGTGTGTGTGTGTGTGTGTGTGTGTGAGAGAGAGAGTGAGAGGGATAGGGAGGGGTTGGGGACATGAATGGGTTAGTGTTTTTCCCAGGGACATGACTGCAGAGGGTTTCTCCTGACTGACACGCATGGTCTTTCATGCACTGCTTTTCCACATTTCCCACTCATTTTCTCTGTAACTCTGCTATGAATGCAGGCCTGTACTATGATACGTACACACACAGACATACAGACTTAAAAAGCCCCATATAAAATGTCTCACTGCAATGATTCAACTTAAGTATTAACATAATAATGATAATTACATGATTAAGTTTGTTCAAAATACACCGTGACCTTTTATTTGATGGATTATGAAGATGATGTTGACAGTTGGCATCAAGAAAAACAATATTATTCATTTCACCAAATTAACAAAATCGATTAAAACATGCTTTAATCGTGGATTAGATGGCAATCATTATTTTTTACTCCCAAAAATCGGCATTGGCCTAAAAAAAAAAATCCACATCATGTCTTGTATTGTAATATTTTAGTTTCAAATGACTCGACTTTGTACAGTTTTTGGAGCATCTTCCATTATAACCGAGCAGAAACAGCACAAGTCAGAAAGAAGCAAAGAAGTAAAATTTCTCGATTTTAATTCATAGTGTTGGATGGTTGATTTGGTTGCATAATCAATGATCGACTGATTCAGTATATAATACCCCCCAAAACAATACAAATTATCTGAAATATTTAATATCAGTACCTTGTAAAGCATCTTTGAGCAGTAGTCCCCAACCACCGGTTCGTGGACTGGTACCAGGCCTTAGCCCGTTTGTGAACGGGCCCCACAAAAACAGACCTGCGAGCTGTGAGCAAATTTAGTTTATCAGATGTGACGTTGGAATTGTGCGCAACTCTGGCCACTTGGAGTCCCCCTTCTAACCTTGGTTTGTGAGTTGAAATAAACAGAATCCACCAACAAATGAAAGAAGAAGCAGTACAAGAAAGTAACAAATTGACCAAAAGTACATCTAAACATGCACCTGATGGGAAGCCATGATTTCTGAAGATGAAGCTGCTGCTTTAAAACTGGCAATTTAAAAGCAATGAACAAATGGTTGCTGGTCCGCGAAAGGCATATACTAGCCTCAACCGGACCGTGACACACTAAAAAAAGGTGGGGACCACTGTTTTAGAGGGCACTTTTTATACATACATACATACATACATACATACATACATACATACATACATACATACATACATACATACATACATACATACATACATACATACATACATACATACATACATACATACATACATACATACATACATACTTATTTATTTATTTGTGTAACTATGTAACTCTTAGTTTATTTGACCACAAATCTGAAATCAAGGATGAGATTATTTGACGTACATTGTTTTCCCCCCAATCAATAAACCTTTATTTACTTCTCTGTCAATCTTAAAATATTGTTTGAACAAACACTATTCCGTAACGACAAGGGGGCGTGACGTGGTCGCATGTGTCTAGTTGGCCAGGTGTCTGCAAATCGCCAGTGTTTACTTTCATTTACAGTACTTGAAACCGGCAACTATGGTGCCTTCACCGACTCTTGGAAGTCGTAATATTTCATTATTGCTTCGCTTGTATTCTGACGCAATTACTTCAAAGAAAGGATAGGAAAGACTTTGTAATTAGGATAATTTCACAACACGGTCACAAGTAAGGTATAATGGTTAACAATACATAGATTGCATTATAAATTGAGAACAGGGTTTTACAAAGAACAAGCAGCGCTGAATGCAGCGAGATATGCCCCCCTTCGCAAAAAGAAAAAAAACCTCTCGCCTTCAGAAAAGCTAGAGGCGCTGTTTACAGCTTGAAGCCGCTCACTTGCTGCGGACTGGACTCCATGTGCGGGCAACTCACCATCTCAACCGAGATGATGTGGAACTTACACTCATGTTTAATTTTATGAGCAAGTGAAGCTGCACCTCCCCCCAACGGGTACTTGCGTATACTGTGCTACCGACAATTGGATTGTTGAGAAGCACTCAGCAAGTCCAAACTGGTCGAGAGTGGAATTTCTGAACTCCAACTTAGATGGATAACGTTCACTGACCCTACTATGAGCACCGGCTTCGGATAGGTTGGATCATATTGGATCATAAACGGGCAACTCCAAAGTACCACACCGAGGAGTAGGAACGTATCATTTGGAGAGGTGGAGGGCATAGTTGCACACGTAAAGGTGAGTGCCAGTGAACTAACTTTGAGGTCCGCCTCTCGCTCAAAACCGAGTTCCGACTTGCATGTATGTTTAATGATATCGCTGTACGTAAGTGTCATGTTGTGACTAATACCCTTGCGCAAATTTCATTCTTTTAAATACAGCTTCCTGAAACGTTTACCTGCGTGGCGCTAATCAAACTTTAAATCATGTAAATGTGGCGTTTAAAGACTCTCCCTAACGCCGTATAAAGGTCTGTCGAGTCTTGCTAACGCCAAGTTAGCCTGCGGGAGCGAAAAAATTGCCAGAGCTGCTTCTTTGAAGTCGGCTAAGTTTACTCCCCTACCCGATAGGCGACGTCGCCCCAGGCCAGCTTGACTCTGTTCTTCACGCTAAAATGTAACAAGTACATAATGTGTTTCAAAATCTATATGCAATTGCAATAGCATAATTAGTTATCACCTCATAGGATTTTTTTCGTGACTTGTCCGGATTTCTATTTTACATATGAATGGAATCCCATCTAAATTCTTAAAAAGTAACAAATAATTCAGTAAATAATGGCTGTGATCATTGCAAGGTGGTCATTGGTGTGGCGTGAAGGGTAGGCTACAGCACTTTTGATTCATGTTTATGAATAGCCTCGGTGTTTCAAGTCTCTTGAAAGTTCCCACTGCAGTGGGAGTGTACAGGTACAGTACTATAAATCTCAGGAGTATCACCTACTCACTGTGCAGTGTTTTCCTAAAACCTCAGCCATCTGTTACCATGGCCTCCCTAATGGAATTGGTGGCTTAGTATAAACCCGGAAATGAGATGGAATATCCCCTCAGTGGTGATCATTTCGTATTCTGTTTGGGAAACTTTAATTTGTGTCCACATCTGGCCCCTCTGAAACTTGTTTTTGGATCAGTCGTGCGTTCTATATAAATATATAAATTGCAGATGGTGGATATCTATTGATATAACAGCATTTCATATCAATTATAGTTTCTAGTTTAAGTTTATGGACAATATGTACTTTAATCTGAAATAATACATGAAGAAATGTTTGCACCAAATTTCGCAGAAAGATCATTTCAGTATGGAGTCAACCTGTCATTAGATATCCCCTGTTGCTACTGGGGGAATGCTGTACAATTCCTGGCAAAAATGATGAACTTGCCAGTATCAGTGGATGTTCATTAGGTTTGTGTACATTTGTAGTGGAGGAAAAAGAAGATCACAGACATGGCACAAAACTAATGTCATTAAAAATGGCAACTTTCCATCTTTAAGCATTGCAGTCTATTGAGATATATATATGTGATTGTCGGGATATAAAATTACCTATCGTGCGATATAAGCATTTTGTCCATATCACACACTTGTAGGTGACTTTTCATAACATTCATTAGGTGCCTCAATTTCCAGTGTTGAAGTCATCATCATTCAGAGTTAGTAAACAATGGTAAAGGGTGACACAAAATAAAGACTTAAGTCTGGGGTGTAGTTCATCATGTTATTCGTACACGATGATGTTATGTCTTTGAGATTTTGAAAGACACTTGACCCAGGGTTGGAATGTTGTCAGCATGGTTTGTATATTTTTACCATAACGCACTAAACCTCTGTGTGTTTGGAGTGGAGATGAACTCAAAATATTTGAAAAGAATCAAACTGTTGCTCAGTATTAAGATGAGATTTCTTGTTTCCATGAAGTTATAATGCTCACTTATTTGGGGGTATGGAGGGGAGGGATTTGTCTATTAGCTTAATGAGCTGCTGGAAACATTTGGTTATTGAACCTTTCATCCTTGCCCATCTTCCTAACAAACACAGGTGTGTTTTAACAAACACCAGGACTTGCTCTGTATCCACTATGACATTCATATTGACAGTGTTTTAATGACCAAGTGAGGAGATGTCAAGGACGGACAAAGCTGGTAATGCTCTTCATCGCTCAAGTGTGGTAACACAGCTTCGGGAGGGCGTAAAAGCTCGGTTATTCCTCTTTTGACAACTGTAAATCTGAATGAAAAAAAAACTCCAGTATAATGCTGGTTTCCTGTAATAAATTGTGATTTTCAGGATTAGTGTTGTCTAGATACCAAAATTCTCACTTGGATACCAATCCTCTTTATATCCTTAATTTGTATTTTAACCCGCGATCATAACTGAATTGGAAACTAATGAGCCTGGAATTTGCTGAAATTGATCTTGACCATTCATAAGGAGTAGAAAAATAAGTAGTGTGTTTCCGGTAACATGAAATTTCAGCATAGGGTCGGTAGGTCGGACGTTTTTTTTTTTTAACTCTTTTTTTCTCCCTCCCTCCCCCATCAAAAACGTAAACAAAATAAACATAAAACAAGAGGGCAAGCTCAATTTTGGTCGACATCATAAAATGTGTCCGTTTATTTCTACGCGAATTCTACTCTAGCTCCGTTCCTTTTCAAGAAAATGATCTGTGACCCTGTCATACCAACAAGGCGTCTTTTCCCGGTACTTAATAAGTGTCCTACAACTATAGGAACTACAATAAAACCCACTAGAAATAAAAGATTAATTTGTTGCTAGTTGTTTGTTTACAACAAAGAGTGTCCGCTAAAATGATTAGGAGAAGTCTCCGGCTCACCTCGGAACAGAATGCGAGTTGAAAAATTGCTCGCGACGGACGTCTACACTAAAAGCTCGGTGACTGGCTCATTTCAATGTCAATCGAACTGGCACACAGACAGATCATCCAATCTGATGCAGAAAAGCCTGGCATCCGGTACCCTCCCACTGCCATCCAGTCCCGCGACGAGCGTCCGTAGGCGGGACAAAAAACAGCTTGTATCCAATGACTCGTCTCCGTTCAACGCATTGGGACAACCTACCCTGAACTCACTACCGTTTAAAGCACAGCGAAGCTGCGGGATGAATGAGAAGGGAGTCGCGTCGTAACCAGTAAGAAGAAGCTGATTCGGAACAAAAGTTGAGCACGTTGTAGCGCATATTTAGTCAATGACATGGACACACAATGAAATTTACATTCATATATTTGATCACTTATTCTTTGACATTTTAGGGGAAGCCGAGCTTCCCTTGCAGTCCGAGAGCAATCGCCGCTGATTGAAACCCCCGCTCGGCGGCGAGAGAGTTGAGTACCCGGCGGCTGGGTGTTACAGCCATCTCGTTACCTCTGCGTCCCGCGTCCTAGACGGCCCGTGGTGTTCGTCAAATAGTTTGCTGAATCTTTTCGTTACAGCAGTGGATGCTATTTTCTTAATATTATGGTGCCTTCATGCGACTGCAACACACAAAATGCGGTTTAAACTGTTGTCGGAGATCGTGGCCGCCGCCATGATTCAATGTTGTTGACAGACGACAGGGCAAACGACGGCGCACGCTCAACGTGAATATCGCGAGAGTTTGCACCAATGTAAACGCTCTAAATTCATCTTTCTTTTATTATTTATAATTTTGTCTGTGGTTTTATTGTTCTTGTTTTGATTGTAAAGCGTCCTTTAGTGTTTTGAAAGGCGCGTATAAATGAAATGTACGATTATTATTGTTATTACACAAAAATGTAGAAGGTTTGAAAAAAAAGGCCGACCGTAAAGTTTTTGTTCGAGGTAGAAATTCTCGGTCGGTCGGGTTACCGGAAACACACTACTTTTTTTTCTATGCCTAATGCTTCCAGGACAATGTTCTTGTGATGATTATGATGTTCCTTTTTTATTTTATTTTTTTAAACAAAATACCATTTTCATTCTTAAAGGCCCTGTCACACCTTGACGATTCAGCCAGCGTATGCCGGCGTTCAGATTTTCCTAAAACGCTGGCATACGCTGAATTATCGATTTTTTTCAATTTTGGCGTATACATAGCGCATTCATAACGGGCTGGACGTATACATAACGTATCAGTAAATTATATAGAACGTTCGATAACTTATAGATAACTTATTCCAACGAATGCCTAGCGTGTTGCGGCGTACACAACTTATGCCCAGCGATAGTCTAATTTATGCATAGCGTGCAGCAGCGTATTGCCGGCGATCACGTGGCGTAGTCTATAAAAGGCTGGCGCTCGACGTTTCAAGCCCCTGTCACACCTTGGCGATTTAGCCAGCGTATGCCGGCGTAGGAAAAATTTGGCAAATACGGCTGGCGTCGTCGAATTAAGTTATGGGTAAGTTTTGTATACGTAACAGCACGCTGAAGCACGTTGGTATCGTCGAAATGCGTCGAGGTCGTATGTCAGCGTATGGCTATCGTCCCGTATACGCAGGCCATAAGTAATAGGTAAGTTATGCGATCGTTGCACGCGTTCAAACACGTTAAGTGTAGGTTACTCATAAGTCCAAATACGTCGAGAATACCTACTAGCTGTTCTCCAACATCCGTGCCTTTCGAACTTGCGCTTGGACATGCTGACCAGGCTGTCACGCACGTAGTTGGCGAAGGCTGCAGTGGCTGTGATGGGATGAGCCTCTGCGAGACCTTTGATGAGCTCCCCAGACTTTTCTTTGCCATGACGCTGATGTTGTTTGGTTTATTAATGACACAAGTCATAATGGCGTTTGATTGCTGCTTTAATAGCGTGAATAGCAACTCACAGTAACGATGGCAAGCCGCACCTTGCCTCTTGGGTTATACCATTTTAACTAGACCGGGGCGGGGATAGTCCCCAAACAGATGTTGGTACTGCAATGTCTAGTGCAGTTATGATTTGAAACGTCGAGCGCCAGCCTTTTATAGACTACGTCACGTGATCGTCAACAACGTCGGCGCCAGCCTTTTATAGACTACGTCACGTGATCGTCGGCAATACGCTGCTGCACGCTATGCAGCAGCGTATTGCAGTTCGAAAACGCGGATGTTGGAGAACAGCTAGTAGGTATTCTCGGCGTATATGGACTTATGAGTAACCTACACTTAACGTGTTTGAGCGTGTGCAACGATCGCATAACTTACCTATTACTTATGGCCTGCGTATACGGGGCGTATAGCCATACGCTGACATACGGCGAGAATTTCGGCGACCTCGGCGTGCCGGCGTATACCAACGTGCTTCAGCGTGCTGTTACGTATACAAAACTTACCCATAACTTATTCGACGTGCGCCAGCGTATTTGCCAAATTTTTCCTACGTCGGCATACGCTGGCTAAATCGTCAAGGTGTGACAGGGGCCTAACAAAGGAATACTGTACCAACAAATTTCGACACTACCTACAGTGAATCAAAAGGCTCACTTATGTTCTGGGCCTGCTTTCCTACATTTGGCACAGTGCGGTTCATTGTATGATTACTAATTTCATTAACACAGCCATGTGTGTGTGCGTGCGTGCGTGTGTGTGTGTGTGTGTGCGTGTACTCCCAGAGTTTTTGCCTCCAATCCAGATACAACCGTATGAGCTCAAATTGAAGATGATTATTGTTAGTATTCATTTTCAAGTTTATTTTGAAAGCGTTATGTATAAATCAGGATGTATTTATTGTATCGTAAACGTAAGCCTACATTGAAAGTACAGTGGTACCTCTACTTACGAATGTCTCTTCATACGAAATTTTCAAGTTACGAAACGCCTCAACAAGAATATAAATTTCAAGATATGAAAGGTAATACAGTAAGGGCTGCTACTCACAGCTCCGAGTTTCCCAAACGCAACACACTTATAGCTGCTCTGCCATTGGCTATTACCTAGCATCTTCCCGGCATCGTAATGGCTAAGCGGGACGTCTACCGCATATGTCTATGTGTGTAGATAGCTATGTGTGGATGTGGTTTCCTCGTCATTCGCCCCTCGGGCCACGAGGCGCTCTGATAGTTTAGTAGTAGATAGTAGAACATGAACTAAAGAGGGCAAAAAACAATGAGGATGCAGTTAAAAGCTAAATGACCATCACAGAGGTACCACTGTACAGGTACATTTATTGAGCAAGCCTCCTCCAATGGCATGTCATATGACTACTTCTTCTGGTGAGTCATCTCACCAGAGTGAGCAAAACTAATACAGTAATAATAATGCTAAACCGCTAATAAATAATGCTAATAATACTCAATATAAAGTCAACTCAGTATTCAATTTGGGGAAACAGAAAATAAATTGAGGGCCTAAACATGAAAACTGATCAAACTTGAACAGACACCGGCCAAATAAATAATTAAATAAATAAATAATCCAATTCCAATGTGCTAGGTCCCTTCAAGAAAATATGAAGGGACCTAGCACATTGGAATTGGATTATTATTATACAGCTGTAGTTCATATTCAATAGTTCAAATGTGAATTTGTGAACTGAACTTTGAACTAGTACACGTTGAACACCGGCTGTGCAATTGCCGGAATTACATTTGCCATCTTTCTAGAGTGCATTCAGTGCGAGCAATGAAGAGGTCGTGGTGAGGGAGGTCGATAAAGACAGTGGAGCGAAAGTCAAAGTTAAGAAAAAGATGGGGAGTGGAAATTCTGGTTGTCTGGTAGCTTTAGCTCATTACTGGTGATCAAAAAGTTAATTTAGAACCCTGTTAATAACACAAGGGCGGCCCGGTGGTCCAGTGGTTAGCGCGTTGACATCACAGTGTAGAGGTACTGTGGTTCAATTCCAGCTCCCTGTGTGGAGTTTGCATGTTCTCCCCGGGCTTGCGTGGGTTTTCTCCGGGTGCTCCGGTTTCCTCCCACATTCCAAAGATATGCGTGGCAGGCTGATTGAGCACTCAAAATTGTCCCTAGTTGCGAGTGTGAGAGCGGATGGTTGTTCGTCTCCGTGTGCCTTGTGATTGGCTGGCAACCGGTTCAGGGTGTCCCCTGACAACTGCCCGAAGATGGCTGGGATAGGCTCCAGCACCCCCGCGACCCTTGTGAGGATAAGCGAATGAATGAATAAATGAATCAATAAATAACACAAGGGGTCATACATTTTATTACCCCGCAGTTGAGTAGATAAAACAGCCCACCATTTTTTGTGTGTATGTTTAATGAACAGCTAAATTTTACCTGCAGTATTTGTTGTGTGTGCACTACACAAAAGTATCTAATGCGTAATCTTTCTGGTATATTGTGCAACACATTTTTTAGACCTAGGCTCAAGTATAGCAGGATAAAATTGTACAGTTTAAATTAGTCAGAATTGCTTCAAAAGTGATCTGATATTTTACTTTTCTGTTGGAACGAGCATACTTTAGAGCAGGGGTTGGGAACCTTTTTGACTGAAAGCCATGAAATTGGAAATGTATTTCAGTGAGACCCATGATGCGGCCAATATGTGTAATTTTTCTAATGGCCGCCAGGGGCGCTCAAGTAGAAAAGGTAAGATTAATATATGTGTCGAGGAAGACTGCAACTTCTTGTCTTGTGCATAAATTAAATTAGTGTGAACATACCCTCATCATGGAAAATGCAAAAAGAAAGGCATATGACGCAGCTTTCAAACTAAAAGCAATCGAGCTGTCCGATAAAGAAGGAAACAGAGCTGCTGCACGTAAACTTGGCATAAACGACGGCTCACCGTGATTTTTACAAGTACCGGTATGTTCTTTTGCCAGACCTGTTATACTGTGTTGCTATTCTGTTGCTAGCGTGTTGTTACCATGTTGCTACCGTTTTACTGCCGCGTCACAGGCACCGTTTGGGAAGAAAGTTATATTATTATTATTGTTAAGTTATATTATTAAAACTTTGAAAACTCTCTCTGTGTACCGTCTTTCTTTGTAAATATGTTTACATGTTTTAATGTGGGCACATGCGGCTTATATACAGGTGCGGCTTGTGTATGTACAAAATTGGTTGTCCTCTAAAAATGTAGTGGGTGCGGCTTACAATCAGGTGCGCTCTATAGTGCGGAAACAATTTTGTTTTAATACTCACCATTACTGTGAATGGTTTTCCGTTCCTCACTATTGCGAAAGATCCAGCAAAACTAGCGAGATTATAGTCAGCTTGTCGGGTCCATATGCAGAGTTGCTGCTGGTGGCTAGCTTTGACCCTGCTCAGTAGCTTGCACGCTTGCTTTCTGCTCTCTCTCGTAGTGTGTTTTGATGCGAACGTAGCATGCCGCTTTACATTCGACCGTTTCATCGTTGGTATTTTGTCATTGCAAATTAGACACACCGCAGAACTTGTTCCCTCCACAAAGGTGAATCCTTTGGTCCATTTGTCCTGAAGTGTACCATATTCGACATCTTTTTTTCTTTTCGCCATCTTATTCGTCGAAGGATTAGCTTTGAGCTAATGACTGAGCGGGCTGATTCAAAAGGGGGCGTTTAACTGTTGCCACGGCAACGGCTGACGTAGGCCAGTATCATCCAATTAAAATTGCCCCTGCCAACTGCATGACACGACCAGTGAAAAAGTCGATGGATGTATTAAACAAGCGAGAATATTTGGTTTTATCTGTGAGCCAGATACAATCATCAAAAGAGCCATACAGTATATGGCTCGCGAGCCATAGGTTCCCGACCCCTGCTTTAGAGCTTCCCTTTTATGCTATTGTCGTAAAAGTCTGCAGAGGGAATATTTTCTGCAACCATTCATTGTCTGTTGAAGTGGGCCATCAGACCAAATGAGATCAAAATAGCTACTACAGTATTTTGCTGTATTATACTACCTGCATCAGGTCTGGTCCGCGCCTCAGGTCTGCGGACCAGACATTATTTGAAGGACCAAGGACTAAACTTAGGCTCAGAGGGGATTGAGCCTTTTCTGTTGCTGGTCCCTCTCTCTGGAATGACCTCCCAGTGAACATTCGGCAAGCCTCCTCGCTGCCCATCTTCAAAACCCGCCTCAAAACTCACTTGTATTCTTTGGCATTTGACTCAGCATGACTTAGATTTGTTCTTGGTTTTGCTGTTCGGTGATTTCTACCGTTGTTATTACCGATTTGGTTTACTGTTTGTTGTATATGTTAAATTGCTCCATGTACAGCACTTTGTATGCAGCGATGGCTGTTTGAAAGTGCTCAATAGATACAGTTGAGTTGAGTTGAGTATTTGGAAATGTCGCACCATGTGAACTGTGATCTGCCCAGCAGGGGTCTTGAGCTACTCTGCTACTATTGCCAGATTAAATACTCAATTTAATTATGTCACCAAGCATTAAGTCACTAACCTTATCAGTATGGCCTGCCTACTTAATGGGGCTCTGTAAACAACAGATGCAACAAGATTAGGGACAATATGCTGCTGGTGCAAACCTGATATGAGGTACACTCTCCTCCAAAACTATTGGAACATTGAGACCATTTTTTTATTATTGTTGATTGAAAATATTGGATTTGACATCAAAAGATGATTTCTCTCTCTCTCTCTCTCTCTCTCTCTCTCTCTCTCTCACACACATCAATGTCTTTTATTTGAAGCTAAAATATATCCCTTTTTGATGCAAAAAACAAAGACAAGCAAAAACAATGGTAAGAATATGAGTAGTACATGTCTTCCACCCCAATCCTATCCATACATAAGGTAGCGGTGGCTGCAGACATTTTTAATCATGTGATGGAATTCATATTTTTCAAAATCTTTGCTTTGAATTACTCTATGTTATAAAGTCATCATAAGCCATCCATCCATTATCTCAACCGTTTATCCTCACGAGTGTCGCAGGCATGCTGGAGTCTATTCCAGCCGTCTTTGGGGAGTCAGCGGGGTACACTCTGAACTGCGTGTCAGCCAATCGCAGGGCACACAAACAACCATAGACTCTAAATTTTAAGTAGGATTATTGGAGTTTGAGAGTTTTCCTAATGCCTTCTTATAAAATCTCAACTCTGAAATGCAAAACGGTATTGTTAAGCTCTGTCACACAATTCCAGCACTCATTTGTAGTTAAGAGTGTCAGTAGTTTTGGGTAAAGTGTTTCGAGAAACGAGTGTTGATGGAGTTTTCTAGATTTTCTAGAAAATATTTTCTATTCATATAGATCACGTGCCTATTGTGATATATATTCACATTTATTTCTCACCCAGACCCACTGTATTGATTAAACAGTCATCAGTTCATAAATACCTAAGAGGGATATCTTATTTCATAACGGATTTACTTTCAGCGATCGTTTTGCGGCACAATTCTATCAAAACAAGCTGTACCAGTTGCTTCATGTGAATGATGATTAACTGAGGTCAAATTGGTACCTGTTTTCATGATTATTTTAGTTGATTTTACACACATTATTATTTGCATCTTTCAGTTTTCTGGCTTATGGTACACAGCTTTATTGCTGTAGTATTTTAGAACACTTAATGCATAGCTGTTTTAGGTAGCGTACCATTCCACAACTGTAGCGTGACACATCACACACTAGCATGGTTCCCTGAGTGCTTGTTGCCCTCCCCGCCCCCCAGCTTAATGGTAGTGCAACCATGCCCTCCCCGATTAGTTGGTTTAATAGAGACCAGCGAGGTGGAATAATGGCAAAACATTTCTGCCTGGAACTGGCTTTTATAAAGGGGCTTTTGTCTATCCCGCGCTACCATTACAATACCCTCGTTCCTAAGAACGACAAGACTAACGACAGATTCACATACTTTTCACTGAACTTGTGTTCCATTGTCAAATGAACCTCCTTGTAGACATAATAGTCTTCACTGGTATACTCTACACGTTACACTACACATATATTAAAAATACGTTTCACTTGTGATTAGTATTTTGGACTGGTAGTTACACGTTAACGTGCGGTGGTCTGGAGTGGAGTTCTTTTGTCCCCCGCCTTGTACCCGCAGAGAGTGGCAAGGTCCTTTTGTTATGTTTCTGTTGTTGGAGAGTAGCCTGAATAGAGCAGCCAACCGGAGAGGAGGATTTGGAGATGGGGGAGATGGAGGGGGCAGGCGTGGGGGGGTCGCTGGTGTTGAGAGGTGAAGGCATTCCTCAGAGTGAAAATGACTGCGTTTAAATGCACAGATCCATCCAGTTACTGATATAGTTTGGTCCCATCACTTTTCTTAACACTCTTTGATGTCTCACTTTACAGTACATGAACTGGGTTGAATTTCAATCTTTAACCAAACTGTCTGCCTCTGAATGGTGGGTGGCAACAATGCTCCTTTCACCTGGCTTAGCTGTGGATTTTTAAACAAGGAAGAAGTTGCTGCAGCTGAGTTCTTTGTGGTCCCCACTTGCTAATTGGTCCAATGGTTCATTGGATGACATCACAATTATTTAAATCTCGTGTGTGCGTGTTTTTTTTTAATTAATCTATTTATTTTTAATGTTTTTTTTTTAAAGATTTGTCTTGACTCATAGTTTTTGGTGGTGCTTGGAATCATAAAAAATAATTGCTGAAAGCTTCTGAAGTGAGTCAAACCTTGACTCAATTTTACAATAGTCCACCCATCCAGGGCGGCCCGGTGTTCAAGTGGTTAGCGCGTCGACCTCACAGTGCAGAGTTCGTGGCTTCGATCCCAGCTCCGGCCTTCCTGTGGGGAGTTTGCATAGTCGTGGGTTTTCTCAAAAACATGGATGATTGTTAGTCTCCGTGTGTCCTGCGACTGATGACCAATTCGGGGTGTAGTCTGCCTTCCAAAAATAAAAGAAAATGGGCGGATTCAGAGGATCCATTTTCTGATCCACTAATCCTGAAGACGGTCACGGGAGCATATCTCTGCTGACTTCGGTTTGGAAGGCAGACTACACCCCGAACTGGTTACCAGTCAATCGCAGGGCACATATAGAGCCAAACGACCACTCACACCCACACAGTCACCGAGTGGGAATTGATCCCATGCTGCCTGCACACTAGTCAGGCGAGTGTACCACTACACCATCAGCGACACAGTGGTCTTCACAGAATATTATATACTGAAAGTGAAATACAAAATGAACCAAAGTTGAATCAAACAAAATTGCACTTTTTGATACATGGATAGGCGGCCCGGTAGTCCAGTGGTTAGCACGTCGGCTTCACAGTGCAGAGGTACCGGGTTCGATTCCAGCTCCGGCCTCCCTGTGTGGAGTTTGCATGTTCTCCCCGGGCTTGCGTGGGTTTTCTCCGGGTGCTCCGGTTTCCTCCCACATTCCAAAGACATGCATGGCAGGCTGATTGAGCACTCTAAATTGTCCATAGGTATGAGTGTGGGCGTGGATGGTTGTTCGTCTCTGTGTGCCCTGCGATTGGCTGGCAACTGATTCAGGGTGTCCCCCGCCTACTGCCCGGAGACAGCTGGGATAGGCTCCAGCACCCCCCGCGACCCTAGTGAGGATCAAGCGGTTCGGAAGATGAATGAATGAATGAATGATACATGGATACTGACCTAAATAGACAAATGGACTCCATCTTGATGAAACACCTGATGCTCACATCAACTTCACAAGGCTGCAAAATGGCTGTTTGAATGAGTGTAGTGGCGCATGTAAACGGTAGATCAGATTCGAACATGTCACATGTAAACCACATTTTCATTCTATTTGATCATTGGCTTCATTCTGATCGGAGTACAAGGCTCCATTGAAACCATGACTGATATAAAGTCTGAGCTCAGTTTCACTAGTTCACAATGACGTGTTCAGCAATTTCATTGGTCATATGTGATGAGACTATGGATAAATGTATTAGAGGCATGAAAATCGTTAAAAATGCAGTCATACCTCGGTTTTTGACCATAATCCGTTACAGAAGGCTGTTCGAAAACCGATTTGTTCGAAAACCGAAACTATGTTTCCCATTATAGTCAATGTAATAAATTTTAATCCGTTCCAAGTCTAGAAAACAACTATTGTACACCATAAACTGTATACACATGTAATAAGAGAGCAGGTAATATGTAAAATACTGTACAAACAAACTGTACAAAAATGTTCTGTTTTATTTTTTTCCCAATTTTAACATAAACATTAACATTGTAACATAAAATGTCAAGTAACATTTCTCTCTCTCTCTCTCTCTCTCTCTCTCTCTCTCTCTCTCTCTCTCTCTCTCTCTCTCTCTCTCTCTTCGTGACAATTGTAGATTATATTACATTATTTTGAACTAATAAACCCTAAAGTAATGGCTGTAACTATGGACTCTCTCTGCAACCCTATGGTACAGTACGAGGTAACATCCCTCCATCCATTTTCTGAACCACTTCATAAGTCCAGTCTCGTCCATGTTAAAAGTTTGCTGGGGAAGATATTCCTCGGCCTTGATGACATTTTCAAACTCAAATTTATAACTTTTCGGCAGCTTCCTTGTCTGAACTGGCTGCCTCCCCATGACGAATCATGGAGTGCAATGCTAGGATTCTTTTTTATCAAATCTCCATACAATTGTCTAGCTTTGCCACAAATCGTATCTTGGCTAAAACTGTCCCCTGCAAGCTGTTTCTCATTTATGAAAATAAGCAAAAGTTTCTCCACTTGCTCTAATATTTGTGGCCTTTGTTTGCTAAACACACAAGATCCTTTAGCCACATCAGTGACTTTAAAGGGGTGTTCACACGGCACACATTTGCTCCGGTGCTGCACCGATGTATTTTGTTGCGATGTATTTTACACCGGAGCAAATTTTGTGGAGTGGTCACACATACAAAGCCGCCGAGCCTGTTAACTCCGGCGTAGCACCGGTGCAGCGCCACCTCCGGTCACACGGCAGTTTCTGTAGCGGTGCAAACCCCCCCGCAAACGAGCATTTGCTCCGGAGCAAATTGTAGCATTCACACGTACCATTTTACATCGGTGCAGCCCTGCAAACGAGCATTTGCACCTCACGGAGGTGGTTTAAAAATTTGCTCAGGAGTAAGCTGTTTTCTGGGGCTACACCGGTGTAACTTTGCACGTGTGACCGCTCTACTGGCGTAGCACCGGCGCAGCACCGGAGCAAATGTTGCCGTGTGAACACCCCTTAATATGGTCTTTCTTTTTTAGGATGCTGCTGATCGTCGGTTTCGGCATGCCGAACTCATTAGCCAACACAGACACATGTAGACTTGATTCATATTTCGCGATCAAATCTTTCATAAATTCAATAGTTTTGCACACTATTTTCCTCTTTTTTTTCACCACCAATCAGTCGAGAACTGATTTTCGGTCGTAATCCGAGGATTAAAAAATTCAAAATATCTGGTCGAAAACCGATTTGGTTAAGGACAGAGACGTTCAAAAACCGAGGTTTGACTGTAGATAAATTAACCGCATCTTATTTGAAACCGCAGGGTTGAAAGCATTAGAACAAAGTAGAGGCTAGTATTCTGGAAATGATGGTATCTCCTGGTGCAAACATGATAAGTTTAGGAAATTTAGATGATATACAAATGGTTCTTTGGCTTATCGTCAAATTTAGCACGTGCGCCTCAGTCAATACTGATGTACTGTAATCTACATGAATGATAGGAGAAACATCAAATGTGATGACACATGCCAGGAGCTGTTTTGCGCTGAGTGTGTCTGACGTTTCATGGTGTGCAGACAAACATGAAAAGCAACATGGTTTGATGACTTTAATATGGACAGCTTGTTGCTAGGTAATGCCACTGAAAAAAAATTGTACAATTGCTTCACTAGAAACAGCCATTTTGAATGCAAGAATGTCACCTAAATTGAGTCTCTTGAAGCACATGGGGAAAGCGGACCTCTATGCTGGGAAAAGGGGTTGCTATGTAACACACAATGTGAATGTTAAGGCATGTTAAAAGTTCAGGACCTTGGCTGAGTGCTGCGAGGAGTGCACAAGTGTAGCATGGTGTTCTCGGATATGTCAAGCTTCCAAGCTAGAGGCATGCAAGTAGTAGAGTATTGCGACATGATGCCCTTTGAAATGATGCAGTGGGGAATGGTATGGCCACATAAACAAGAAATGGTACTTTGTTTCTTTTATCCACAAAGAGTTAGTCACGGCTCGAAAGAACAGCACTCATGAAGGACTAAAATATGAAATTAATATGCAATCGATGCACCATAAATCAAACTTTGCAGGAAAATCCAAAAATTCAATTTTGACACAATTTCTATATTTTAGTTCAATAATATAGTATGGCGGCGGCCCGGTAGTCCAGTGGTTAGCATGTCGGCTTCACAGTGTAGAGGTACCGGGTTCAATTCCAGCTCCGGCCTCCCTGTGTGGAGTTTGCATGTTCTCCCCGGGCCTGCATGGGTTTTCTCCAGTTACTCTGGTTTCTACCCATATTCCAAAAACATGCATGCCAGGCTGAGGCGTAGAAAAATAAGTAGTGTGTTTCCGGTAACATGAAATTTCAGCATAGGGTCGGTAGGTCGGACAAAGTTTTTAAAAAATATTTTTTTCTCCCTCCCTCCCCCATCAAAAACGTAAACAAAATAACCATAAAACATAAAACAAGGAGACATTGAAACCAGTGCCGGATGCTCGTCTGTCAAAGAGGGGAAGCTCAATTTTGGTCGACATCATAAAATGTGTCCGTTTATTTATACGTGAATTCTACTCTAGCTCTGTTCCTTTTCAAGAAAATGATCTGTGACCCTGTCATACCAACAAGGCGTCTTTTCCCGGTACTTAATTAGTGTCCTACAACTATAGGAACTACAATAAAACCCACCAGAAATAAAAGATTAATTTGTCGCTAGTTGTTTGTTTACAACAAAGAGTGTCGCTAAAATGAATAGGAGAAGTCTCCAGCTCAATGGGAACAGAATGCAAGTTGAAAAAATGCTCGCGACGGACGTCTACACTAAAAGCTTGGTGACTGGCTTATTTCTATGTCAATCGAACTGGCACACAGACAGATCATCCAATCTGATGCAGAAAAGCCTGGCGTCCGGTACCCTCCCACTGCCATCCAGTCCCACGACGAGCGTCCGTGGGCGGGACAAAAACCAGCTTGTATTCAATGACTCGTCTCCGTTCAACGCATTGGGACAACCTACCCTGATCTCACTACCGTTTAAAGCACTGCGAAGCTGCGGGATGAATGAGAAGGGAGTCGCGTCGTAACCAGTAAGAAGAAGCTGATTCGGAACAAAAGTTGAGCACGTTGTAGCGCATATTTAGTCAATGACATGTACCATCCATCCATTTTCCCAACTGCTTGATCCTCACTAGGGTCGCGGGGGGGTGCTGGAGCCTATCCCAGCTGTCTTCGGGCAGTAGGCGGGGGACACCCTGAATCGGTTGCCAGCCAATTGCAGGGCACACAGAGACGAACAACCAACCACGCTCACATTCACACCTAGGGACAATTTAGAGTGTTCAATCAGCCTGCCATGCATGTTTTTTTTTTTGGAATGTGGGAGGAAACCGGAGTGCCCGGAGAAAACCCACGCAGGCCCGGGGAGAACATGCAAAATCCACACAGGGAGGCCGGAGCTGGAATTGAACCCGGCACCTCTGCACTGTGAAGTCGACGTGCTAACCACTGGACTACCGGGCCGCAATGACATGTACACACAATGAAATTTACATTCATATATTTGATCACTTATTCTTTGACATTTTAGGGGAAGCCGAGCTTCCCTTGCAGTCCGAGAGCAATCGCCACTGATTGAAACCCCCGCTCGGCGGCGAGAGAGTTGGGTACCCAGCGGCTGGGTGTTAGAGCCATCTCGTAAAGTAGCTCGGCGGGGGTGGGCGGCCGGGGGAACGCCGACGGGCGCCTGTCGGGGGACGGGCGGGACGCGGAGGTGGCGCGAAGCGCACCGACCGACCCCGCGCCCGACACCGTCCCCCTCCCCCCGCGACGCCCGCGCCGCCTCCCGCCGCCTCCCGCAGCCTCCCGCCGCCATCGTCCCGCCGCCATCGACCCGCCGCTCCGCGGCCGGCGGCGCCGCCGCCTATTTGGGTTTCGCTCTCGCTCCGGGCTCGGGAGCGGCTCCGGGCTCGGGACCCCGAGAGGCCGGCGGCGCACCCCGGCGCGCCCCGGCCTCTCGGGGTCGGGCCGCGTGGGCGGGTGCTGGGTTTTCGTGGCGGGGGATAGAGTAGACGACCGGCCAACGACCGGCGCGCCGTACCACCACCCCCGCCCGTCCCACCGTCACGCCCGCCCCCCGCCTCTCCCCGCGGCCGACCACGAACGTCACCGCCGCCGCCGCCGCCTCGTTGAATCTTTTTGATACAGCAGTGGATGCTATTTTCTTAATATTATGGTGCGAGCATGCAACTGCAACACACAAAACGCGGTTTAAACTGTTGTTGGAGATTGTGGCCGCCGCCATGATTCAATGTTGTTGACAGACGACAGGGCAAACGACGCAACGTGAATATCGCGAGAGTTTGCACCAATGTAAACGCTCTAAATTCATCTTCCTTTTATTATTTATAATTTTGTCTGTGGTTTTATTGTTCTTGTTTTGATTGTAAAGCGTCCTAGAGTGTTTTGAAAGGCGCGTATAAATGAAATGTACTATTATTATTATTATTATTATCACACAAAAATGTAGAAGGTTTGAAAAAAAATGCCGACCGGTAAGTTTTTTTTCGAGGTAGAAATTCTCGGTCGGTCGGGTTACTGGAAACACACTACTTTTTTTTCTACGCCTAATGCTTGAATACGCAGCGTAGTTTGGACTTAAGTTCTAAATGAGTGACATACTTCACACACTTGTCCCAAACTTCTCTGGTATCTGTCAGTTTCTCTTGTTGACAATGGCCTGGTGTGGTATCCCAGTTGTCAAAATTAGTCACCGGTGGCTAATTCCATAAACTGCTTGTAGATTTTATTCTCCATTACCCTAGCAGGGCATGGAAAGACCAATGCATGTGCATCTTAAAAGATGTTGTAAATTTGTGTCCCCTTCAAGTTTCCCACAGTGGTTTCAATGAGCTCAGTTGGGAGCAACTCAAAGCAAGATTCAACGTCATCGGTCCGGGATCCAACATATTTCATGGGTCCTGGGGTGATTCTGGTGACATTTGACGGCCTACCTTGATTCTCAGATGGAGATGAAGACCAGGATAGGCTGCCATTCTCTGATTTGAATTTGACAGCAACCTAGGCATAGTTTTCCTCTTCATCATTGGATCCACTTATCTTCACAAGGCTCGTGGGGGTGCGACAACCCATCTCAGCCATCTTCGGGCAGTTTGTGGGGTACATCCTGAAGTGGTTGCCGGCCAATTGCATGGAACACGTATACAAACAACCATTCGCGCTCACAATCACCCTTAAGGGCAGTTTAGTGTGTCCAATCAAGCGACCATACATGTTTTTCGAATATAGCAGGAAACTTGAGTACCCGGGGAAAACCCACACAGGCACGGGGAGGACATGCAAACTTCCCACCGGCAGGCCGGGGCTGGATTCGAAGCCACAACCTCTGCTAACCAGTCAACCATTGGGCCGCCTTCTCATTGATTCCATCTCATCATTTATTTCTTGGTCTGGATTTTTTCTGTGTCATCTTGAGTTTCTCACACATCGTCACAAAATCCATCCTTACTGATATGTATCAAGAACTTCACTTATGCCACACTTATTGAGTTATGTCTGTATTAAGTTAGGTGTGTGTGTGTGTGTGTGTGTGTGTGTCATCTGACAAATAAGGATGTGCCTCAGTTCAGTTTTTACACTAATTGTTGTCGTCCCCATTCACATCTAACGACCAGTCCTTTTTGACCTGTAACACAATGAGTGCTCAAGTTGTTCACTCACAAATGTCCTGGAAGGTCAATTCGAACAAATGAACTACAGCTTTTTAAAAATGTTTAATTCATAAATAAATCAACAAATAAATACACTTAATATAATAAAAATGTCCTGTTTTTGAATTAAGCGATGGAAATGTGTTTTTAGTCTGATTCATTGATCAACACAATAATTCATTTTAAAAATAATTGGTAGTTGTAGCTGTAGTTTATTTACAGAAAAGCAATTGTTAGCCTATCAACATATCGTATCGAAATCGCCTTTAACGTATCAAGTTGTATCTATCAAAAAAACCCCATCAGGCCTTATATTGATATACAGTGATACCTCGGCTCACGAACGCTTAAGCTCACGAACTTTTCGCCTCAAGAACTCTCTCGCCAAAGGCGGCGAGAGAGTTGGGTACCCAGCGGCTGGGTGTTACAGCCATCTCGTTACCTCTGCGTCCCGCGTCCTAGACGGCCCGTGGTGTTCGTCAAATAGTTTGCTGAATCTTTTCGATACAGCAGTGGATGCTATTTTCTTAATATTATGGTGCGAGCATGTGACTGCAACACACAAAACGCGGTTTAAACTGTTGTCGGAGATCGTGGCCGCCGCCATGATTCAATGTTGTTGACAGACAACAGGGCAAACGACGGCGCACGCTCAACGTGAATATCGCGAGAGTTTGCACCAATGTAAACGCTCTAAATTCATCTTTCTTTTATTATTTATAATTTTGTCTGTGGTTTTATTGTTCTTGTTTTGATTGTAAAGCGTCCTTGGGTGTTTTGAAAGGCGCGTATAAATGAAATGTACTATTATTATTATTATTATTACACAAAAATGTAGGTCTGAAAAAAATGCCGACCGTCAAGTTTTTTTTCGAGGTAGAAATTCTCAGTCGGTCGGGTTACCGGAAACACACTACTTTTTTTTCTACGCCTTAGCCTGTCTATTGTAATATCTGTGATTACAATGTCCACGTCAAGTTCACCACTCAAACAGGCAATTGTTTCAAACAAAAAAACTTCACTTATGGATGTTTTGTTCCACTCACATTTTGTCTATACTTGCTTACTTACTTACTTACTCTCTCTCTCTCTCTCTCTCTCTCTCTCTCTCTCTCTCTCTCTCTCTCTCTCTCTCTCTCACTTATTTCATTCATTTGCAGAGCTCCCCCTTGTCTCCTCTTTTAAAAACAGGGTGCCTGAAGTTGGTTATAATTGATATTTGCTTTGACACTGTAGCCATTGCTTGGGAGAGCTGAACGTGTTTACGCTTTTCATCAAAATTATTCATTCCCCATTATAAAACCACGTTTGAGAAATATACAAATTTAAATTCAGCAACCACACATTGCTGCATCTGGCTGAAATCTCCTCTGTCAGAATTTTGTTAAATTATTATTTCACTACTCTGTAATTGGTCAGTCCGCACATGCGGGTGCTATTTTTACGAATGATTAAGCAATCTAAAGTATGGAAAATTGATTGCGTTCTTTGATGATGCACTGTTAATGGCTGAGCAAATTTGCTCTTCCTGGGGTCTTCTGAAAATTTGATGATTTTGAGGATACAAGGATTCTTCACAATGCCAGTGCAATTTTTTTAAATTAAAAAAAAGTTTTTTACATTGTTTTGTTGGTTGATTGCAAACTACTTTACTTTTGTAACATTATACTATATAATGTAATTGTAATGCAATCTTCATTTTCTATGTCCAAAGGGTTTGTTGCCTCCTGTTGTTTTTTTATTTTTTATGAAAGGGTTCTAAACACTTGATGTAACAAACCAGATGTTGCCTAATATCTAAAAACTGCCATCAATAGTCACCAAAATGTATGCTGACTTCTCTACTTATCCTCACACGATGATCAACCTCTGAAAATATATGAAAATGATCATCCAAGTATTACGAATTTTATGACGATGGCATACACTACAAAGCTGATGTCATTTAATGAGAGACGCCCTTCGTCCATAAAATGCAAACTACTGGGGAGATCATTGTGTTTTTAGAGGTGGTTGTGTGCATAAGTAGAGATGTCTACAATCATTTTGTTGACATTCACTGAAAGAGAAAGAGAGCCAAAGATGGCAATAACACGGAGCGAAACTATATGTGGATTTTTAAATGAACTCAGTAGCTGCTTTCACCATGACCTTTTATCTGTTTGTGCTCACAAGAGTGTGAGATTTGGCAGAACTGTGAGAGCCTGGGTGGGATTTTACGGCTATTCAAAGTTGAGACTAAGTTTAGCAGTAGTTAGTTCTCCTTCATTTAACAGAATGTTAAGAATCTCCAGACTGTAACTCATTTGTACTTCTTCATTACAGCATTTATAGAAAGTAACCTTTAGTTCTTCTCCCTGAAAAGATAAAATGTGTGACCAACTTCACAAACTATCAGAACCAGCACACATGTTATCATGTTTGTTTTTTTGTTTCAGCTCTGGCTGAGGTGAAGGCCGTTTCCCTCCAGCTGGGGCACCTGTTCTATGTCATCATTAGCTTTGTATTTAAGGACTCCAACTTCTGTCACTCTTTGTTGAAATTACTGACCTTGTTTGCTGTTCATGCCCAAGTGTTGTTTTCTAGACCTCTCGATCTTGCCATAGTCGTTGTTTCGTGATGGGTCCATGAAGCGTCATGAAGCGTGTTGACACAATGACACAATGTGTTGATACTGTGTTGACCCTGTGTCACTGACCACTGACACCCCCTGGACTTTCAAAATCAATGCAGGAAACCCACTTGAGAGACTGAACTGAGTGATTTGATGACAAAGTGTATACAATATCATTCACATCTATGTATTCATATTGTATTATTCAATATATTTGAATAATGTGGACATTATGTGAATGAGATTGCTTATGGCCTTTGTCTTCACAAAGTTTTATTCAGAAAAATAAGTTGCTCCAGTGTTTTGAATTTGATTCTGTTGCGTTTCTTGCACGCAATTCCCCCTGCTGTGGAAAACACACGCTCACATGGCACTGATGATGCCGGCGTGCACAGGAACTCCTTTGCGAGGTGGGAGAGGTTTGAAAAGTAGTGTGTTGTTTCTTCCAATATAACAGCAGGTCTTGACTGCATACAATATTCCCCTTTGCCAGGTATCGCTGGACTTCAGATATAGCATCTGCTGTTGCACTTCTTCCCAGTCTCCCCACCTCCTCATCCAAATGCTACCACAGGTCATCTAAAAAAACCCCAACAAAATTGGCATTTAGAACAGTTTCCAAAAGCAAACTAATAATGATGAGTAACTGCCAGATGTAGTTGCACAGGGCTGCGATAATGGTCCGGGCTGGGCCTAGATTGTGCGCCTGGTGACACGCACGCACTCAGACCGCAGTCGGGATATGGCCTCTGTGCACATGGAGGAACTGCGGAATCCAGGTGATTGGAAACTGTGATCTAGAAGTGTTGCTAAGGTTAACACACTCATAGATTCCAGATTGGAAGCAGTGTCTGGGACTCGACGATTCAGGTGATCGTGGAGTTGTATGGCTGCCTGTGTGTGCAAGGTTGAAGTGTGAACCTCAAGTGCAAGATAAAGCATTTTCATCATCAAGCAGACCGTTGTCAGGTTTGTCCAATTTGACACTCAGGAATAAAACACAAAGAGGAGACAGGAGACTCAATTCTGGTACCAGGAGGGAACGAGGAGAAGCGTTAGGTTTCAGTTCTCCGCACGTCACCCCTAACGATCTCCTCCTTCACCCCCTTATTTATTGGGAAATCTATTACATAGGTGTGTCCAACCTAAAGGGTGGGGGCTGTTGGAGACACACTGAACTTGTTTGACTATGTGTGTGTATGTGAGTGTAAATTACGTACATGTGTGCCATTGTTACAAAAACATCACGTTGCAGCTGGTGTTGATGACTCCATCCACTGTTGAACCTTGCTCCTGTTTAGTCTTTAAAACTTATCTCATCCCAACCACGTCCTCGAAAAGGTGGTTGCGTCCCTAAACTTCCACACAGTGCACTCAGCATTCTTGAGTATAAAGGTGAGCATATAATGAATAAATGGATTATAAATGTGAATGATTAAGAAGCATTATATCTTTATTAAAAGCATAAGCGTTCTTCAATTAATGATTGCAGGCATAAGCGTTCTTCTTTGCAAGCATAATCAATCAATCAATCAATCAATCAATCATAATGTAACATTAATAATAACACTAATAATAAGCGAATGTATGATAACTAAAATAATCAACCTATCATTCCCCCCTGTATATCCTACATTTGCTCATATCATCGCACAGAACCTTCGTGACGGACTTTATTCAGCGGAGACATGTACATGCAAACATAGGTAGACCCAGGGGTCGAAAAGATAGAGGTAACAACCAGATCAAAAACCAATCCGAAAAAGAACCCAGGAAAAGATGGTAAACATCGTCCACAACATCCTGATATCTAAATGAAAACAAGTCACAACAACCCGAGTTGTTTTCCACATCAGAATCACTGCCATCCAAAAGTAACAGCAGAGGGTAAATTCCATTCACTTTAGACGTCGTGGGTACCATAACCGTAGTGATAAATTGGATAAGCAGAGCTTTTGATACAGGAACCTCAGCAACATCCACACAATGTCGAGATAGCTGAGGAAAAATAATTTCAGAGATTAAAACATAACACACCAGTATTTTACGTGACAAAGGTCTCACTCCATAACTCTGATGACAAGGGCGTGGTAATGCCGGAGCGATCCGGTTCAGTGTGCGGGGCCCTCAGGGCGTGGTTGACAGCACTGCTCACCACACACCGCACACGCTCGATTGGCCTCAACCAAGAGCACATTGACCGCTATGCGGTCCCGGAGCACCATCAGAGAGGTGACTGTCAATTGTTTTACTTCCAATTGCCAAAAAGGCTTCCTCAGTAAAATTTGCAAGCTTCTGGACAATGTAGTGGAGGTAGCAGATCCCGTCAGCGCGTTTATAAAAATGGACTCTCACCGTGCAGCGACCTGGTTAACCAATTTATACTCATCTGGTACGCCACGAGGAACTCCAATTACACCAACGTAGGAGGAATCTCAAATATCCTCTCCTGTGGACGGAAACATAGTCATTGGTAAAGCAGTGACACCAATGCGCAAACACCCGTGACAACCCTTAAAGCAGAGCTCTTTCATGATTTTTCGCAAAGAAAAAGAAAAACCCTCCGATGCGATGATCATCATTTTCCAATAAAATTGTTCAACGTACATTACTACATTTCATCGTATCCACATTAACATAAAATAAAAGAACAACAGAAAGAAATATAGTTCAACTTTCAGCAAAGAATAACTATATTAACGTCGTGTTGTTTTTGTTTTTCCTTTTACCATAAAAGAAAAGATCCTCAACGCATAAAATCACCCAAAAAATGTATTTAAAATCCGTATTTGAACCTTTTTGACCAAATTAATGCACCATTTGAACTAGAAATAAATCAATAAACAGTAATACATTTCAAATTCATTCCAGCAACATCAACCAAGGAGCACAATACATAAATCACTTCAACCTCCAAAACAAAACCGAATAAAACAAGTTATGCTCTTCTTTATTACCAATACCCTAGTGCGTTTACTCTTTGCCCAAAACATATACATATACCGTATTTTCACGACCATAAGGCGCAATTAAAAGTCTTAAATTTTCTCCCAAGTGGACAGGACGCCTTATAATGCGGAGCGTCTAGTGTATGAGCCGAGTTCCAAATCCTGACTGAGAGCCGACACGCTGTTTATATAGAGAAAAGGCGGAAGTGGGCGTGAACAGGCGTGCGGGAATACAGCCGGCCAATCAGTGAAGGGTGGGCGTGTAAGTGGACGTAAATGAGAACGTGAGAGAAGCCAGCCATGCCGGGAAGCAACCGGCCAATCAGTGAATGGTGGGCGTGTAAGTGGATGCGAAAGGCAGGTGCCAGTACCTGTATATAGTGTGAGCTTGTGCGTTATTGCAAAACAACTTCGGTTTTGGTTTCTAAGAACCCCCGAAAATAACTACAACAAGCGGCATGGGAACAATGGATGATCAATGGCAAACACAGCTTTACGAAGAGTGGAAGGCAGCGCCGGGCTAGTTACGCCACTATTTGCGAATGGATTGTGGCTGCTTGGACAAACGTGTCTGCTTGCACTGTTGTTCGAGCTTTTGGCAAAGCCGGCATCATTTCTGTGGAGCCACACGGCAATGCGAGTGACTCTGACAACGAGAGGGAACCCGGCGTTTTTGATGGATTGTTCAATTCGGACACAGAAGATGAGGACTTTGATGGATTTCTGAGTGATGATTGATCGACAAATGTGAGTACATTGTAAGATGTCGAAATAAAGTACAACCGATCTCACTTTTGCTTCCGTTGCCTTTTTAAAAACGTGTTTTTAGCATGTCTTAGCATGCTACGCTATGCTTCAAGCTAACGTGTTTTTAGCGTGCGTGCATGCATGCCGTATGTTTAAACCGGCGTATGTTTTACCACGCCTGGCTGCGCCCAATAATACAGTGCGTTTTGTGTATGTGTAAAATACAGAAATAGCACCCGTTACTGAGACTGCGCCCTACAACACGGTGCGCCGAATGGTCGTTAAAATACGGTATATATATTTTTTTTTCACAATGAGATCGATTAGATTGATTAGAAATAAAACACTTTTGCCTCCAAAACAAAAATGTATCCAACAATTTGTGCCAAAATGTTTTTTTCTTTTCTTTTCCCAAGATCATCTAGATCACAGGTGTCAAAGTCGAAACCCCACATACATTTATGTGGCCCGCGAAAACAATTCACGCGCATCAACTTCCATGAACCCTGCTAAAATTTGTACCGAAATGTCAACATTTTATAGAAATAGTGTCGATATTTTGTGATAATATCGTTACCTGCTAACACTCACTCAAACAATAATTGAACAAAATATGACTGGTTTCAGAATTGGCAATTAATTCATATGTTGTTATTAATTAATAATTTCATCATTGTATTATTTTTTATATTCATTCCATGTACATCACTTCGTATACAGCAATGATTGATTTAAGTTGCTCTATAAACACAGTTGAGTTGAGTTGTGCGATCAATAACATATAACCATTTAATCAAATCTCACCGTCGTACCGGCCCACCGAAGGAATGTGCAACCCCAAAGCGTCCCGTGACAAAAAATGAGTTTGACACCCCTGGTCTAGATCTATTAGCAAAATGTAAAAATACATCCCCTCTCACATGTGCTAAAGGATAGCACAAATACCATAAAATATAACAGGAAATGACATGCCACTACTGATATTCTAGCATGTCGACAGAAACACTCCCTAAATGAGTGCAACGGTGTCTTGAAACTTCTTCCGCCGGCCGTTTGATTTTCCCAGTAACTAAAATACTGTGCCCATCGTGTCACCGGACTTCGCTCACCTTTCTCGGTGGATGTTTCTATCGAGATGACCTTTTTAGAATGTCTGTCAATCGGTGTGGTCAGCAACCCTTCAAAGAAGTACAATGTTTCTTTTTCATGTTTCGAATCAGAGCCAGGTCTGCAGGAACCACCATTTTGTCCTGCTGTGAAAAAGCACAATCGTCCTACGGCAATCTCAATTCATTGTTTCTTTTTTTTCTAAACTCTCTCGCATATTGTCAACCGAATTAGCTTACACAAGTACACAATTCAAACAAAGAAAGAGACACCATTCTCGTAATATAACATATAAATCAATTCCATTTCAATGCAATTTCTTTAATTGAACTTTAACCATATAATTTCATACTTGCTACCAATCCCGCAGATTGTGGATGGCGGGAGCAATAGTGTCTCAAATAAAATGTGAAACATGCATCCTATTTTATCAATTAACCTGTTCACAAAATGTGTTCCATTGCCGTAAAATTTCGACCCATTTTGGAAAAGCCTCAACCAAACCCAGGCAATATGGCATCCCTTCATTAATTCAACAAAACTCATGTGCATTATCTGAAATTGAAATGTAGAAACTGACCCCATTCTAGATACAAATTACCTTGTGTATTAAAACATTGGTTAAAACCATTGGTTGTATAATGTTTCCGAACCAGAGACACTATTCCCCCTGCCAATGCTGAGATAATCCATGACGCAAAAAAGAATTTTGGGTAAAATGGTTTCACTGTCAGTGCTGAAATAAACCCTATCTTGCAATATAGCTCTGTTGTTTTTCGCCATACTCTTTGTTAACCGATTGGAATTTGTTGCCGCATATTCAACAGAAGTGAACTTAACCTAAAACGTTATCACGTTGCTGATAGTCAGCCAGTCCCCCCTCTCAAAATTAAAAGCACCTTTTGCTGCTCCGCCGCCGCGTGTGCCACGCACATAAATATCACAACCCGACGCAATAACGAACAGCATTCGTTATACTGATCTATCAATACATCACGCACAATACAATATACCCTAACTTATAAGGCGCTTCCACAACGGCCGCAGCCTTAACAAAGCGCCCCACAAAACAGGTAACATAAGTAAAACAATAAACACAACACATAACATAAAACACGGACATCCTAACCACCTTTCCCTCACACTCTTTGTAGTTGAAATACCATATATACATAGATATACCGTATGTATTTTTTATGTTATTCTGAAGCCAAAATCCTAACAATTATGTTGGCCACCATGTTGACCAGAAAATGTGCGACCCACCTGCTGTGTTCAAAAACAGGTTCAAAACCAAACCGCAAAATAACTACATAAATAAGTTTGAGGCCAGTAAACTGATGAGATGTCGTAATGTAATGGAGCACCAACTTAGAGTGAGAGAGAAAAGCGATGTACAAATATGCTAGCGCGTGTGCTCAAACAGTATGTGTACAAACCGAAAGTTGTATAAACCTACTTAAATATAGCCCGCATAAGGGGAAATGTGTTTGTTCATATCTAGATTTCTTCCTTCACCCGTCAAAGTGAGATATACACAATAAATGACCCATCACTATATTAATTAATTAATTCAATCATTCATTTTCCGATCCGCTTCATCCTCACAAGGGTCAGGGTTTTTTTTTCTGGAGCCTATCCCAGCCATCTTCGGGGAGTAGGTGGGGGACACCCTGAACCGGTTGCCAACCAATTACAGGGCACACACAGACACGTACAACCATCCAAGCCCATGCTCACACCTAGGGACGATTTAGAGTGTCCAATCAGCCTGCCATGCATGTTATTGCAATATTAATATCAAACAAATTAAAACACACAAAGAACGAGAGGTAGGACTAGAAAAGTTTGTTGTACTACCTCCTACAACCTCTCAAATCACTATTACCCGTTTATATGCCAAACAAACAAACAAACACCCATCAGGAAGCAGTAATAAAGCAGCAAGGTCAAGTACCGTGCATTTGTTCAGTGTTAAATGGGATCGACATTACAACATAGCTATGCAAAATAAAAGCCTAGCAGGCAACAAAAAACTTCATGTTAGTGTGCAGTAGCTCATCCACTTGTTTCTTTTTGGGGGGTTTTTCTTGCACTCTTCCAGCATGCAGAGTTCGCACCATACACTGCTCAAGGCTGCCAAGTGGCTTATCTACGCTGCAACTGTCTTTGGTAAACACCATCTAGTGTGTGTTTTTCAAAAATGCCACTGCTGGCCTTAAAACGTGCAGTCATTCTAAGTTAACGAAGCCAATTCGAAACATTGACTAAAGCTGGAAGATTTTGCTCTTGTGACGAACGAAATTAGAAATCCAGCCCATGTATGCACAAATGAGACATGGCTTAAAATCTTACATTTTTTTCATGACTCAAACCACCATGAATTTGTATGTTCGACGATATGATTGGTAGTTCATATCTTCAACTCTTCAACTAGTCATTAAATTTCATAACGAGGGAAGGCACAACACAATCCAAAGATAGCAAAATTGTAACTGAATTTACATAATTTCATGACACAAGACCATCATTTCTCCCACATCAGGAGCCGTGATGGCTCTTCTCACGTTTCAAGAGAAATGTGCATCTTGTGATCATAATCTACAAAACAATGTAATATAATCGGAACATCCTGGCAAATAGCAGCGTAACAGAAGCAGTCATAAAACAAATAATCCATCCATCCATCTTCTACCGCTTATCCGGGGCCGGGTCGCCGGGGCAGCAGCTTAAGCAGGGAAGCCCAGACTTCCCTCTCCCTAGCTACTTCTTCCAGCTCTCCCCGGGGGATCCCGAGGCGTTCCCAGGCCAGCTGGGTGACATAGTCTCTCCAGCGTGTCCTGGGTCGTCCTCGGGGTCTCCGCCCGGTGGGACATGCCCGGAACACCTCACTAGGGAGGCGCTCAGGAGGCATCCGAATCAGATGCCCCAGCCACCTCATCTGGCTCCTCTCGATGTGGAGGAGAAGCGGCTCTACTTTGAGCCCCTCCCGGATGACCGAGCTTCTCACCTTATCTCTAAGGGAGAGCCCGGACACCCTGCGGAGAAAACTCATTTCTCGTTCTTTCGGTCACGACCCATAGCTCGTGACAATAGATGAGGGCTGGAATGTAGATCGACCGGTAAATTGAGAGCTTCGCCATTTGGCTCAGCTCCTTCTTTACCACGACAGACCGATACAACGTCCGCATCACAGCAGATGCTGCACCGATCCGCCTGTCGATCTCTCGCTCCCTTCTGCCCTCACTCGTGAACAAGACCCCAAGATACTTAAACTCCTCCACTTGGGGCAAGATCTCCTCTCCGACCCGGAGAGGGCACTCCACCCTTTTCCGACTGAGGACCATGGTTTCAGATTTGGAGGTGCTGATCCTCATCCCGACCGCTTCACACTCGGCTGCGGCGCTCCAGTGAGAGGTGGAGAGCCCTGCTTGAAGGAGCCAGCAGTACCACATCATCTGCAAAAAGCAGAGATGCAATACTGAGGCCACCAAAATGGACCCCTCAACGCCCGGCTGCGCCTAGAAATTCTGTCCATAAAAGTTATGAACAGAATCGGCGACAAAGGGCAGCCTTGTCGTAGTCCCACTCTCACGGAAACGATTCCGACTTACTGCCGGCAATGCGAACCAAACTCTGACATCGGTGGTATAGCGAGCGAACAGCCCGTATCAGGGGTTCGGTACCCCATACCCACGAAGCACCCCACAGAACTCCCGAGGACACGGTCAAACGCCTTCTCCAAGTCCACAAAACACATGTAGACTGGTTGGGCGAATTCCCACATACCCTCGAGGACCCTGCTAAGGGTGTAGAGCTGGTCCACTGTTCCACGGCCGGGACGAAAACCACACTGCTCCTCCTCAATCCGAGGCTCGACTTCCCGACGGACCCTCCTCTCCAGCACCCCTGAATAGACCTTACCAGGGAGGCTGAGGAGTGTGATCCCTCTGTAGTTGGAACACACCCTCCGGTCCCCTTTTTAAAAGAGGACCACCACCCGGTCTGCCAATCCAGAGGCACTCTCCCGATGACCACGCGATGTTGCAGGCGTGTCAACCAGGACAGCCCCACAACATCCAGAGACTTGAGGAACTCCGGGCGGATCTCGTCCACCCCTGGGGCCCTGCCACCGAGGAGCTTTTTAACCACATCGGTGACTTCGACCACAGAGATAGGAGAGCCCACCTCAGAGTCCCCAGACTCTGCTTCCTCAAGGAAGGCGTGCTGGTGGAGTTGAGGAGGTCTTGAAGTACTCCGCCCACCGGCTCACAACGTCGAGTCGAGGTCAACAGCGCCCCATCCCCACTGTACACAGTGTTAGTGGTGCACTGTTTCCCCCTCCTGAGACGTCGGATGGTGGACCAGAATTTCCTCGAAGCCCTCCGGAAGTCGGCTTCCATGGCCTCACCGAACTCCTCCCATGTCCGAGTTTTTGCCTCGGCGACCACGGCCGCATTCCGCTTGGCCAGTCGATACCCGTCAGCTGCCTCTGGGGTCCCACAGGCCATAAAGGCCCGATAGGACTCCTTCTTCAGCTTGACGGCATCCCTTACTGCTGGTGTCCACCAGCGAGTACGGGGGTTGCCGCCACGACAGGCACCAACTACCTTACGGCCGCAACTCAGATTGGCCGCCTCAACAATAGAGGCGCGGAACGTGGTCCATTCGGACTCAATGTCCCCCACCTCCCCCGGAACATGGGAAAAGCTCTGTCGGAGGTGGGAGTTGAAACTCCTTCTAACAGGGGATTCCGCCAGACGCTCCCAACAAACCCTCACAATACTTTTGGGTCTGCCAGGACGGACCGGCATCTTCCCCCACCATCGGAGCCTACTCACCACCAGGTGGTGATCAGTTGACAGCTCCGCCCCTCTCTTCACCCGAGTGTCCAAAACATGCGGCCGCAAATCCGATGATACAACCACAAAGTCAATCATCGAACTGCGGCCAAGGGTGTCCTAGTGCCAAGTGCACATATGGACACCCTTGTCTTTCACTTTCACTTGCCTTTCACCCACTATAAGTATCCAAAACTCTCTGTGTCATTGATTTACACATACTTCATGTAGTGCAGGTTGAAATAATGAAGCTTAAGGAATTATAATTATTACAGTTACAGGTAATCACAATAGATGCCGTACAAACCTCCTACACTGCAAAAGCCAGAAAATAAAGCAAACAAGACTCCATGAGTCGCGCCGAGAGTCGCGCTTATCTACACACATGCAAAGACTAATTAAGCACATATTCGCCGACACAACTCTACAGACAAAGCAAAATATTTACCTTGCTACCACTCTCAACCAGGTCAAGCATCTCCAAACTTTTAATTTTGTCATCCGCTAGAACACTTCATCCAAATATCGATATACACCATCAATTTCCCGTCAAACAAGCCACTATCACTTTCCGTGTTCCTTCAAAATGAAACTTCCTTCCATCACGAAGCAAACAAGGAAAGTTGCGATCTCTTGCTGAGAAGCAGGAATGTCTCATCATGCACTTATAAATTTACTCTTCGGGACGTATGAAGATGTTTGATAACTAAAATAATCAACCTATCAACCTTTGAACCCGACACTCACCTCTCTTCAGACAACTCCACTGTAGCTTGATGGAATGGAGAAGGCACTCATCGTGCTTCTCTTATGATGGTGAATTCATCAGCTGTCAGTGGAGTAAAATCTGTCTTTAAGGAGGCCAGAGGTACCCACACTGGTTCCCTCTCATCATGCAGCCTTGACAGCATTTCATAAGCACTGTTCCAGCGTGTTTGCACCGAGTTTCAGGGTTGACCGTCCCATCTGTTGTTGCACCTGAGCGAGCTTCTCCTTGGCTGTAGCGCTTGAACGGAAATATAAGACGTAGAAATGTTTCCGGTAACATGAAATTTCAGCATAGGGTCGGTAGGTAGGACAAAGTTTTTTTAAAATCTTTTTTTCTCCCTCCCTCCCCCATCAAAAACGTAAACAAAATAACCATAAAACATAAAACAAGGAGACATTGAAACCAGTGCCGGATGCTCGTCTGTCAAAGAGGGGAAGCTCAATTTTGGTCGACATCATAAAATGTGTCCGTTTATTTATACATGAATTCTTCTCTAGCTCCGTTCCTTTTCAAGAAAATGATCTGTGACCCTGTCATACCAACAAGGCGTCTTTTCCCGGTACTTAATTAGGCGTAGAAAAAAATGTAGTGTGTTTCCGGTAACCAGACCGACCGAGAATTTCTACCTCGAAAAAAAACTTTACGGTCGGCATTTTTTTTCAAACCTACATTTTTGTGTAATAATAATAACAATAGTACATTTCATTTACATGCGCCTTTCAAAACACTCAAGGACGCTTTACAATCAAAAAAAGAACAATAAAACCACAGACAAAATTATAAATAATAAAAGGAAAGATGAATTTAGAGCGTTTACATTGGTGCAAACTCTCGCGATATTCACGTTGCGTCGTTTGCCCTGTCGTCTGTCAACAACATTGAATCATGGCGGCGGCCACGATCTCCGACAACGGTTTAAACCGCGTTTTGTGTGTTGCAGTCGCATGCTCACACCATAATATTAGGCGTAGAAAAAAAAGTAGTGTGTTTCCGGGAACCCGACCGACCGAGAATTTCTACCTCGAAAAAAAACTTTACGGTCGGCATTTTTTTTCAAACCTTTTACATTTTTGTGTAATAATAATAATAATAATCCATTACATTTCATAAGCGCCTCAAGGACGCTTTACAATCAAAACAAGAACAATAAAACCCATGGAGATGTCCTGGAGGTGAGAGAGAGAGAGAGAGAGAGAGACTCCTCCGGGTTGAGTGACCGCTGGCGCGTTTGGCTGCCGCTGCTCAACCGGTATTGTTTTGTGTTTTTTGTTATTGTAAAGTGTCCTTGGGTGTCTTGAAAGGCGCTTATAAATAAAGAGTATTATTATTATTATTATTATTATTAAAACCACAGACAAAATTATAAATAATAAAAGGAAAGATGAATTTAGAGCATTTACATCGGTGCAAACTCTCGCGATATTCTTCGGCGAGCCCAACGGCTTCAATAAAGGTCTCGAAGGATTCCAACCAGCGGGGCCACGGGACAGGCGGCTCGCCAGGCAGGGCGAGGAACGGAGGAAGAGGCGAGAGTGGAAGCTCCATCTTCGTTGCCATTGTTGTGTTTAATAAAACGCGGGGAGTCTGACTCTGTGCTCACTGCCGTTTATTGTTAGTACAGGTAGTCACCTTTTCATATGAACACTTTTACGGCCGTGACGTCACGCCGTCGTAAACCGACCTTGTGGCTGTGGTTATAACATGCCACAAATAATAAGAATAATACATTTCATTTATAAGCGCCTTTCAAAACACTCAAGGACGCTTTACAATCAAAACAAGAACAATAACCACAGACGCCTTTGGCGGCGAGCGGGGGTTTCAATGTCTCCTTGTTTTATGGTTATTTCGTTTACATTTTTGATGGGGGGGAGGGAGATTAAAAAAAAAGATTAAAAAAAAAAAACTTTGTCCGACCTACCGACCCTATGCTGAAATTTCATGTTACCGGAAACACACTACTTTTTTTTCTACGCCTAATTTGATTTTGCTGTTGTTTGTCATGTGAATTGGACTCTTGTCATTTCATTTGTATTCTCTGTGTTGCATTACCTTCCCCTTTGCAATCGCCTTTTGTTGATTCCTCGTTTTTCCCTGGATTCTTGTGACCAGCATTTTCTGTTTTGCATTTTGTTGGTTTTGAGTTTTGGGATCATAAACATTATTCGGTTTGAACCATCATGGATCCGCAGATTCAGACAAATTTTGGAATGCTTTGGCCAACCAAGGACGACTGGTGGGGCGGCAGGGAAATGCGTTAACGGAACTTTATGACGCAGTCGCACTGCTGGCTCACCGGTTAAAGAATTAGGCTCGTGCATTGAGCAGTTGGGCACCCAAGGGACACGCCCCCATTGGATTCTCGAACTGCCGTGTTGGGGTACTACCAACCACAATCATTTTCAGGGAACCAAAATTACCCCTTCACGCTATGGAGGTGAGCCTGGACTTTGTGGGCAATTTAGTTCGAGCAGCAACCAGGGTCACCGTGATCTGTTGGCCATAGTATTGGCACACCAGGAATGGCATCACCCAGTTCAACTTCACATTCACCTATCACCAAGGGTCTCGTAATAAAAAGACTGATGCTCTCTCCTGACTTCATGATCCAGCAGTGGATGAGACCAGGACTGAAGCCATTCTTCCTGGCCATTGCATAGTGAGGATGCTTCACTGGGAGATCAAGCAGTGGATCAAGGAGGCCTTTAAAGAAGCATCTGTTCCTTAGGGTTGTTTATTAGTTCCAGCGGCGTTCTGAGATGTTAAAATGGGGGCATGATCCTAAAGTGGCATGCCATCCTGGAGTAAACCGCACAATAGTCATGAAAAATCAATGCTTCCGGTGGCCCGATTATCAAGGAGGGTGTCATGAACTTGTTCAGCCTGTATGTGTGGCAAAACTTCACGACCGCTTCAGCCATTGCCTGGTCACTTATTTCTTTGGATTTTGTTACTGGACTTACTGTGTCTCAAGGAAAATCGGTTATACTTGCCGTTGTGGACCAATTTTCCAAAATGACTCATTTCTTGGCCCTCTCCAAGCTTCCATCATCATTAGACACCGCTTAGCTGCTCAAGCGTTGTGTGTTCCGAATCCAGTGTATCCCTTGGGATATTGTCTCCGATCGTGGGCCTCAGTTTACATCTCATATGTGGAAGAGATTTTACAGAGCTATGGGAGCCACGGCCAGCCTCTCGTAAGGCTATCATCTGCAGTCTAATGACCAATGTGAAAGGGTCAACCAAGACCTGGAGACGGCCCTCCGGTGTGTCAGCTTTCATCAGCCTGCTACATGGGCCAGTCACCTGCCATGGGTTGAATACGCCCACAACACCCTCGCCTTGTCTGTCACAGGTTGGGCCCTGTTTATGGCTGCATAAGGTTGCCATTACCCACTATTTCCTTCCCAAGAAGGTCAGGTAGACATCTTGACCATTCAGCTTCACTTGAAGTAAGCCTACCGTGTTTGAAGGGAGACCAGAGCAGCGTTATCGCGCACTGCCGAATGCAATCAGCGAATTACAGAACGTCGACGATGTCCTGCATCCGAGTATCGCCCTGAACATAAGGTATTGCCCGACAAAGTGTCCCCCTCCTGCCTGAAAGTCTGCGCTGACCAGCTGGCTCCGGTCTTCACACAAATCTTCAACAGATCCCTGGAACTGTGTGAGGTCCCATCCTGCTTCAAACAGTCTACGATCATCCCAGTTCCCAAGAAATCGGCAACATCGGAACTGAACGACTATAGGCCTGTCGCTCTGACGTCTGTGGTCATGAAGTCCTTTGAACGCCTTGTGCTGAACCACCTAAAGAACGTCACCGGACCCCTGCTGGACCCTCTTCAGTTTGCCTACCGGGCAAACAGGTCTGTGGAGGACGCAGTCAACATAGGTCTGCACTACATCCTCGAGCACCTCGACAGCACAGGGACCTCGCAAGGATCCTGTTTGTGGATTTCAGCTCTGCGTTCAACACCATCATACCGGAACTCCTCACCCCAAACTTCTCCACCTCGGTGTGTCCCCTACGATCTGCCAGTGGATCCTCAGCTTCCTGACGGGACGGACACAACAGGTGAGACTGGGAGCGACAACATCATCAACACGCACCACTAGCACTGGTGCCCCACAGGGATGTGTCCTCTCTCCACTGCTCTTCTCCCTCTACACAAACGATTGCACCTCAACAAGTCCAGCTGTCAAACTCATAAAGTTCGCAGACGACACCACGGTCATCGGTCTCATCAAAAACGGCGACGAGTCTGCGTACCGACAACAAGTGGAGCAGCTGGAGCTTTGGTGCAGCCGACACAACCTTGGGCTGAACACGCTCAAGACTGTAGAGATGATCGTGGACTTCAGGAAACATCCTTCTCCAGAGTTGCCCCTCACACTATCCAACTGCCCTGTGTCAACCGTCGAGACCTTCAAGTTCCTGGGAATCACAGTCTCCCAGGACATGAAGTGGGAAGTCAACACCATCTCCATCCTGAAAAGGGCCCAACAGAGGATGTACTTCCTGAGGCTGCTGAGGAAGCATGGCCTGCCACAGGAGGTGCTACGTCAGTTCTACACGGCAGTCATCGAATCAATCCTGTGTTCTTCCATCACAGTTTGGTTTGGGGCCGCCACAAAGAAGGACAAAATCCGACTTCAACGGACAATTAGGACGACTGATCACTTTAGCTCTGCTTGAAACTATGGTTCACTTACATTATGAAATGTCCTTCCATACCTATTTGTCATGTTCTTGTTTATGATGATACTAATGCAGCATGTTATACCGGAGACAAATTCCTTGTGTGTTCTACATACTTGGCCAATAAAGATGATTCTGATTCTGATTCTGATACCCATTACTGGGGCGATCATTGTAATGTTTTTAGAGGTAGATGTAGGGATAAATCGAGATGTCTACAAACATTTTGTTGACATTCACTGAAAGAGAATCCAAGACAGCAATAACAGAGCCAAACCATATGTGGATTGGAATACATTTTTAAATGGACAAGGGAGCTGCTTCCACCATGACCTTATCTGTTTGTGCCCACACTAGTGTGAGATTTGGCAGAACTGTGAGAGCTTTGGTGGGATTTCACAGCGATTCAAATTTGAGACTGTTGAACAGTAGTTACCTTCTCCTTCGTTAAACAGAATGTGAATAATCTACATGTTTGTTGACGTATTTATCCATTGCAGTATTTTATAAAGTAACTTTCAGTTCTTCTCCTTGAAAGGATTAAAATGTGTCACCAATTTTAAAAACTATCAAAAGTCATATTGTCATGTCTGTCTGTGTTTGTGTGGGGGGGCGTTTCAGCTTCAGCTGGGGTGAAGGGCGTTTCCCTCCAGCTGGCGCACCTGTTCCCTGTCATCATTACCCTTGTATTGAAGTACTCTGACATTTGTCACTTTTTGTCGGATTATTGACCTCATTTGCTGTTCATGCTCAAGTGTTGTTTTCTCAACCTCTCGATCCTGTCATAGTCGTTCTTCCGTTAATTCCACGTTTTGTAAGTATAGTCATTGTTCAGTCATTTGATCATGTCTGCATTTCTGGGATCCGAAACATTATTTGGGTCGTTTCGAACTTGACACAAATATGAGTTATATACCTTAATTGTGTTGCAGCTCAATATGAATACAATCTAATCTCACTTTAGTCCGAAGGGTGGTATTGATTTTGCACAATGACTTCCTGACCTACATGCCTGGGGGACGCAATCAAATGGCACTGGCCTTATTTTTTATGTCATTGTCATGCATACATTATTAGCAATTTGTGTTTTCCAAAACATTTGTTCAAATGTTAAGCTATGTGCTTTAAAATTGCAAATGCATACATAATGTGTTGTTAAACTGCATCAATGTGCAGTGAACAAGGCAGCTCTGAAGAAATGAGATCCTTTTATCGTGGCTCACAGGTGTGTTCAGCAAAAGAAGGAAGCAATACTCTTAGAAAATAGGAATTAATCTTACCACGATTCCGGTTATCCTGTTTTACAGAAATCAAACATTTCCAGTGATGTGTCCTCGGTGGTGTTTAAGGATTAATAGTTAATCCAGTTACTGTTAACGCACATTGGTTGTTGACAGTTTATATATATATATATATATATATATATATATATATATATATATATATATATATATATATATATATTAGAGCTGTCAGTTTAGCGCGTTTTATTGGCATTAATTTAAATGAATTTTATCGGGATCAAAACTTTTCTCGCGAGATTAACGCGCAGACGTCACAGCGGATGTTACGTTGCTTTATAAATAAACCAGAATCAAAACATCAATCAGAATCAGAATCATCTTTATTGGCCAAGTATGTAGAACACACAAGGAATTTGTCTCCGGTATACACGCTGCATTAGTATCATCATAAACAAGAACATGACAAATAGGTATGGAAGGACATTTCATAATGTAAGTGAACCATAGTTTCAAGCAGAGCTAAAGTGATCAGTGGTAGAATACAATACTATTACAGTTTGTACAGTTGGTGCAGAAAATCATTGAACCATTTTAGAGAGATACAATATTTGTTGTACAAGAAGAGTGACTACGTCAGTGACTGTTTAGGGAGTTAATGGCTAGAGGGAAGAAGCTGTTCAAGTGTCTGCTGGATTTGGTGCGCATGGATCTGTAGCGCCTGCCTGAGGGGAGTAACTGGAAAAGGTGGTGGGCAGGATGCGGGGGATCCAGGAGGATTTTCCGTGCCCGTGTCTTGATTCTTGCGGTGTGCAAGTCCTCAAGAGTGGGTAGGGCGGTGCCAATGATTTTTTCCGCCGTCCTAATTGTCCGTTGAAGTCGGATTTTGTCCTTCTTTGTGGCGGCCCCAAACCAAACCGTGATGGAAGAACACAGGATTGATTCGATGACTGCCGTGTAGAACTGACGTAGCACCTCCTGTGGCGCGCTGCACAGGTCCAGGCACGTTTGTTTTGCCAGCCACGGCAGCGCGAGACCACTTAATGGCCAAGCGCACAGCTGACGTGAGTACTCCCCCTCTCAGACAGACAGCTATGGATCATTTCAAAGCGAAGAAAATGGATGACACGACAAAGAACAAAGTTGCTGAAGCAATCAGCAATTTAAACAGCGTGGGCTAAAATGTTGCTAGAACAGGGGCGTCTTTATTTAGCTCATTTGTGCATAATTGTCATGTTTGTCCGTCTGCAATCTGACGTTTAAACGAAGTAAATTGCGTTGCAGCTGGGGTTAATCAAGCCGGCGCTCCACTTCCGGGATTGACTTTTGGGACTTGTAGTTCTTTTGTTCGATTCGACTTGATATGTTTGTGTTGTATGGTTTCTTATGTTTAAAACAATGAATAATGATGACGAAAATGATACATAGTGAAATCAGGGTTGATTACATTATTTATTAAACGTATTGTTAAATAAAGGTATTAATTAATGTCAATTATATACATATTTACATTGTGATGCAGAAAGATAGATATATTAATTTTTTACTGCATTTATGTGTAGTTTAGGTTATTACCTGCTTCTGATACTTCTGTTACAACTACTACTACTACGACTACTTCTGCTGTAAAGTGCTCCAATAAATGATCAAAAAAGTACAGAACGAGAGATCCTTCCATGCTGACCGACAATCCCTATTCAGGGGCCGTGAAAACGGAATTAACTGAACAACTCCACTACTGATTGCCAGCGAGAGCCTCCATTACAAGAATCCGAAATGATGTTGACACAAAACCGTAGAGAGACTTCCGAGCAAGAAGGATCAACAGAATCAGCATAGCCTGACTGCTGTGTTCAAAGCAAATTTGAGAAAACGAAGTATGCAACCATTGCTTAAATCCATTATAGGCTGAGTACTAGTTTACCTTAGATGTGCAATTTATAATGTTATATTGCGCTATTTTGATTCCATAAAAGAGCTGTTCAAGCAGCTGTTGTGTGACAAAATATTTTTCACTGTTGTCGATGGACAGTAATATTGTGTGAGAGATAATGTGTGAATAACTGCTCCAAGTGAAAAATGTTCATGTAAAATTGAAAATCTAAATTGTTATTTCAGTAAATACTGTATTTGCATTTTGCACATAGAAAACTGATTCATGATTCCATGTTGATGAGAGCATTAAAATGGGGGAAAATAGGACAAAAAATATAAAAGGAAATTCAGAAACGATAAAAATGCGTGAGTAATCATGATTAATTTTTAGTTAATTTGAGTTAATTATGACAGTTGAGTTTTTAATTAGATTAAATATTTTAATCGTTTGACAGCTCTAATATATATATATATATATATACACACACAGTAAACATTCTCTAGTGCGGACTTGCGCGGTCCAATCTGTCCTGATAACGGACATTCCTCATTTGGGAAATGAGCATGGTACATGTCCTTTATGAACCTGCAAGTATGTTGACAAAAAGCACGTGTAACAACACAATCAATAAAATGCAAAAATATACTGTCCAAAATCTGTTTATATAACAAAAACTGCAATACAGGTGTATCCCAAAAAATCACAACAGTACAATACGTACAGTATTTTAATGTTTATTTTTTTCTGTCTTGGGAAAAAAATGTGTCTATTTTGGATTGTTTTGTTGGATGCATTCTTTGGTTTATGACAATGTTTGCCTGCTTGTCATACGGTTTTCTTGCTAGTTGCAAGTAACTGGCCCGTTGATCACCGATGTCTGGTGATTCTTGTGCATACTGAAGGATTTTTGTTGCCATTTGCATTGCTTCCTTGCTGGATGGTGGTTTGTTATCAGGAGTTGAAGACATTATCCAAGAAATTGATGAAAGTGAAAGTGAATGCTGATCGTAAATTTCGCAATTTCTTTCCCTTTTTTTTGTTTCTACACTGACAATATGAAGTGTCAAATAAGTGTGTGTGTATATATATATATATATATATTAGAGCTGTCAAACGATTAAAATATTTAATCTAATTAAAAACTCAACTGTCATAATTAACTCAAATTAACTAAAAATTAATCATGATTACTCACGCATTTTTTATCATTTCTGAATTTCCTTTTATATTTTTTGTCCTGTTTTCCCCCATTTTAATGCTCTCATCAACATGGAATCATGAATCAGTTTTCTATGTGCAAAATGCAAATATTTACTGAAATAATTTCGATTTTCAATTTTACATGAACATTTTTCACTTGGAGCAGTTATTCACACATCATCTCTCACACAATATTACTGTCCATCAACAACAGTGAAAAAAAATATTTTGTCACACAACAGCTGCTTGAACAGCTCTTTTATGGAATCAAAACAGCGCAATATAAAGTGCACATCTAAGGTAAACTAGTACTCAGCCTATAATTTTCACGGCCCCTGAATAGGGATTGTCGGTCAGCATGGAAGGATCTCTCGTTCTGTACTTTTTTGATCATTTATTGGAGCACTTTGTAGCAAAAGTAGTAGTAGTAGTAGTTGTAACAGAAGTATCAGAAGCAGGTAATAACCTAAACTACACATAAATGCAGTAAAAAATTAATATATCTATCTTTCTGCATCACAATGTAAATATGTATATAATTTACATTAATTAATACCTTTATTTAACAATACGTTTAATAAATAATTTAATCAACCCTGATTTCACTATGTATCATTATCGTCATCATTATTCATTGTTTTAAACGTAAGAAACCATACAACACAAACATAAAGTCGAATCGAACAAAAGAACTACAAGTCCCAATACTCAATCCCGGAAGTGGAGCGCCGGCATGAAACCCAAGCTGAAACGCAATTTACTTCGTTTAAACGTCAGATTGCAGACGGACAAACATGACAACTGTGCAAAAATGAGCTAAATAAAGACACCCCTGTTCTAGCAACATTTTAGCCCACGCTGTTTGCTTTGAAATGATCCATAGCTGTCGGTCTGAGATGAGGGGGCGGAGTTAAGCACGTCAGCTGTGTGCTTGGCCATTAAATGGTATTTCAGACTCGACGTGCTATGATGATAGCTCAGTTTACGACTGCAAAACATACAGGTAACTTTGGTCTTGTCATTGGAACAATCTGGCAACTTTTTAAAAGTAAACTTTCCATTCATAAACTATTTAAGTATCCGTTTTCGGTGTCTCGCGCTGCCGTGGCTGTTAAAACAAACGTGCGTGGACCTGTGCAGAGCGATTGATGTTTTGTTTCTGGTTTATTTATAGAGCAACGTAACATCCGCTGTGACGTCTGCGGCGTTAATCTCGCGAGAAAATTTTTGATCCCGATAAAATTCATTTAAATTAATGCCAATAAAAGCAGCTAAACTGACAGCTCTAATATATGTATATATATATATATATATATATATATATATATATATATATATATATATACACACACACACACACACACACACAGAGTAATCGCTCGCTTTAACGCAGTTCACCTTCCGCGGCTTTGCTGTTTCACTGATTTTTATAGTGCAGTTTTTCTTAATGCTTTTTTTAAACAGTGAATTGTGCTCTGCATCCTGATTGGGACTGACCAATTGAACTCTCTAGATGCCCAGCGTCCGCGCGGTTGACGCTCAGCATCCACACAGTTTAAAGCACAGTGAAGCTGCGGGAATGAATGAGGAGAGAGTCGCGTCATAACCAGTAATAAGAAGCTGATTCGGATCAAAAGTTGAGTGCGTTGAAGCGCATATTTAGTCAATGACATGTACACACAATGAAATTTACATTCATATATTTGATCACTTATTCTTTGACATTTTAGGGGAAGCTGAGCTTCCCTTGCAGTCTTAGAGCAACTATTTGTGCTGCATGCAACTAATGGTGCCCATGTAGAAGTGTATTAGAAGAGGTTTAAAAAAAAACTTAATAAACACTGAATACAATAGAACAAATCTGAATAAAATATCTAATCAATTGCATTTTTAATAAAATTTTGAAATGGTAAAGAGACTTTATGGACCCCCTGTATATAAATATATGTATTAGATATACAAAATATTCATTCTGATTCAAGTCTGGAAATTCAGATTTTCTGATCACTTTTCTACGCTCACTTGATTATCATTTCCCTACACAGCCCGACTTAAAACCCAAGTCCAAGGAAAGTCTCGAGTCTTTGTTTGTTTTTTTTTTTAAGTCAGCAAATTCCAATTCTTTTGCTCACATAAAAATGGGTGGATTCAGAGAAATATACTTCTAAGTGTCTTCTAAGTTGTATAAATGCCTGGAAATATAAGGAGTGACATGATCTCTGCTTCATCTTTTGATGTTATTGAGGTATTTTATTTTATTTTCATTACTTTCTTTTTGCTTTATTTTACTCTGGTGTCGGCAGCCAGGTTGTCATTGCAAATCAGAAAGGAACATGCTGCACTGTCTCGATACCGCTGGAGAACAATGTATTGCATGACATTTTATGAACCATTGATTTTGGGCAATTGATCAATATATGGGGCGTACCCCAAAACATACATTTATTTGGACATACTGTTCATTGACTGGCATTATTCTTAGACAGTTGGTTTACTTTTTTTATTCGTAGACTAGCATAAAATAACAAGCACCCTAAGCCTGACTTCGTCTCCGGTCCACATTTTCAATGCTTCTTTTGGTGTCAGTCTGTCATCATTCTTTGTCTGTCAGACGCTGCTGTGCATTGTTGCTAAGAGTTATATAACTGAAATCATATTTTCCTTTAGGTTTGCAAACTCAAGAGGACCATGGAAAGAAAAAAAGGAAAATAACTGTTTGATTCCACAGGTAAGACAACAAAACCAATTTTGAATTCGATTCAGTGTCCGAACAAAAATAGCAAGATTAGCAGGAAGGTTCCCCAAGTTCATAATAATGACACAATAGCCCAATGATTTGAGTTTATTCCTCCTGCGGTGTCAAGTGCACCCCACAAACCACATCCCACCAGCTATTTAAAGTGTCAGCGGCTGCTCCCAATTACTCCTCCCCATGTTAAACCAGTAGCCCTGCCACAGACACCTCCCTGCTGAGACTGTTATCTGTTTTCATATTCCCTTCCCTTACCATCATCATCTGTGCTTTTACTGTTTGTTTTTGCCAAAGATCGTGTTGTCGCTTCCAGCTGACCTTTGTTACATAAACAAACTCATGTTTCTCCCTCCTTCCACGACACCCATACACATCTTAAGTTTTTCCTTCTGTCCAACTTTTCTGTCAGGCTCCCCTTCTCTTGGCACTCTCACAAAACCCACTGTTTTGATTACACGGTGAGTGCGAGCCAATAGTGACTTTTCCCAGGCAGTTGGGTTTTTTTTGGTTAAATAAGGCTGAATGGTGCTTCTGATGGGTGACCAATCTTCTCATTCTTCTGTGGGTTGAGTCCAGCTAACAGTTATATATAAGATCATTTGTCGTCTTTGTCCGCAGTTTCTGCATATCACCCAAACCCTGTAATTCATCTTTGGCCAGAATAGGTTGGTGAATTGGCATACTAGTTTGAAAAGTCCTCAGCCGACTAACAGCTTTCAGGAACAAATCATATGCCGCGAGTAGATGCGATGACCATCCCTGCCAACTGATCACCAATTACTGAAGTGTTTTGCTGATATTGGTGACACATTGGTGACTCACAAGACCAATTTAAATCTTTGAAGAGAGAGAACCATTTACGCCATAGGTGTCAAACTCAAGGCCTGGGGGCCAGATCCGGCCTGCCACATCATTTTATGTGGCCCCCTGTAAGAAAATCGTACGTGTGAGCGTGCATGATCCTTGCTAAAAAATGTACCGAAAATGTCAAATTGTCACGTGTAATAAATGACGTTGAGATTTTGCAATACTTTTGCGACTCTTACAAGTAATAATGTGATAATGCGATTAAACATTTTTGTGGTTTTACTGTCATAACGGCCCTCCGGGGAAGACGTAACTCAAAAGTGGCCCGCAACAAAAATGAGTTTGACACCCCTGATTTACTCCAACGCTTTGTACACTTTAACTTCAAAAGTTCCCCTCCACGATTATATTTTTAACACATCTTACTTTGTACTCTTTCACAGCTGACACTGCGTCATAGCGCAAAAGACATAACCTTACCATCTTTTTTAAAACTGCTTTCTTCCTGGACAATTTGGGGTCATTTATTCCTACTTCTAAATTCCACTTGTTGGGGAAATTTGAAAGACATTGAAAGTGACCCGATGCCATCACTTGACGAGTAACATAATCTGCCTCAAATGTAGTTTATAGTGAATGCAAGATTCAGACTTATTTGAAGACAATCAGGTCTTTTCGGTTTTAACAGCCCACATGAAATGACATTTTGGGCCACATTTTCCCTGCGGGCCTTGAGTTTTACACACATGGTCTATAGTAGTGATTCCCAACCTTTACTGAGACAAGACACACAATTAAGTTAAAGATTAAATAAAAAAATCTCACGGCACACCACACCAAACAAAAATGTCACAAGGAGTGGATGCACATATCTTTATTGAACACGTCTGCTCACATTGGACTCTCTTTTTTTTTTTTTAAATGTTTATTGAACACGTCTACTCAGAATGGAACGCTACATGAGGAAGCGTCATTTCCTCATGTAAGGAAGGTGAGAGGAGTCGAGTGGTGCATTCAAGTAGTCGAGAACCGATTTTCGGTCGTAATCCGAGGCATAAAAAAACTCAAAATTTTTGGTCGAAAACCGATTTGGTCGAGAACAGAGCCACGCAGGCAAACATTGTCATAAACCAAGGAATGCATCCAACAAAACAATCCTAAATAGACACTTTTTTTCCCAAGACACAAAAAAAATAAACATTAAAAAACTGTACGTATTGTACTGTTGATTTTTTTTGGATACACCTGTATTGCAGTTTTTGTTATATAAACAGATTTTGGACAGTATATTTTTGCATTTTATTGATTGTGTTGTTACACGTGCATTTTAATAATCCATCCATCCATCCATCCATCTTCTACCGCTTATCCGGGGCCGGGTCGCGGGGGCAGCAGCTTAAGCAGGGAAGCCCAGACTTCCCTCTCCCCAGCTACTTCTTCCAGCTCTCCCGGGGATCGAGGCGTTCCCAGGCCAGCTGCGTGACATAGTCTTTCCAGCGTGTCCTGGGTCGTCCCGGGTCTCTTCCGTGGGACATGCCCGAACACCTCACTAGGGAGGCGCTCAGGGGCATCCGAATCAGATGCCCCAGCCACCTCATCTGGCTCCTCTCGATGTGGAGGAGAAGCGGCTCTACTTTGAGCCCCTCCCGGATGACCGAGCTTCTCACCTTATCTCTAAGGGAGAGCCGGACACCCTGCGGAGAAAACTCATTTCGCCGCTTGTATCCGGGATCTCGTTCTTTCGGTCACGACCCATAGCTCGTGACCATAGATGAGGGCTGGAACATAGATCGACCGGTAAATTGAGAGCTTCGCCCTTTGGCTCAGCTCCTTCTTTACCACGACAGACCGATACAGCGTCCGCATCACAGCAGGCGCTGCACCGATCCGCCTGTCGATCTCTCGCTCCCTTCTGCCCTCACTCGTGAACAAGACCCCAAGATACTTAAACTCCTCCACTTGGGGCAAGATCTCCTCCCGACCCGGAGAGGGCACTCCACCCTTTTCCGACTGAGGACCATGGTTTCAGATTTGGAGGTGCTGATCCTCATCCCAACCGCTTCACACTCGGCTGCGAAACGCTCCAGTGAGAGCTGGAGAGACCTGCTTGAAGGAGCCAGCAGTACCACATCATCTGCAAAAAGCAGAGATGCAATACTGAGGCCACCAAAACGGACCCCCTCAACGCTTCGGCTGCGCCTAGAAATTCTGTCCATAAAGGTGATGAACAGAATCGGCGACAAAGGGCAGCCTTGGCGGAGTCCAACCCTCACTGGAAACGATTCCGACTTATTGCCGGCAATGCGAACCAAGCTCTGACATCGGCAGTATAGGGACCGGACAGCCCGTATCAGGGGGCTCGGTACCCCATACTCCCGAAGCACCCCCCACAGAACTCCCCGAGGGACACGGTCAAACGCCTTCTCCAAGTCCACAAAACACATGTAGACCGGTTGGGCGAATTCCCACATACCCTCGAGGACCCTGCTAAGGTGTAGAGCTGGTCCACTGTTCCACGGCCGGGACGAAAACCACACTGCTCCTCCTCAATCCGAGGCTCGACTTCCTGACGGACCCTCCTCTCCAGCACCCCTGAATAGACCTTACCAGGGAGGCTGAGGAGTGTGATCCCTCTGTAGTTGGAACACACCCTCCGGTCCCCCTTTTTAAAAAGAGGGACCACCACCCCGGTCTGCCAATCCAGAGGCACTCTCCCCGCTGACCACGCGACGTTGCAGAGGCGTGTCAACCAGGACAGCCCCACAACATCCAGAGCCTTGAGGAACTCCGGGCGGATCTCGTCCACCCTGGGGCCCTGCCACCGAGGAGCTTTTTAACCACATCGGTGACTTCGACCACAGAGATAGGAGAGCCCACTTCAGAGTCCCCAGACTCTGCTTCCTCCAAGGAAGGCGTGTTGGTGGAGTTGAGGAGGTCTTCGAAGTACTCCGCCCACCGGCTCACAACGTCCGAAGTCGAGGTCAACAGCGCCCCATCCCCACTGTACACAGTGTTAGTGGTGCACTGTTTCCCCTCCTGAGACGTCGGATGGTGGACCAGAATTTCCTCGGCCGTCCGGAAGTCGGCTTCCATGGCCTCACCGAACTCCTCCCACGTCCGAGTTTTGCCTCGGCGACCACCGGCCGCATTCCGCTTGGCCAGTCGATACCCGTCAGCTGCCTCTGGGGTCCCACAGGCCATAAAGGCCCGATAGGACTCCTTCTTCAGCTTGACGGCATCCCTTACTGCTGGTGTCCACCAGCGAGTACGGGATTGCCGCCACGACAGGCACCAACTACCTTACGGCCACAACTCAGATTGGCCGCCTCAACAATAGAGGCACGGGCGTGGTCCATTCGGACTCAATGTCCCCGCCTCCCCGGAACATGGGAAAAGCTCTGTCGGAGGTGGGAGTTGAAACTCCTTCTGACAGGGGATTCCGCCAGACGCTCCCAACAAACCCTCACAATACGTTTGGGTCTGCCAGGACGGACCGGCATCTTCCCCACCATCGAGCCCACTCACCACCAGGTGGTGATCAGTTGACAGCTCCGCCCCTCTCTTCACCCGAGCGTCCAAAACATGCGGCCGCAAATCCGACGATACAACCACAAAGTCAATCATCGAACTGCGGCCAAGGGTGTCCTGGTGCCAAGTGCACATATGGACACCCTTATGTTTGAACAAGGTGTTCGTTATGGACAATCCGTGGCGAGCACAGAAGTCCAATAACAAAACACCACTCGAGTTCTGATCGGGGGCCGTTCCTCCCAATCACGCCCCTCCAGGTCTCACTGTCGTTGCCCACATGAGCATTGAAGTCCCCAGCAGAACGAGGGAGTCCCCAGCAGGAGTACTCTCTAGCACACCCTCCAAGGACTCCAAAAGGGTGGGTACGCTGAACTGCTGTTGGGTGCGTATGCACAAACAACAGTCAGGACCCGTCCCCCACCCGAAGGCGGAGGGAGGCTACCCTCTCGTCTACCGGTGTGAACCCCAATGTACAGGCACTGAGCCGGGGGCAATAAGTATGCCCACGCCTGCTCTGCGCCTCTCACCGTGGGCAACTCCAGAGTGGAATAGAGTCCAACCCCTCTCGAGAGAGCTGGTACCAGAACCCAGGCTGTGTGTGGAGGTAAGTCCGACTATATCCAGTCGGAACTTTTCAACCTCACACACCAGCTCGGCTCCTTCCTGTAAGAGAGGTGACATTCCATGTCCCCAGAGCTAGCTTCTGCAGCCGAGGATCGGACCGCCAGGGTCCCCGCCTTGGCTGCCGCCCAGCTCACATCGCACCCGACCCCTTTGGCCCCTCCCATGGGTGGTGAGCCCATGAGAAGGGGGACCCACGTTGCCTCTTCGGGCTGAGCCCGGCCGGGCCCCATGGGTGCAGGCCCGCCACCAGGCGACGCCAACGCCGCCCCACCCCAGGCCTGGCTCCAGAGGAGGCCCGGTGACCCACGTCCGGGCAAGGGAAACTGGGTTCCATTTATTTTGTCCATCATAAGGGGTTTGTGAGCCGTGCTTTGTCTGGTCCCTCACCTAAGACCTGTTTGCCATGGGTGACCCTGACAGGGGCATAAAGCCCCAGGCAACTTAGCTCCTAGGATCATTGGGACGCACAAACCCCTCCACCACGGTAAGGTGACGGCTCACGGAGGGGCATTTTAATAATAATAATAATAATACATTTTATTTATAAGCGCCTTTTGTCAACATACTTGCAGGTTCATAAAGGACATGTACCATGCTCATTTCCCAAATGAGGAATTTCTGTTATCAGGACAGATTGGACAGCGCAAACACGAGTCCGCACTAGATAATGTTTACTGTATATATATATATAAAATTACTACTGCTCATTGAGGCCTTTCAGTGATTGTTCAACTGCCACTGATATAAGTAAAGTGCATGTTTTAATATAATGTAAAACAGAGCTTGTTAGTCTAAGTGTTTATTAGTTTGCGTAAATATTATAATCTATTTTTTTTAATTGTTCTTCTTTCGTGTTGTGCATGGAATTTTGATCACGCAAATGCTACCCCAGTCGAGTCCCAAAATTAGAAAAGCTGACTCAGCAGTTAATTAGTCCGCCTTCATTAAATCTAGCCCCCTCCACTTCATGGGATTACGGCGCTGGCCTTTGGAATGTTAACACAAGCTTACGTTTATACATGCACGCAAGCTGCTTTTCAGCCCGTGGAAACAATCAGTGAAAACGGTGTGCTACTCTAGGAAAAAAATAGAAACGTATTTTATTGTTCCAAAAATGAACTACAGTAATTCCTATTTATGTATCTATTTATTTAAACAATGTATTACTGCATGATCAGTCCACAATAGTAGACACCTGCTATTTTCATCATACAATCTACATGAGGATGAGCTTGAATGCTCGTTTTTATAAATGAGCAATTCAAACAAAAGCAGGACTGTTGACTTTAATGTGCATGCATAAAGACAATGTGAGGTAGGAACCGAGCTTACACACAGGCACACACACACGCACGCACGCTGTCACGTTGCGTGGTGGTGGTGGACCCCAAAGAGCAGGCACGAGAGAGGAGCAGGGTGTACTTGACAAATTGTATTTAATAAAACCCAGAAAACCAAGTCCAAAACAAAGTCCAAAGTATCAAACAAAAATCATGACTGAAGATAAAACATAACAGTAACTGAAACATGACAAACCTAATGGCAGCAAACAAACAAACATGACAGTAGCAAACAACAGCAACAATGACCCGACCCTGAGTGGTCGGGAGGGAGTCCTTTTATGCGACTAATTGCATAACGACCAACAGGTGTGCAGCTCAGGGAGAGCCCTGCAGTGCCACCTGTTGGTCACAAACCGAATCATGACGCACGCACGCACGCACGCACACACACACACACACACACACACACACACACACACACACACACACACACACACACACACACACACACACTGACTAGGGCCCCAGTATCGTTTTATGAATACATAAAACACCTGCAGACTTTCGTCGATTAAACCCGTTCGGGTACAACACTGATGAAAGACTCTTGAAGTTGGGAATGTGATTTTAAATTGTTTTTCTGTGTTGTGAATGGTATGTCTATGTGTGCCCTGCGTTTGGCTGGTGATGGTTGGCATTGGCAACTAGTTCATGGTGATCAAATTCTCTCATCTTAAATGAGGATAAGCGGTACAATTTGAAAAAAATGGATGGATGGATGGATGCATGTGTTTTAGCATAGGAAAATACAGAATTGTGTTCTTAAAAAAAGCAGGAGAGCACAGTTATAAAATGTGTACTTAATACAAAAACATCAAAACATAACTGGTGTAATTTTCTGATGTCTTCGCGCATCACAGAATGAGCACAAACATCTGCGAATGGGTTGGTTTTTCAGCCACTAGCTGAGGATGGCATCCAGAGAAAAAAAAGATGAAAAACAACAATCATGTTTTATATTTTATCGATTGGGTCAGCTTTAGTGTGGCAGTGGCAGCAGTGTGACACAAAGAGTTTTGATTGACCATGACAAGAAGTGAACTGTCAGCAAGATAAAGCTCTAGTAGTTCTAATTGCTACTACAGACTGGAGAATATATGGGCTGTCAGTATTGTTCAGCCGTGGTTAAACCAAGTAATTTTAGCCTGGGATAGCGATGTTAATTTCTATGAACCTGTTCATGGCATTTCCCGTTGTAAATGGTCAAATTAAGCTAATGGATGTTAGGCTAATAATCGTGGCAGTGACGCTTTGTTCCAAGTATTTTCAATGAACAATGAATTATGATAAACAGCTTGAAGCAAGAGTTAACCATATGCTTATGTTGTTGGTCCTGTGACCAGGGAAATATGCACATAAGCCACATGTTTGCTTAAGACCTAGTTTTTAATGCTCGAGAAAAAGTTTGTTGAAGTCTTAACTTTTCAGCTTAACTTTATTTTGCTGTTTTTCCACAATAACATGGAGGCTGGATGGGCCTGGCAAAATATGACCCGAGGGCCCGCTCGGTTCTTTAAAACAGCCCATGGAACATTTCATAATCAGGGGGTCACCATCATGGTGCATACACACACCATCTTGCCCCAAAGGGTCTTATCAGTCGCCCGCTGACCTATTCTCCTCATCGTTGCTCAGCAGTGATGGGACATTATGAATTATTTGCAATGTTGTGGAAGTGATCATTTAAAAATAGGGTTGCACAATACAATGGGAAAATTATTACCTTGCCGTAAAAAAAATGACACGGTTCAGCACCACTTGTATTTCAAGAGTGCTGTAACAGAGTCAGGCAGCAGTATGTGTATCCGCAGTCACGGTCCTCTCAGCGGTGGGCGGCATGGAGTGAGATGTGGGAACATTTTGCTTTTACAACAGTCAGTCAGGGCAAGCCGAAACAGACTACAAATTAAGTCTGATATAAAGCTGTGTGAACCAGACGGGGTAACGCCTCCAACAGTGTGGCCAAAAATCCTGCTAAATGACATCAGAGTTGAAACAGCAGCAAGTCACATCGACTGGCCACCAAATTTCAAGCAAGTCAAATCATGACTTGTCAGAACATATGTTGGAGTGACAATAAAATTTTTTTCACTGATCATATTACAAATAGTACATCAAATACTCTAACAATGAAACGAACAATTACATCGCTAAAAATGAATGTCTAAATTAAATTATTTGGAATAATACATGTTATTTTTGACACTAACATAAGTAGCACACTATTAAATACTGAATTGTACTGAATGTGGGAGTACACATGTTGCATGAATCTGTGAACAGTTGAAACGAACAGTTTGGCGAGTTTTCACAAACCATCCAACCTCTAGTTCTGTTATTTAGATGTACTTAAATGGTCACAATCACATATTTTTATTCGTCCCAAACTGCGTTTTGCCATGCTATTTTTTGTCAATGTCACCGAAAATACATTCATTTCAATTAATGTTCCATCGCTGTTGTTAGCGTTTTGGTTGCCACTTCACAACAACGAATGAAGCTGGCTGGGTTGCCAGATTTCTTTTTTGTTTTCCTTCCAAAAAGGCATCAATCAAGGGCATTAATTTAAATTGATGTTCCATCGCTGCTATTAGCATTTTGGTCGCCACTTCACACCAACGAATGAAGCATTAATCAAGGTGTGTTAAAATGCAGATTTTAAACTATGAACAAGATGACTTGTCAAGTCATGTAGTTGAAGTCTTAAGTCGAGTAGCTTTGATACCACGTCCCACGTCAAGTCATTGCCAAGGTTTTGGCAAGGAAGTCCCAAGTCCTAAATATAGCAACTCGAGTCAAGTCCAATGACTCGAGCGGCCCATCTCTTTTAGCAAATATAACGCATTTAGACAGCTTACCTTCAAATAAAAGTTTCCACTTGTTGCATTCAATGAAGTAAGCAAAAATGTTTGTAGCTCAGCACCACGCACTGCACATTTTCATTGAGTCAGTCATTATTCTGTACATTTGTATGGAAAACACACTTTCAAATAAGGTTGTAACTGCATGGTTTATTATTGGAGAAATCAAATGCACCCAATTCTCTTTTTGAATGTCTCTGCTTTGTTCGCTCAATGAAAGCATTAAAGGACAAAAGCGAACATGTTTATCTACACAGTAAGACAAGATGACTTTCTTGGCGCGAGGGAGCCATGCTCGCGGCAAGCAGGACAATATCAAATTGTGTCCTTTCAGTGTCCTCTCCCTCTTATCTGTCAGGAACTGAATGAGCCATGTCCACATTTTACATAACCTCAACAAACGAGACAAATGAGGATTCTGGGCTTTCGTTTTATTTTTGTTGTTGTTTTCAAAGTCACCTTATTCGTCTTGTTTTTCTGATTGGTAGAGCATGATACACGATCACTGCTTTACTTTTGTTTTTTTACGAGATAATGCTTTCTATTTTTTCCTTTCTTATTCACTAAATGGATGGATATACGCAAGATGGTCCCTGCCTTCGGGATAGTGGATCCGAGCACACCTTGGTGCTTTTAATTTTCTGACATTGGAATAGCATTCTTAGAGCCATATAAGTTGATCCGGCAATTATTCGACTTTCTTGTGGTTATGTGCGCTTTTTACACAGTGAAATGGAATGTACATTCAATAAATAGATGTGTGACCAACTGGGGCAGTGACAATTGATTTCAATACAACAGAGTAGGAAATGAAGTGATCCTGGATGGTCAACTTCACACCCCTGTCCCAGGGCTACGCTATGCCCTTTCACACCACTGATACGGCTCTGGTAATACCCCCAGAGCTGCGAAATTGTGTCCCTAAGATTTCGTTGGATTTAGTGATTTGGAGTGACACAAATGTTGTAATTAACTTTCAGCGTGTTCCTTATGCTATAGTAACCTGAATAATTCCAAATATGTTATGTGAACATACCAGGCACGTTCTCAGTTCGTTGTTGATGCTTCATATAATGTTAGCATATCGTACACTTATTCAGCCTGTTGTTCTCTATTTTATTTGAATTTTAAATTGTCTTTCAACATGACATCTTTCATCTCAAACGTCTTGGTGTTGGATTTTATCAAATACATTTCCCTCAAAAAGTGGGACTTATATATGATTTAACTTCTTTATTATGCATTTAATGGCTGGTGCGACTTATACTCAGGATACTCATGTTCACATTCAAGCTTAATGTTCTTCGGTTAACCTGAGATGCATGTTTTTAGAGAGTGGGAGCTGGCCGGTTAGCCAGGGAAAATCCATGCAAGTACGGAGAAAACAATGCAACCTCAACACAGGCAGGTACGAGTAAAGATTCAAACCTCAAATCTCACAAACGTGACACAGATATAAAGTACTAACCACTTGATACTTTGCTGTCTCAAATTATTGTCTACCATCGAATATTGAACGAAGAGCCAGTCGAATCATCTCTTAGTGGAAAGAGGGCTGCTAACACAGCATGAACCACTCTCTGTCACATACTGGACACTCGTGTTTTTTATCGAGCTTGGATGAGTCATAAATCAAGCGTATATGTTCTACCTCCCCCCTTTTTTAATCAGATGTGCATCTGGCTTGGATTGGATTGGTTTCTCTGGGAATAGATTTAGACGATCATGTGATGCAGAAGGAGGGGTGAGCACTATTATCCCGTCTGTTTTATAGCACTATCGGTCAAATGGATTTTCACTTGGAACAGAGGTGTGTGAAAGGAACAACCTACATTTTTGGTGACAATGGAACAATAATGACCCGAGTACATAATGCATTTTGTCACTTCAAAATGTTGGTGCAATCAGATTCAAAAATGTTAATCGTGAAAAAATAAAAAATAAAAAAAACTTGACAAGTGGGATTGAATGGGTTGACAACAAACATGCAAATTGACAGTGCAACTACATCTGGCTGAGTCCAAGTGGCGCCTTCCAAGCTTGAAGGCTGCTCTTCATCTGAAATCCTCCTTTTATCCTGTGTCAAAAACATGAAAACACATTAATGAAACAGCAAAATACATATTATGATGAGAAACAACATCTGGCCAAATAAAACACCAGTCTTGTCACTAGGCCTAAGCAGCTGTGATGAGATGGAAATGTTAGTTGCAGTGTGAGGTCCCCATTTTAAAATAAAACATCTATTGCTGTATTTTAAAATAAGCGGCTCATCTCTTTATTGTTGTTCGATGTAAAACACACACACACACACACACACACACACACACACACACACACACACACACTTTGTCTGTCCTAATTATGTGGTGGTCTTAATAATGAACATTGAAAAAACATTTCAAGGTCATGTAAATTAATTGAGACATAGCATTTTGGGTTGGCTTCAAACCCTGGGATATATTTGCCATAACAGCTTTAGCAAAAAATCCTCACTAGTGTTGCTCATCAACTAATTAATTATTCCTGCCTTCAAGCCAGATGGAAGCTGACCTCTAAGGTCAGGTGACTCAGACTGTGTGTAAATGCGGATGATGTTCTGCGTGAATTCAGAGCAGAGACAGTCGCTGTTATCCAGTGTTCCGGCATAAATATACACTGCTTTTGTGTGTTGGGGGGGGGCGGGCGTGTGTGTGTGTGCCTACTGTCTGTCGGTGCGTAACAAGTAGTGGATCAGTGACTCTTGTGCTGTCTGGCACCGAATGACGAATGGGCCTATTCAAGTGGATATATTGTATTTGATTTGAAGGTAAGGAAACAGAAACAGGGCTATTGGACAAGGCAAATTAAAATGTAGGGCACATAAAAACGTGCCATGCATCCCCTTTGATTGTAATTTGTTCAGCCACGTAAAAACAAGTGAGCTCCATACTGAATATTAGCGTGGTATGACCTAAAATAGATATGAGTATTTTTCACCCCCCCAATAAAACCCTTTTTTCCCCCATTGGTGATCAGGTGCTCGCTCAATGTTTCTACTGGCTGAGAGAGAGGACTTATTTTAGTACAATATTTTACATTCATGATGAGTAAATATAATCGAATAATGCTACAATGGTCTATATCCGTACGGGTCGCATACCGGTTTCCATGGACCCAGAAAATTTTTGTTTTCCAAGGAGAGCCACTCATAATTCTATTGAAGTGAGAATAAAGGCAAAGAAAACTGCAGTCAAAATATAGAACTTTTACAGTCTAGTTTTCACAAACCTCTTCTCTGAAACTCTTAAACACACACACACACACACACACACACACACACACACACACACACACGTATAAAAAGGAGTGCAACTTGAAAGTCATGAGGCGCACCTTCAATGAATTGTCTATTTTGTAATTTTTTTTCATATATTAAATGCACCGCATTATAAGGCGCAATCTACAATGCATCCACTAGATGGAGCCACATCCCTTCATTAGACTCGAGAGGCGTTCACGACCGCCTCTGAAAAACGTAAATTAACGATTTGTAAATTAATGAATCGTTAGATTACGTTTTTCCGAGGTGGTCATGAACGTCTCTTGAGTCGAAGGAGGAAGAAAAGGCAGGAGACTGACAGATGTAACTGTATTTGTTGAGACTGAAAACCATTCATAAAGTGTGCGTTTTAAAAAATTAACACCACACCTCTCCTTTTTTCAGAGCTGCAACAAAAACGTATTTAATAAAGCAGCGACAAAGTTGACTGAACCAACAGCAAGTTATAACATTGGAAGCACGTCTCCAGGAAGGAGCCATCCTGGAGTCGATGTATTACCGTAATGACCATACATAAGACGGACTGGATTTTAAGGTGCTCGGTGAGCTTTTAAGAAAATGGAAGACTTTTTGGTGCGCCCTATAGTGCGGAAAATACAGTACAATATAAACAGGACTGCAAAAAAAACAACTGTCTTGCCGTGGTTCGAAAAAGAGCATCAAATGTTACCCATTTGGTGCTTGTTTTTTTTCCAGACCCATGACCTCAGGAATCAACTTCAGAACCTAAAGCACACCTGGGCAAAGTAGGGGGATTTTCTCGTGTGGTACACGCTGCACTGCAGTCAAGCATGCTGCCACAGCGATTGTTCATGCTACACATTACAAAATATGGTGAGGTCCTACTTTGAAATAAAAACCTAAAAAATAAGAATGTACATTAACATCAATGCCTTATTAGGCTTTGATTTTTTTCACAGCAGTTTTGACGGCTGGCTTTACTCAGACTTTTCAAATGGAGGCTGGCCTAACCACAGTCATGCTGGCGGCTGAGTTTCAAAACGCTTGGTATGCAAATGCGGAGTGACACAATCGATGTGGGTGCACGCTTTGATATCTCTGCACCTGTGCACCACTCATTCACAAGCTTGATAATAAATTACAAAAGGTGTGAAACTTGCATTAGTGAAAGCTTAGGTACATTCCACGTGTAGCCAAATAAATTCAAAATGAAAACTTGTATTGCTTTGAGGTCTATGTAAACATTCAAACAAATAAAACAGTAAAACGATTGCATGGGAGCATCTCGGTTGTGTTGACCGCAAAAGTTCGTTGAAACAGAGTGCGCCATCTAGGGGAGTAAAAAATTACAACTGGTTCATGAAGCAAACTTGAAGCTTCGTTATTTATTAATAAACTCTTAGATTTAATTGTGCACTGTAGGTCTGTAATGTAGGATGAGTATATATGATTCGCATCCCCACATTGTTGTTGTTCAGTCATCCACATAGTGGCAGCTGTGTGGCATATAATTCCACAGTGAAAGTATTTTTCCATCAAATCAAGCTTTTCTGACAATCTTCTCATATGCAGTTTGCTGTCGATGACAAATGACGATAAACACAATAGACTCATTTCTATTGTCGTCACGATCCATATCGTCTTATCGCCCAGCTCTCGTGTGAACTGATACTGTATATTGGCTAAGCACCGCAGTGAAATGCAGCATTTATCTCAACCGTGTGAAAGCCCAAATACAAAGGAACACATTTACAGTCCCTATTATTCAAGTGTTTCATCTGATGCTCTTGCTTTATTGTAAAATCACTTGGCTGAAATAAACTTCTCTCAACTAGCTGCACACTGTTTAACATTGAAGAATAACATTTCCATAGGTTAACATACATTTCCCGTGAAGGTACTCAACTTACTGTATCAAGACACGTTAAGACAAAAGAATAAAGTCAACTAATATGTGATTAAATCTGACAGGTTTTTGTTATCTATTTAATATTGTATTGTGTCTGTATTTCATAGTTTGGGTGTTATTACACTCTTATTGTGGTGTTTCTTTCAAATTAAAGCCTTTGAGTTCCTTAAACCTGTTATTTTATGACTGCACTCCAGCTGAAAATAACATAACCACAACCACATAATTTCAAGCACTATGCCCATGCTACATGCAACACACTCATGTTATTCCGTCAAATTTGTGCCACAGCTGAAACTTGTAATCTTCAGTTTGTTTCTCAAAAAAAGCCGTCGAGCAAAATTCTTAAGTAAAAAAAAAAAAAAAAAAAAAAAATGTAATTTAGCACATAGGATTAAAAAGCCCAGTTTCTCTTGGTTCATTTTTCAGAACAAGAATGGACAATGTGTCAATAATACTGTGTCAACCTTTAAAGTAAACAGATTTGATCTGCTGTTATCCATCCATTCTCTGAACCGCTTCATCCTTAGCCATTGTCCATCACTTTCAATTAACAAAGTCAAGAGAAGAATTTACCCCCCACCCACCTTAAGGCTGGGCTCTGGCGACGGGTGTGCGTCTGCCCATGGCATCATGCATGGATGCTTTTTTGGGAGGTGGGGGCAAGACTGGTGAAATGCAAGAATGGAAGCACCTTAAAATGACAAGGATGTTTAGGGATGGAGGACCATTTTTATATGAATAAGGACGGAGAGACGATGACAGAAGGGCACCCAGGTCATAGACAGTTGACCGGCAAAGTAGGGTCAAGTGCCCATCTCATGAAGACTTTCTTGAACACGTCCATCCTTCATTTTCTTTTTCTCTCTTTTCTGCTTTTAATCACCCTATTTGCTCATAAGGCAAGTAATAGTGAAGTGAGGGCACAGGCTTATTTATGACCGGGCTAACAGTGGCGCAAATGAAGCCACCGGCGACCATTTTACGTTTGCCATAAATCTGTGAGTAACCGCTGCAAGCAAGGTAGCACGGAATTCATGGACTGGATTTCAGTTAATCTGGACGTTTTCTCTCTTGAGTAAACGGAACGGAGTTGATAACGACAAAGGCTCGTTACCTTAAGACCAGTGGTGTCAAACATACGGGCCGGAACTGGCCCCCAAGGAGGTTCGATCAGGCCCGCAGGATCATTTAAAAGTGAAAATATGCATAAAAGACACGGAATAAATATTTTTAATTACGTTGTAATTCATGGAGTACACAGGGGGACACACTGTTTTGATCAGAGAAGGAGACAACAGCAGTCTCAGTCTGTCACTGAGACAGACCCAATACAGCAGACACTATCAAGGACATGTGAATACTTTATTCTTTACACATTTAATAGCACTCTCCTTCGTTTGTAAGGTGTAGGCAGGGATTAAATTTAGATTTTATATGCACATGTGTAAATGGTGTAAAAATTCCTTTCTTTATAAATCTCGTTCAATCTTAAAATGCATTACTATATTTTTCAAGACCAATTACTTGCTAAAGTTTTGTGCCTTTGTACAATCAGTGGGAGCAATTGCAATAAAAGTACATTGCACATTTGTCAAAGGAAATCTAAGGTGCTTCATGAAATTTTTTGTAAAAGATATGTTCATATGTTTCAACATTTTGTTGTTCTTGTGCTTCTTTAGACCAAAACAAAGGAAAGACATTATTTTGGTTATTCATAGCAGAGTATGGTATAATTTGAATGGTCCGGCCCACTTGACATCTACCGAGGCCGTATGCGGGCCACAATGTGAAATGAGTTTGCCAGCCCTGTTTAAAACTATGAAGTGAAGGAGGCGTGACTAATGATCGTCCATCCGCTCTGTGTGGCATCCAGAGTCCTGATTCCTGATGTTCAGGCCTACACCACTGAAATCGAGGTCGCAAAGAAATCGCAGAATGAGTTTTTAGTAATAAGAACACTCCCAGTATGATTAGGCGGAGAAAAAAAAGTACCGTAAAGTCCGCACTATAAGCCGCTACTTTTTTCTTTCAACCCTGCGGCTTATACAGTGATGCGGCCAATTTGTGTAATTTTTCTAACGGCCGCCAGGGGCGCTCGAGTACAAAAGGTAAGCTTAAGACCGGTCTTTATGACACTGTTTAATTCCGACACTGAGGACGGTGACTTCGATGGCTTCAGTTCACAGGAGGAAGATGAAGACGGCTCATCTTGATTTTTACAAGTACCGGTATGTTCTTTTACCAGACCTGTTATACTGCATTGCTATTCTGTTGCTAGCGTGTTGTTACCATGTTGCTACAGTTTTACTGCCGCGTCACAGGTACCGTTTGGGAAGAAAGTTATATTATTATTATTGTTAAGTTGTATTATTAAAACTCTCTGTGTACCGTCTTTCTTTGTAAATATGTTGACATGTTTTAATGTGGGCACATGCGGCTTATATACAGGTGCGGCTTGTGTATGTACAAAATTGGTTTTCCTCTAAAATGTAGTGGGTGCGGCTTATAATCAGGTGCGCTCTATAGTGCGGAAATCACGGTAGTGTGTTTCCGGTAACCCGACCGACCGAGAATTTCTACGGCGGAAAAAACTTTACGGTCTGCATTTTTTTTCAAACAACCCTCTACATTTTTGTGGAGAGGGTTTACATCGGTGCAAACCCGCGATATTCACGTTGAGCGCGTGCGTCGTTTGCCCTGTCGTCTGTCAACAACACTGAATCGTGGCGGCGGCCGCGATCTCTGACGACAGTATAAACCGCGTTTTCTGTGTTACAGGCGCATGCTCGCACCGTAATGTTGATAATGAAAATAGCATCCATTGATGTATCGAAGAAATTCAGCGAACTATTTGATAAACACCACGGGCCGAGTAAAAACTGAGGGCGGAGGAGGACGGCGGCGGCGCGCCCCGGCCCCCCGAGTCCGGAACGGGGAGAAAACTAAATAGGTGGCGGCGGCGCCGGCCGCGGTGCAGCGGGACGGCGGCGGGGGCTTCGCGGGGGTAGGGGACGGTGTCTGGCGCGGGGTCGGTCGGTGTGCGTTGCGCGGCCGGCCGCTCCCAGTCCCGCCCGTCTCCCAAACCCCTGGTCAGGCGCCCGTAGGTGTTCGCCGACCGCCCACCCCGCCGACCCACGCATCCGCGCGCTCGTCGACGCACCGTCCGCCTAGTCTACGCAACTCTAGTCCAGGCCGGGCCGCGGCCGGCGCCCGGGACCTCTCCCCGCCGGTGCCATCGCGACCCGGCCGACCTCGGAACCTAACACCCAGCCGCCGTGCACCCAACTCGCTCGCTTCGGCGGCGAGCCCCAATGTCTCCTTGTTTTATGTTTTATGGTTATTTTGTTAAAATTTTGGATGGGAAAAAGAAAAGATTTAAAAAAACTGTCCGACCTACCGACCCTATGCTGAAATTTCATGTTACCGGAAACACACTATCTTTTTTGTTTGGCCTTAAGTGGAACGAACAGATTGGATGAAAACACACGACAAAGGATGTCCTGAAGGAAAGGGAAACCCCACCAATTTCTGGTAATATTGAAGAGAATAAGGATGAATTAGATGAATATTTATTTAAAATCATTTTCCAGCCACTTTATTTGCAACTTTTTGAAAGCATAAATACATACATGAATTAATTTTTAAAAAACATTTTTAAAATCTACCAAATCATTCAGGGGAATATTTTAATAAAATAGACCACTTGTAACTGCTCGGATGCAAAAAGGGACACATACCTGCATGCTTAATATGCATATTGTCATGGTTTCTCTGACCAGTACCTCTATTCTTGATCATGCACAATACTGTACAAATGAACAGAACGGTGAAGAATAATCCACAAGCAAAAAAGTGCCCAGCGTGAGTCAAATGTCTTCGAGATTTTGCACTAAATGCTACAATACCATTCTCTTCACTAGACTTTGCCCATGAAGATGATTTGTTTTTTAAAAGGAAGTCAGCTGGAAATGTTTGGGTTGACTAAGATAATGTTTATGAAAGTAGCACAATGTTTGGAAAATCTCCATGTTATGCCTTGCTCTTCTGCTTCATAGAAAATATATGGGTGGAAGGGAAAAAAACTAAACTGGCAACTAAAGTACAATGGAATCTCAGATAAATTTAATTTCTTCCGTGAACCCGTTCTCTCATAAAAATGGTTGCAAATTGAGGCAATGTTTCCCTCGGAAACAAATGGAAATACAATTAATCCGTTCCAGCCACGCAATGACATTGTATTTAACTTATTTTGATTGTTGTGTGGTTAAAAATGTAACTATGTGCAAAATAGAAAAAAAAAGGCGACGACTGTGGGTTTGCAAGCTGTTTCATGTCTTACCCTTTTTAGCTACAGTAATGTTTTCGTCCATTGTGGTTCCTGCTAGCCCAAAATGGCCACCACCTCACATAAAGCAGCTCAACTTTTTGCGTTGAATCGTGGGATGTGGCGGCCATTCTTACGCAAAAAAACAAAGATACCTGAAGCGTGGAGCCAGTGATGTTTATGCACGGCAAGAAAAAGCACAAGGTACTGAGCCTTCCATAGCTCTGTTAAAAGAAATAGTGTGTAACCAAAGGTAATTTGACGTTGCAAAAAATTGTTCATAAACCGGGTCATTTAGAAGGACAGAGCCCAGATTTGAACCCACAACTTCAAAGTGTGAGACAGATGTGCTAACCATTTGTCTACCATGTCCACCGTGCTGCCCCGCTGATAAAATACAAAATAAAACACGAATGACATTGACGCGCGAGCAGGTTATGTCTCACGTGTGTAATCTGGGAAGTGCGGCACATTTCAAGGGTACATAAATAATTGCATCCGAATGTTGATTGCCAGGGGACAGCGTGTCATCGTCTGATAAGTGGCAAAATAAAAGCTCTCTCTCAGCAGCGTTATTACGGACTTCCATTCAATGAGGTGTTTGAAAGAAGCATTTCTGTGTCATGGTAAGTGAGGAGAACAGGAATTGTGGCTTCTGATGCGTCCCTTTTTTTCACCATCAATTGACACTAACCCGATTAATAAACAGCCTGACGTGTGTCCTTAAGCACCTATTTCTAATTGTCTATGTGGCATAGACAGAGAAAACCTGGAAAAAAATGGAAAATCTACGCTAATGGTATTGCAAATATGAATTCTTTGTCCCTAGTTGCATATCAAAGAGCAAATGTTAACATCAGTATGTTCTTTATTTGATATTTGCTCTTTCATTTCAAATCCATCATGTTCTTTTGTGAGTCATCTTTGGTTGAACCATGTACGCCGCAAGCTGCAGTTTCACATGGCTCGCTGACAAAGGCCAGTCCAAACCATTACGGCAAGTCCACCTTCAGGGTGGCCCACTTTGGCAGAGCAGGTTTGTTGTTGGACATTAGTCATAGATTCAGACAGTGTCACAGTTCTCATGCCGCATTAAACTGATAGGTCGCTCGCTCTAGTTATCCCAGAGTTAAATTGGATTATGTGATACACACTGTGAACTTTCACAGATTGTTAAAAATGTATCCACAGAGACAAAACGAGTGCACTTGGAAAACTCCGAGTCCACCACCTGTGTCCTGTAGCTGGCGTTATTTATGGATCTATTTTCAACAATGAAAAAATACTGGACGCTCTATCGTAAGCCAGTTAGGTGTGGCGTCATTATCGTAACATACAATGCCGTGCAAACAAACTACCGTATTTTCACGACTATAAGACGTATACTTGAACGGACGGCAATTGTGATTTCAATAATCAAAATAATTGTGACGATAATTTTTTCTACAAATACATGTAGTCTCCAAAACACAGAAATGCAAAGTGATTTTTAAACGTACATATAACTAACTAATTTCCATTTAAAAACAAAGAAGACCCATAACCTCAATATTTCGTACACAAGCACAAACGCATCAGGCTTACATCTCAGGTGAAATTATGTATTGATGCCTGCAGCTAAAAAAAATAAGAATTAAGAAAATGCGAGCAAGCAATTTGAAGTAAAGCATCTCAGGTCTCAACTTGTACACACCGAACAAACAAATTAAGTGTAACTTTAAAGTAAATAACAACGGGTAGATTTAGAGTAACATCTGCATTGACTGATTCCTTTCCTTTAGGAGCGCTCTGGGCTGCTCCGAAATGGTGGCATATTTCCCCTTAAATTTGAGGCCGTGCAGCCACATTTTTCCTACATTTTTTTTCAAAGATCATTTTAAAAATATATATAATTACTAGGGGTGACCCGGTGGTCCAGTGGTTAGCGCGACAACCTCACAGTGCAGAGGGTTCACTTCCAGCTCCGGCCTCCCTGTGTGGAGTTTGCATGTTCTCCCAGGGCCTGCGTGGGTTTTCTCCGGGTACTCTGCTTTCCTCCGACATTCCAAAAACATGCATGGCTGCTGATTGAACACTCTAAATTGTCCCTAGGTGTGAGTGTGAGCGCGGATGGTTGTTCGTCTCTGTGCGTTGTGTCTCTGTGTGTGTGTGTGTGTGCGATTGGCTGGCAACCAGTTCAGCGTGTCTGCCCGAGGACAGCTGGGATAGGCTCCAGCACCCCCCGCGACCCATGTGAGGATATGCGGATCGAAAAATGGATATCATTCCTATTCTTGAATGTTTTTGTTGCTGACAAACTTGACTCCACACTTCAGCCCATTTATCAGTAACATGGTGAAAATGAATAGGACTTAATTTAAACAAGGTTCATTTCAAACACATCCCACCCAGTTTTGTGAGCTGTGAACAAAAAATACGGTCAGAAATAGAGATACCCCAATGCCCCAACTGCTTGCAATTTAGGATGCCTTTGCCAAACAATTAAAATGTAACTCTTTGGATTTCTTCCGAAATTTCCCAAAACAGCCCTTCTGGCCTTGTACAACCTGTTGAAAGAGGACTTTCTGAAGGAGATAAAATACATCTAACTTTACTCTGCCACTACAAATGTGTGTGTGTGTGTGTGTGTGTGTGTGTGTGTGTGTGTGTGTATAAAATTGGGCAGGGCGGCACGGTGGACGACTGGTTAGCATGTCCACTTCACAGTGCAGAGGTGCAGGGTTCGATTCCAGTTCTGGCCTTCCTGTGTGGAGTTTGCATGCTCTCCCTGTGCCTGTGTGTTCCGCTTTCCTCCCACATTCCGAAAACATGCATGGCAGGTTAATGTAACACTCTAAATTGTCCCAAGGTGTGAGTGAGAGCTTGGATGGTTGTTTGTGTAAGTGTGCTCTGCGATTGGCTGGCAACCAGTTCAGGGTGTCCCCCGCCTACTGCCCGAACACAGCCGGGATAGGCTCCAGCATGTGACACTCGTGAGGATAAGTGAATTAGAAAATAAATGGCTGGTTGAATAATTGGGCATGTTTTGAAATCTAGCATGCATTTTGGTTTTCACTATTTAGTTTTCTTGCCCCAGCCTCTCATAACATGTGAGTCTGAAGCTGCCTAGCTTCCCACCACTACCGGTAATTCTAATTGTAACTTTGCTCTGATGCTGCCATTTGTTGATTGCCTTTCTGCACCCAGGGAAACAAAACATTTTTCATCCCTTGCATTGCTAACCCTCCCCCTCCCTCACTACTATTTGAAGCTGAACGATCACCTCTACCTATTATTCACTTACTAATTTCAGCAGATTAATAATGCACTGACGGAAGCCTGGCTGGCATTATGTGCTTGCGGCTTTTGCGAGCACCACGAAACATTCACACCCAGCCGTACACCGATTTGAGTGACACTGGAGACAAGGTGGGTGAAGTGTCTTGCCCAAGGCCACAACGATGCATGACTCGGACAGAGCGGGGAACAGCCAACCCTTTGTTACTGAACAGTCACAGCCACCCCTAAATTCTAATGTTTGAATTTAGTGCAATATGTAATACCTTGTCACGTAGTAGCACTAGCTAATAGTAAATGTTTGCTCTGGGTGGGTACTGGGTAGCAAGACATGCCCAATGGTTTGTTGGCAAGCAGTAGGCTGTGATCGATATTACAAGCCGAGTTGGGTGGACTTTCTGTCACATTTGAAATTCGACTTTCGTGAAATGTTAATTTATAACTATCTCTTATTGTGCTTTGAACTTGAATTTGTAGGTAACACAAATTATTTTTGGGGACAATTTTGTTATCTTACATATGTGGCCCTCAAACATTTTTGCAACCAAGTTAGGATGCACACTTAACTTTCAATAAAAATAAGGGATGACACAGCATTGAAGTTTTGACTTTTTGCACCATTACAATGGTGAAGGTAACTGCCGGTAGTATCATATCATATCTTCCATATCTACACATGGCTCTTTAATTTATTTGCATTGCAGGCCTACTTACTGTATAAGTGATCATTTTCAATGGCCATATATGCAGTTGAAAGAGGTCGCGCTATACCTTTAGTATAACATTTTAAGATAACATTAGAATAATTTTGGCCTTAAGAAAAATGTCTCAATATACAATCTCTCATGGCACAGTCTCCTCTCCTCTCTCAATATTTGCAAAATAATAACAAATGGAAACGGGTATAAATTGCATCTTCGTTTTGCACATTTTCACTAAATGTGCTTAAACATCTGGAAGCATTTGGCTGGAACCCCCATTATAGTGTACAGGCGCTCCCCAGGTTCCGAACGAGATACGTTCCGAACGATCGTTCGTAAGGTGAATTCGTTCGTAAGTTGCTATATTTTGTCTGGAATGTAAGTTTAAGGCTTATATGTTTGACATCCATATAACGGGGAGAGAGCTTTTCGTCACGTTCTTCAGGGCTCGAGGGTTAGCTGCCCGCTAAACTAGCAGCGGCTTCAGCTTGAAGCTCCCGATATTTCTGTTTATAAATGGTACTGGTGGTCGAACGATTCATGTAGGCAAGTGCAACACTCACCATTTTCTCACCCGCATCAAGCTTCTTTATTATTGCCACTTTCATTTGAAATGAAATGGCTTGCCTCTTCTTTACACTTCCACTCCCACTAGAAGCCTTTCGCTTTTCACCAACCATATTGAATAATGGATGCACGAGATATTTAACAACTGGGCAGAGGAAGCCGGATTCTGGGTGGATGCTGGGCGAGCTCTCACAGCGCCACACGTCAGTATTAGCGGCGGAAAGATGCACTACAGTACCTGTACTCGGAAAAAGGCGTGAAATACAAAATCTTAACTTTTTCTTTTCTTTTTCGACATACCCGTAAAAATGTTCGTATGTAACCGTTGTTCGTAACTCGGATGTTCGTAAGTCGGGGAGCGTCTGTACTTTTGCTATAGGCCATTTTTCTTTCATTTTAATTTTGTTACAGTGGTCTGACATCTTAAGTTTGTTTACTCATATTTATCACTAAAACATTTTAATATTAATATTCAGCATCATCTAATCTAAAGAGTGTTTTTTGAGAAAATTCTTACATTTAGATAAAGTCCTAAAAGATAAAGTCCTACAAATCCTTCTTGGGGATTATTATTTAACAAGTGAATCATTTCAATGCTTTTATAGTAATTGATAATGCAATACCATTAATGCAATATTTAATACAGGTTACATTTTTATCCATTATTTATACTCGCATAATGTTGACAACAAACTGGGCCTCGTTTTATCCCTGTAACATTTTATCCCTTTTTTGTGACATACCTACATTGCGTAACTTCTTATAACCTCAGTCATGATACTGGTTTGGCCACCGTGTACATGTCTGATGTTGCTCACTGTGGTCCAAGGAATGCTCAGGGACTTTGTGTGAATGCTCAGACGCATGGAAAATTAGAGGGAACATTGATGGCAACTCCTTGTTCGAAAGAGGAGAGCTTGCAGCCATCTACTGTCAAGGAGAAGAGAGTATGAGTGTGAGAGGTCCTCCCAGGTCAAAAGCAATCTGGCACATCGATTGATTTCGAGTTCACTTGGATTTTGAAATAGTTTTCCAATGTGATGGAAGTAGATCCCATGATTTTCAATGTAGTACTGTATCTACATTGAAAATCACGGGATGCTATAGGGTCATCTTACCTGAAGCATCTTGTTTTGAATGTTCTTAACCTTCGTATTTAATACTTCATACTGTACAAAAATGGCTACCTTCACTTCAAAGAGTAAAAACTATGAGACATTTAAAGTTCAATGACAAGTAAAAATGGTGATAGCAACTACCCAGTAACTAACAACTACATTGTAAAATGTACCGTATTTTCCGCACTATAAGGCGCACCAAAACGTTTTCCATTTTCTTAAAAGCTCACAGCGTGTCTTAAAATCCGGTGCGCCTTGTTTATGGTTACTACGGTAATACATCGCCCGCCAAATGGCTCCTTGCTGGAGACATGATTACAATGGTATAACTTGCTGTTTGTTCAGTGAACTGTGTCGCTGCTTCATTAAATAAGTTTTTGTTGCAGTTCCGAAAAAAGGAGAGCTGTAGTGTTGTTTTTTTTAAAACACACTTTTTTAATGGTTTCACAGTCTCAACAAATGCAGGTACGTCTTTGTCCCGTCTCCGTGCCGTCTCTACTTCCGTTTGACTCGGAGGCGTTCATGACCGCCTCCAAAAAACGTTAATTAACGATTCCTTCAATGAAACTACGAAAATGGAAAATAATGCATCAACACCGAAAATCAAGCGAGGAAATCACAAAATAAATTCTATGGCCCCATTACAGAATTTATTTTGTGATTTCCTCGTTTGTGTTATGTTGCAAGCGGAGCGGAAGGTAAAGCGCTTCACTCGCAACCAATTTGAAAATAGGGGATTCCCGAAATAGCAGACACCAACAAGAACTCCGTACAGGAAATGATATTTATTAACCAAAACATAGCGCCGAAAATAGACAACAAAAACGCTGGTCAAAGCGAGTACCAGGAGAAACACGCAAACTCAATAACAAAAGCGCTCGCTGTGACAAGGAACAAATAAACTCGAACACGATATAAGCGCAGGAAAAACAACACCAAAACAGCCGACGATTCTAACTAGCGCACTTACTGTAACAGCGAGAGGCAAAGATAAACACATGGGCAAAAGCAGTGGCACGGCAAACAATTCTCCGGCAAACAAGACACAGAAAGACAGCCCTAATAAAGCAGGTGCTTAATGACAAATAGGTGGCAGGTGTGCAGCCAGCCAGAATGCGCCGCCTGCCACCTCAGTTTGTAGAATACACAACAAAGGAATAAATAACAAACACTTGTGAGACAGTCGAGGGGGGATATAGAATTTATTTTGTGATTTCCTCTCTTGATCTTCTGTTTTCATGCATTATTTTCAATTTTCCTAGTTTCAATTAAGTAATCGTTAATTTACGTTTTTTGGAGGCGGTCATGAACGCCTCTCGAGTCGAACAGAAGGAGTGTAGCTCCATCTAGTGGATACATTATAGCTTGCGTTTTATAATCCAGTGCGTCCAATATATGGAAAAAAATTAAAAATAGCCCATTCATTGAAGGTGCGTCTCATAATCCAGTGCGCCTTTTAGTGCCGAAAATACGGTATGCATTTTCCCGGACTAAATTATAAACTTTGCAACAGCATGACAAATCAACAATCATCACTGCTGTTATGTGTGTCTAATGTTTGAAAATGAGATGTGAAGGGGGGAAATGTTTTCATCCTTCATTCATTTCAAACAACTTGAATCGTTTCTGTGTTTGTTCTATAAGCTGTTGGATGAAAATGCTGGACTTGAGTGTGACGAATGGCTGGTTCACTCTGCCTACCAAACCATCCAGACTGGGGCCACAACATGCCCACCAGTCTATAGCAAAGCCTAACAAGTCCTGCAGTCCATAACTGGCTCTTTACGTGTGGTGGGCCGTGCCGGAGTCAGCGAGACAGAGCAGACCAATGTCAAAGGTTTTGTTTGTATAATTTGCCTCTGAATAAATGCTGCTGCCCACTGAATCTCCCAGTGGGACAGTGAAGCCATTTAACAGCTATAGCGTCACTGTTGTTTACTCCGAAAATCAAAGCCTATAATCATGTTCTAAAAACATCAGTTTCTCTAGCTCAGTGTTATGTTGGAATAGATCAAGTACTGTATGTATATCCTCCTTGTCTCACGATCTTACATGAAAATCTATCTTAATAATTAGGAAATGGCTACCTTATTTGACAGACCCTCAAGCTATTAAACACATTCTAGTGCAGGGTCACCAACATTTTTTTAATGTAATTAATACATCAAGTCTAAAATATCACCTCAACGCTGTCTCTAACATAAATTGATTTTAAAAAATAAGATGGACTCTTCTTCTGCAATTGGCTGGCACCGAGTTCAGGGTGTATCCCGCCGACTGCCCGACATCAGCTAAGTTTCAGCTTGCCCGTGACCCTTGCAAGGATGAAGCGCTTTATATAATGGCTGGATGAGCTTGACTGAAATGTACATTTACTGTGCAGAGCTCAGAGTCAAAATCACAACTCAAGACTGCATTGTGAAAACAAATAACGTTTGTACATTCAATATACTTATTATTCAATATTCTATCTATCCATCAGTCAATCAATCAAACTTTAATCTTAGAGCACTTTTTGTCACGTAACGTGGTGGTGGTGGACCCCAAAGAGCAAGCAGGAGGGAGGAGCAGGGTGTACTTGACAAATTGTATTTAATAAAACACAGAAAACTAAGTCCAAAACAAAGTCCAAAGTATCAAACAAAACACATGACTGAAGATAAAAACTCAATAACAGAAACATGACCAAAACAAACTTGACAGCAGCAGACAAACGGCAACAAACAATCATGACAGCGGCAAAAGCTACAATGACCCGACACTGAATGCTCGGGGTGGGAGTCCTTTTAAAGCACTAATTGCCAAATGACCAACAGGTGTGCAGCTCAGGGAGAGCCCTGCAGTGGCACCTGTTACACATAAAAATGCAACTCAAAGTGCTGTACAGTTAAAACATTTCAAAAGTACAACATAAAGAGGACCCCCCCACCTCAACATACACAAATATATCACATAGCAAGCTTATGCTCACACACACACACACACACACACACACACACACACACACACACACACACACACACACACACACACACACACACACACGCAAAACCCTCATGATCCTGATCTTAAAAAAGACATGGCAAGGCATAAAGAAACCATATGAGGAAAAAAGCACCCAAGGGGGCCTGATCCACGCAGAGTGACAAGAACCATACCTCCCAACATGGAGGCCCGCCAAGAGGAAACACTGGCTCTTTTCAAACAAACAAACAAATAAATAAATATAAAGCGATCATATTAAAATAAGTCTATACCGGTAAATAAGTTCTATAAATAATAAATTCTAGGCCACTCCTCCTGGCTGACATACAGACCATCTCCTGTTTAGATGTATGTGGAGCCATCCATCCATCCATTTTCCGATCCGCTTATCCTCACTAGGGTCGCGGGGGATGCTGGAGCCTATCCCAGCCGTCTTCGAGCAGTAGGCGGGGGACACCCTGAACCGGTTGGCAGCCAATCACAGGGTACACAAAGACAAACAACCATCCGCGCTCACACTCACACCTAGGGACAATGTAGAGTGTTACATTAACCTGCCATGCATGTTTTTGGAATGTGGGAGGAAACTGGAGTACTTGGAGAAAACCCACGAAGGCACGGGCAGAACATGCAAACTCCACACAGGAAGACCGGGGCCTGGAATCGAACGCACAGCACTGTGAGGTTGACCACCGTGATGCCCCTTAACAAATCGATTCAAGAAAATACAAGTAATTATTCTGCTGCCCACACTGTTCTTTTTGCAAATAGTGTTCACTTTGCGCTATTTTTGAGCGATGGTGGGAATTTTGGCCCGTGCCTGTTTATTTGTGAATTTAATTTGAAGGTGTTTTTTGGACATATGTTCTTTCGTCAAAATCACACTGAAATGTTCCCCAGAAAAAGGCCATTTGTTTTATACACATAAAACTAAATTCCTGTGGATCAGATTTTCAACATTCTTGATGCGCTGTAATCGGCCACTCTCAAACCAGGCTCCTTTTTTTTGTTGGGGGAGAGTGGTTCAGGATGTCGGGTGAATGGGGGTAGAGGCAGGTAATCTGACATAGCGACCATTGGTGAAGGAAAAAAAGTTGTGTTAAGTTCAAGCGAGGCCTCAGCCCGACTGCATGCTACAAAATGGGCCGTGGCTGCAGATGCACAGACTACTGCTGTTACAGCCGTCTTAAAATACACCTGGGAATTTTAACTTTTCTAGTACTGGTATACCATGCAACCTTATTTTTAAATGGTCGCTCCCCAACATTCCAAAGAAATCAGTGTCCTATTACTGTTGAACTAGTTTTAGAACAGGCCACTCATATGGTACTTGGGAGCAAAACGCTGTCCACAGGCACCATGTTGGTGACCATACTTTAGTATCTGCAAGTTGAAGTTCAAGATACTTGGTAGAGATTTGTGTTGCAGTCACACGATTTTGTTAGTTTTCAACTGACATCCGAAAGTAAATCTCGATACAGAAGAGTAAATCGTAACGTTCAAGCCTCGGTGGAAGTTCCGGGGGAACAAAATCAAGCACCTCAAGTCGAGCTGCCACCAAATTTCAAGCAAGTCAAGTCATTAGTCAGATTTCACAAAATGTTATTGCCGGGGTCCACTTCATGAAAATGAAAACGGATAATGATGGCTCCATGTTTTTATTTTCTGACTTTACAGGTACATATTGCCAAATTAAACATCCATCAATCCATTTTCTAATCCGCTGATCCTCACGAGGGTCGCAGGCGTGGAGCCCGCCCAGCTGCCTTCAGGCAGTAGGCGGGGCATACCCTGAACTGGTTGCCAGACAATCGCAGGGCACGCATAAATGAACAACCATCCACACCCACAATCACACCTAGGGACAATTTAGAGTGTTCCATTAATCTGCCATGCATGTTTTCGGAATGTGGGAGGAAAGCGGAACACACAGGCACAGGGAGAGCATGCAAACTCCACACAGGAAGGCTGGAACTGCAATCGAACCCTGCACCTCTGCACTGTGAAGCCGATGTGCTAATTGGTCGACCACCGGGCCGCCCAAATGAAACATTAGCTAATTTTTATATACAGAATTATGTTCATATTATCAGATTTTTTTACATTTTTATTTTATGCCTTTTGACTCAGCATGAGAAATAGTTTGTTTTATGGATTTTATTGCTTTTTATTTATTGTTTCACCTGGCTTTGTTTTTTTTTGGTCTGATTTGATTACTTGCTACCTGTTGTAATTTGTTCTCTTCAACATCTATTCCAACCTCGCTCCTATGGCAACATGTAATTACTTCAGCTGAATCCAATTTCATTGACTACGATGGGGAAAAAAAGTTACACTTCAAAGTTGAGTTATTTCTGGGATCCAGATATCTGTTCTCCCACGTGACCAAGATCAGTAGCCAGGGTTTTTTCTTTGGCTCATCAACTTTAACAACCATGCTGACTTCCTTTTACCCATCCAGTTCCTCTACATTAAAAGTGAACCAACTCTACAACCCTCACCCTTTGGAAACTGGATTTTTTTTTCTGTAGTAGGTCTTTGCCACTGGCCAGATTAATTCAGTGATTATGAGGAACTCAGTGCATCAACGGCTGCGCCATGCTCACCAGAAAGAAATGTTCAAAGCCAACAACATAGTCCATCATGCTTTGTGTGCTCATTTGTATTTCTGGTGGCATCTGCCTCTTGCCTATCTAAACCACTGAACTGCTAATAGATATGAAAATGACACATCTAAATATAAATAGCCATGCGTCCTTTGGTACACAGAGTTGATGAAAAGCATTGAGTTATACAGCTACTGTAGCCTTGAAGCCGGATCCAAAGGTTATTCATAGACACCGTAATTATAGCATTATGGCAACATGTTACCACTAAGTTTTTCCAACTGGACATTCACAGTATTTTAAGCAGTGACTTTAATTATATGCCTTATTTATTATTGTGGTTTAAGTTATGTAAAAAGATCATCTAAAATGGATAGTAAGTATTTGCATACCTCGCTCATTGTTTGTGTGCGAATGCGCACGTGTTGGCCTATGTATGTGTCCGGTAACTGGTTGAATCGCAGGAGGTTTGCTGCTTGAAAAGTAGATCTTCAGGCAAAAAACGTTGGGCACTCCTGTTGTAAAAGCCATCTTTTTTACTGTTACACCCGCGCTGCAAGAAGGAGAGATACCGCCGCTCGTTCCTACCGACTGCTGTCAAGCGGCTGAATAAACATGCCTGAAAACCTGTAACCATTGTAAATAGCACAGCCACCTCATGTATGCATAAGATGCATATATGCAACTATATTGCATTCTATCTTCTGTGTACAGTTCTTTTTCTGAAACATTTTTTTATTTTGTGCATGCAACACTTTTTTTTCTCTTTTCAACCCACCCCCCACAATTTTGCTGCTGTAGACAAATTTCCCCAGTGTGGGACAAATAAAGGTTATCTTATCTTATATTGCCTTATGTTAGATTTCTGTTGATAATCATCCAATGATGTTTATGTTTCAATTATTATTATTATTGCATATTGTCAGGTTGAAAGTTATGGCGTATTACGGGTATTGGAATGACCATGCCTGTGATGTGCTGTGAATCAGGTCACTGATCAGGTAATTGTTCAGGCATGTGTATGCGGGCGTATGCGGGCGGGGTACCAGGAAGAGTTTTGTTTGACAGGCGGGGAGATCAAAAGTTTTTTGACCACAGACTTTTCCCTGCATACATTTGGTTTATTGTAGATTGTTGTCCATTAGATTATTGTTTGGAATTGTGCATCCTGATTTGGATTTATAAAATTAGGGCACAATAAATCATTTGGTTTTGTAAACTAATTCATGTGTGATCGGCCAAGTGTGTGTGCGCACGCTCGTGTGTGTGTGTGTGTGTGTGTGTGTGTGTGCGTGTGCAGTCCAGACCTGCCTACATTGAAAATGTGTGACGTATTGTAAGGCAGGATAATTTGCTTTTACGAGCCACATAAAATTATGTGGTGGGCCAGATGTGGGCCTTGCTTTTGACAGGTGAGCTTAAGCAACTGAAAATTATTATTATTTTTTTTTTTTTGTATTTGTAAGTGATCGCGGTGTCTTTTATTTATTTATTTTTTGGGATGTCTCTTTGGGGCCGTGAAAGAATAAAGTAAAAAAACATTGATCACAAACTGAATATACCCAATCCTAAGGAGTCAGGTTCTTTTTTGGGGCGTTGGGGGTCGGTGGGGGTGGGGGGGGCTTGGACTCTGAAACTAAAGACCTTTTGTATATTGTATCCTAGCAATGAGTGAAGATCTTTTCCTGGGACCAACTCACTGGAGGGTACTTAAAGCCTTTTTGGATTGACACTACTTATTGGGGGCTTTCTTTACATGCAAAAAAGGATGTAGTGAGTTTGTGACAGGAATTTAAATGGGAATACGATTCCCATGGCCTCATGCGGCCTACAATGATTTAAAAAGTATTGCAGTTAATGAGTCCAAACTTAATAGCATGTCTTTTTCTGCCAGAACTCAGACTGGAAATCACCTTTCATCAAAAAAGAACTTTTATCAAGGTTGTCTTTATCTGTGTGTTTCAGATTATGCCCGCAACAACTGCTGGAAGGTTAAGAAGTGGAATGCCCCTGTAACAACAAAGAAAGCAAATGGTGAGTTGTCAAAATGTTTATCACACTGTGTTTTTCTTGAGCGTGACATGAAAACATTGTAAGGGATTTTTTTTTTTTTTTTTTTTTACGGGAGGGGCTGGGGTCATGGGGTGGAGGGCATTTTACCCACTCATTATTCATACAAAAACAAACTGCAGAAAGAACACCAAAATGAAAGGGCGCAAGTCAGTGTTATCAATTCTAGCTCTTAAGTGAGCATCTGGTATAGTGTTGCGTATGGGTTTGGTTTGTGCAGTTCCTCCAGGCCACTCGCTCATGTTTCAAGAGGCTGTATCATTTCTCTTGCTTGACAAGTGAATCCACCTATAGGGAAAGTAAGTTCTTGTTTGATTCATGTTTACAAGTTGCAGAGGAAACCTCAAGACTGGTGCCAGCTACAATTATCTTTTTTTATTGGATGTAAGTTCCAGTCTGTTAAAATTTGCTCTTTCTTTTTTCCTTTCAATTAGATCTGCTGCCATGCCACCGTGGGTGATATGTCGTCTTCCGGTGAAAGCAGTGCGACCACTGCTCTTTCTTGTGCTATTAGCGACTGGCTGGGGCCTCAACTCTAAGCCTGCTTTTGTTGTACAAGGAACAGACTCACCATCTATCTTTTATCCCACCTTTATATGGAACGACACCGAATTTGAGCACTTGGCCTTGCATCCTCACCCCAACGTGGGTCGAGTTTACGTCGGAGCCCGTGACAACTTGTTTCAGTTGGACAAGTTTCTGCATCTCGAACTCCAGGCTCACACTGGACCAGTCAAAGACAGCAGAGAGTGCTTGCCTCCTGTCACAGAGAGTAACTGCCCTCAAGCACGGCTCACCAGCAACCACAACAAGCTCTTGCTGATTAACCCATACTCAATGGAACTCATTACTTGTGGCAGTGTCAACCAAGGTATCTGCCAAAAACGAAGTCTTGATTCCGTCAACAAGGTGCTGTTCTCCACTGAGACGCCAGTGGATACCCAATACGTGGCGGCTAATCACCCCAACGTTAGTACTGTCGGCCTCATCGTTCAATCTCATCCGCACAGGCAGCCGGTTCTTTTTGTAGGGCGAGGCTACACAAGCAGCCACCCGCCCATCGCCACACGAAACCTGGACCAGGAACCCATTTTTTCTTATGAGGAAACTGCAAAGTTGGCCGTGGCTGGTCGCCTCTCTGAATATGACCATCATTTTGTCTCATCCTTCGCCCACCATCATCATGTATATTTCCTCTTCTACAGGCGAGATCTGAAGTCAAAATCACGCGAATACCGCACCTACATCTCTCGTGTATGTTTGGACGATCAAGCCTATTATTCGTATGTGGAGGTGCCCTTGACGTGTCGTTCCCGGGCAGGAAAAAATTACAATCTCCTTCAAGCGGTCCAGCTGGCATTCTCCAAAGATCTCACTGGGAGTCAAGGGTCTGAGATTGTTCTTGGTGTTTTTTCCACTCGGCTGGCTTCATCAAATCGACCCAGTGAAGACTCTGCCCTGTGCATGTTTAACCTGGAAGATGTGGACCGCAGGATTAACTCCACCAGAGACCTGTGTTACACAAAGATGGGCAGAGAGTCTGGAATGGAGGCAGCCTACATTGAATATGAAGTCAAATCCAAATGTGTCAACCTGCTAGAGGTGAGTTAACCAAACATAAAATACATTTAAAAAGCATCTATCCATAGTACAACATAAGAACATCTGCCGTATGGTATAATCCTCTTCACTTCTATAATTCATATCATATTATTTTAGATTTCCCTCATCACTACTTAAGGAATTGTGGATGATTGATGTGTCCTGCAAATCACATTAGTTCTCGTAGTTAGCCACACTACATTGCTATATTGCACTCCAAAATAGTTCCAGTATTCTACAAACTTCACCACTCATTGGGACCCACTTCCCAAAGTGAACCAGTTTTTAATTCCCATCCCAGATTCGAGGTGCATTATACCAGATTTAATGATCCCCTACCAACAGAAACACTGCAGCCAACGTTGTCCGAGTGTAATGAGCTCCTGCCTTCCTGCATGTTATCACTGTATTATTCATTGTATGTTGCATGCACAGCGTTCGTGTCAAAAATATTTCTAATGTTTTCGATGATGCTGTGAGACAGGTGTTTCATTTTTGTGCGATTGTACTTGTTTTAAGTCAGGGGTGCCCTTTACGTTGATCCTGATCGACTGGTAGATCCAAAAAGTGTAGAGGAGAGAAAAAAAAGACATTAGTGTGTCTTTGTACATGTTAGTAATACCGTATTTTCACAACTATAAGGCGCCATTAAAAGTCTTACATTTTCTCCAAAATGGACAGGACGCCTTATAACGCGGAGCGTCTAGTGTATGAGCCGAGTTCCAAAGCCTCACTGAGAGCGCTTCTGGCCGACACGCTGTTTCTATAGAGAAAAGGCGGGACGTGAGTGACGACAGGCATGCGGAAGTCTGCCAATGAGTGAAGGGTGGGCGTCTAAGAGGACGCTAAAGGCACGCCCCATGCAGGTACCAGTCGCCAATGAGTGAAGGGTGAGCGTGTAAGAGGTGAAGAGAAAAATGTGAGTACATTGTAAAATGGCTAAATAAAGTACAACCGAACTCAGTTTTGCTTCCGTTGCCTTTTTAAAAACTATTTCTAGCGTGCGTGCATGTATGCCGTATGTTTAAGTTGGCATATGTTTTACAATGCCTGGCTGCGCCCAATAATACAGTGCGTTTTGTGTATGTGTCAAACACAGAAATAGCACCCGTTACTGAGACTGCGCCCAACAACACGGTGGGTGCGCCGAATGGTCGTGAAAATACGGTATATTTTTGTGTTAATGTGCACTGCACCCTAATCATCCTATCAGTCTCATTTTCACAGAAAAATATTTTTAAAAATAAAATAAAAAAGCAGGTACATCTTTAACCTATGGTGGTGCGTAACCTACGTCAGCGGAAGTTGTTAGCGCTCAGCAGTCTGCAATTGCAGCTTGTGATCAGAGCTGTTGCGCAATATCTTGCGTCATTATTCTCATTCAGGGTTTGTTTCATGTACAATTCACCGATGGCATGGGCAAAGAATAGGAATCTAGAGGGCCCAGGGAAGCACTTTAAAATGGTACGTGTGAGCTACGATAGTCAACAGGCTGCAAAAGTGCTTGCTTACGTGTTTGGCTTCTCATCGTGCCGTGCGTGCGCGTGTGTGTGTGCGTGCGCTTGCGCGATAAGGGGCGATCCCGGGAGGTTGGTTGATCGAAAAGTCCATCTGAGGTCCAAAAAGTTTGGGCACCCCTGTTTTAAGGGGCTCGGTAGTCCAGTGGTTAGCACGTCGGCTTCACAGTGCAGAGGTACTGGGTTCGATTCCAGCTCTGGCCTCCCTGTGTGGAGTTGGCATGTCTTCCCATGCCTGCGTGGGTTTTCCCCGGGTACTCTGGTTTCCTCCCACATTCCCAAAAACTTGCATGGCAGGCTGATTGACCACTCTAAATTGTCCCTAGGTGTGAGTGTGAGCGCGGCTGGTTGTTCGTCTCTATGTGCCCTGCAACCAGTTCAGGGTGTCCCCCGCCTACTGCCCCAAGACAGCTGGGATAGGCTCCGGCACCCCCGTGACCCTTGTGAGGATAAAGCAGATCATAAAATGCATTAGAGATGAAAGTCCTCCGGATTTTCCTGGAATACCGGGTTTTTCAAATTTCTATGAAAATCTCTCCGGAGAATTGAGGAACATTTGCCTAAAATTAATCCGGATATTAGTTTACAACATTGAATGAAGACGCGTTTGAGTTCGTTGTTTTGCTTTCACGAGCGTAGCCATGTTGAGACACTAACACTAGTAACAGTAAAGAGATTTTCGTCTCTTTATAAACACACTTGCTAAACCCCATGGGAACGAATAAACACCGTGGACAAGACAGTTGTCGTAAAAAATATATTTGGACAAAAAGGGAAACACACAGATTGGCAGAAAAACGTGTCAGTCCGACTTCGAGTGTCGTCTCGGCTAGCTTAGCTTAATTTAGCTGTTGTTGTGTGTGACGTCGGTGTGTGACGTCGTTGCGTCCGCGCTGATTGGTTGAAATCAAAAGACGCGCTTGCGTACATGTTCGCGCTGAAGCAAGCACAACAGAGAGCAGCGGACTATCTACTGCTGAGGCTCGCTTAGCTTGAGTGGCGTCGCCACAACACAGTAATACCCTCGCCTCGCATTCTCATGGCCTCGCCATATCTCGGAGATTTCAAAATTTCGTCGAGAACGGAAGCCACAAATGGTGCACGTGTGCACACAAAAGGAAGATTAATCATTGAATGTCGAGTATTTGAATAGCGTTTTGTGTAAACTAATTAATGCGTGATCGGCCAAGTGTGTGTGTGTGTGTATGTGTGTGTGTGTGTGTGTGTGTGTGTGTGTGTGTATATATATATATATATATATATATATATATATATATATATATATATATATATATATATATATATATATATACACATATATATATATATATATATATATATATATATATATATATATATATATATCCCCCGGAATTTTAGAAAAGTCCATGTTCATCTCTGGTGAGGATAAAGCAGATCATAAAATGGAAGGATAGATGATGTACCGTATTATTCACGACCATTCGGCGCACCGTGTTGTAGGGCGCAGTCTCAGTAACGGATGCTATTTCTGTATTTTACACATACACAAAACGCACTGTATTATTGGGCGCAGCCAGGCGTGGTAAAACATACGCCAGCTTAAACATATGGCATGCATGCACGCGCGCTAAAAACACATTAGCTTGAAGCATAGCGTAGCATGCTAAGACATGCTAAAAACACGTTTTTAAAAAGGCAACGGAAGCAAAACTGAGATCGGTTGTACTTTATTTAGCCATCTGACAATGTACTCACGTTTTTCGATCAATCATCACCCAGAAATCCATCAACGTCCTCATCTTCTGTATCCGAATTGAACAATTGTGCAAGTACTGGTAGTCCATGAAAAACGCCGAGTTCCCTCTTGTTGTCAGAGCCACTCTCATTGCCATGTGGCTCCACAGAAATGATGCGCGGCCACTTACACGCCCACCCTTCACTGATTGGCCGGCTGCTTTCCCGCATGCCTGGCCTCACTCACGTCCTCACTCGCGGCCACTTACACGCCCACCCTTCACTGATTGGCTGGCTGCTTTCCCGCATGCCTGTTCAGCGTGTCGGCTCTCAGTCAGGATTTGGAACTCGGCTCATACACTAGACGCTCCGCATTATAAGGCGTCCTGTCCATTTTGGAGAAAATTTAAGACTTTTAAGAAGGCTCGTGGCATGGTGAAAATATAGGAAAACCTTAAACTGTGACCTTTCCCCATGAAGTTTAATCCAAAAGTACTGTCCTTAGTTTTCATGGAGCATGATCTCTGGTAAACACAATGAAACGTGAGCTAATGAAGTTAACTGAAGGGTCAAGTTAACTGTGGACTCCTTTTGTTTGTGAATCAGCAATTGCACTTGCTACTAAGTGTCCCAAGCAACTACTGAGGGGCGTCTGAATTCGATTTACCTTTTCACTGCTGCGATGAAATGACTTCATGCCGGATGACCATCTTTGTCTGAATTGCACACCTTACGCTGTTCCTCTGTTCTCACATTAATGACGTAGATCAGCACTGGCAAGCAGGGCCTTACAAAAATGCTGGAGGGAAGATGTCAGTGTAATTGAATAAAGATGATGAATCAATCTGAGCGTTGTAACTGACGTTGGGAGCAAAGTCAAACAAGACTTGACAAGGACAGATAAATCCAAAGCAGACACGCAACGGCTTGTAAGAATGATAATCAGCAACAGTGACGCTAAGGCATAGTGAGGCACATATTATCAAGTAAGAACTGCTGCAGTATTTCAGTAGTGTACTCTGTTCTGTGTTTTTTTTCCCTCAGTATGAAACACAACATTATTCTCCTGTGTTATTACATATCTATGACAGCAAGTCCTTGGTTAACAACGGCTCCAACAAGACATTTCAAGGTTGTGAAAAGCATGCAGCGATTTTATTTGTAGACTATGCTCGAATTATTTTTCATACTAATATTTATCGTGGTCATGACTATCTCCGGCTATGTTAGTGTAGACAGACTACACTGGGTGCTCACTTACGACTGCGAAATTTGTGCCGCAGTGCCAAAGGAGCAGAACGTTGTCGTACATTAAGGAGACCCTCTGTTTACCGTTTAAACAGACAGCCATATGACAATTGGGAATAGATCAAGTACAGAGTGGATGAATAGTGTGTTTAGGGAAAAAAAAGTCGGTGTTAAGGTGCTGAGACAGCTATAGTTGAGTTGGAACACACATTTCCAGAGTGGTTAAATTCTAATTTAATAGTGCCCTCGTCCCTGGGCAGTTTATGCCAAGACAGTTTCTTGCGTGAGAGTTGATCCCTTGACTCAACCTTTTGGAACATGCTTTGTTTTTGAAGATCAAACGTTTGAACTTCCATTAAGCATGGCCAAAGTGCCTCCTCAGAAGTCCCATCTCTCGTGGTTAGAAGTGGTATTATTGCCAGAATGCACGTGCGATTGTAGCTTGCGTGACAGTTGTCAGCATGTGCCACGGCCGTCTGATCTGCCATCAGTTGAGACACTGAATCACACTAACCAGAATGTATGCTTTCAGCCAAACTGAAAATCATGTATTCATAGTTGTCTGTAATAAATATTCATGATTTGCTTGAAGCTGCCATTCTTCAAATGCAGTCTTTACTGGATGTGCTTTCATAGTTTCTCCCAACAATATTCCCCCGTATAATAAATAAAATAGGCTCAATCAGTCAAGTGACGGAATCACTCCCCACTCAAGACCCAAGAGAACTGACATTCTTCAATTGCACTTGAATTATTGATTGAACTCGCTTTAGCATCCGTTCTACATTTGTGTTGGGATAAAACATTCATAATGCTAAAATGTTATGAATCCATTTTACTTCAAGCATCAGTGAAACATTGGTTAAAATCACAGTCAATCAAGGAGATGGTCACTGCAGTTACAAAGGTTATAAAGAATAAGCAGCATTCAGCAGATAGGTTGACGCGAGTAAAAACAGAGAAATAATTGCCTGTAGTCCGATTGTAATGTTCACCAGTGGACAGGTAACTTAACACCTTGTCGGGGGGAAAAAAATGAAAATAATTTTTTGCAGGTCAAAACCGTACGCATTTTTTGGAGCACATATCAACTACAAAAAGTTGAGGAGTTTCAGCTTTTTTGGGTCAAGTTTCAGGATGAACCTAAAATTCACTTTCACTTTTATCTCTGAACTCTTGATCCGATGTAACTGACGGTTCAATGTTTTAGTACAGTACTTTATTTGACGACTTGATGGTCTCATGAGTAGTACAACAGCAAACACTTCCATAAAGTGTTTGATCCATGAAGCTATCAATACATTTCTTAGTTTTCCTGTCATTAGATGGCTCTTAAAGCAACAAAAATCAAGAATGCATCAGTGCCGGATGGCGTGTCTCCCTGGCTGTGAAAGTCTGCGCTGAGCAGCTCGCTCCAATCTTTATGCAGATCTTTAAGAGGTCCTTGCAGCAGCTACAAACGCTCCTCTGTTATCCCAGTTCCCAAGAAACACTCAATATCGGGACTGAACGACTACAGCCCTGTCGCTCTGACATCTGTGGTCATGAAGTGCTTTTAACACCTCGTGGTGGACCACCTAAAGAGCGTCATTGGACCCCTGCTGTGCCCCCTGCCATTTGCAATCCGAGCAAAAAGTTTGGTGGATGATGCAGTCAACATGGTGCTGCACTTACGTGAGGATCCTGCCAGTGGAGCTATGAGAGGGATGTCAACCTCAAAGCTCAAAGCAAACTTGAGGTTGCGTGCCAAAGGATAAACATTTATTGAAAAAACAAACTTTTTGTGAACACGAATATGTTTTCAAACAGATGGGATATAATATTGGAACAGTCCAGTAAATGAGCTAACTGTAATTAAAGTCAACATGTACTCAGTTTCCCACCAGTTTTGAAAGGCTGTTATCAGCATGGACTTTTCACTAGGCCATTTTGGCCTAGCTACTAATACTGAATAATATGATGTGGATTTTGTTCACCCGGAAGAGTAGTACAAAAGCACTTTGACCGATGTTTGCCTTTACCACCTGTTCAGTGGTGCCTCGTTTATCGCGCTGATTATGTTCCAAAAATAATCATTGCCACAATGAAGGATTTCTTTTTTTTTTAACAATTATTAGACTATATATTTGAAGCCTGCAAACCTCACCATGAACATTTTCTCACATTTCTCTTTTATTTATGTTATGTGTTGTGTTTGTTATTTTACATAATGTTAACTGTTTTGTAAAGCGCTTTGTTACAGCTGCAGCTGTTGTGAAAGCGCAATATAAATCAGGATGTAGTGTATTGTATTTAAACATGCTCAAATTTAAATCTTTGCAAGATAAACAAAATAAACAGTGTAACTATTCATTATTATTATTATTATTATTTTGTACAGGAGACATGGAATGGAGGAGATGGATTCAAATTGGCTCATGGTACCTTAGTCAATCCAATAAGGATGCAGAATTGTATGCTGTAAAACACAGGTGTCAAACTCAAGGCCCCGGGGCCAGATCCGGCCCGCCACCTCATTGTATGTGGCCCGCAAAAGCAAATCAAACATGTCAACTTCCATGATGCTAGCTAAAATCTGTACCAAAATTTAAAATTCTCACCTGTAATAACTAAGCACGATATTGTAAGCATTTTCTTGTTACCAAACCCATCATGACAGTAACTTAAACAAAAGTTGAGTGAGCCATTATTCTTGACTTCTTCATATGGTTTCAATCATAACGGCCCTCCAAGGGAAATGGAACCTAAAATATGGCCATGACAAAAATGAGTTGGACACCCCACAATTACACAGTAAAAAAATACAGGCGGTCAATTACGACACAATGCGGGTTGTAAAGCAGTGAAAAGCTGCAAAGACACTTTACACATGCGCTACTCGGTGAATCGACACTAACGTTAATGATTGGCAACGGGTACGTTACAGAGCATCACAAAACACTGGTAATAAAATATTGTTTTGAAACCAGACTGTCACTAATCCTAACAATCTGTTTGCATTCACATGAGTCAGAGTGACACTACTTACTGTACATTGACGCACACAGCTGAACAAACTCAAAGTAGTGAGGCACACGTACCACTGCACATGCAAAAATCACATGTGCTAAACTTCCCTCCTGTCCAAATGCATATACACGAGTCAATGGTTAAGACACTTAAATAATAACGACTGACATATTTCTCTTCGGAATAGATCACTTTCTGGCCTTTTCTACAGGATTAGTCATTTTTATGTCATCGGAGCGTTACAGTGAAACTCCTCTACAACAAAATCGTGTTTGCGGCAAGAAATTTTTCACAACAGGGGGTTTTTCACTGTAGCAAATTTGGGCTCAGATGTAAGCACACACACACACACCCACACACACAAATGTATGTGTACTCTATTTTTATTCCAATAGTGCATAAGTATGAGCACACACTTATTTGACACTTCATATTGTCAGTGTAGAAAGAAAAAAAGGGAAAGAAATTGCAAAATTTACAATCAGCATTCACTTTCACTTACATCAATTTCTTGGATTATGTCTTTTATTTTGCTTGCTCTTTCATTTTGATCACTTTTACCCTCTCTTCCAGCATCAGAGCTCTTCCTGTCTTAGCTGCTTGACATCCAAAGGTCCGTTTTGTAGCCATTTTAGCATTATAACGTCCACGCTCGTCTGAATCTAACAATAACAAATACTTCTGGACCCGGTGGCTTTTCTTTCCACCATCTCACTGTCTCTACCTAACACTAACCCAAGACAGCCTTGCTCAGCTGATGTCATGCAATGAACTTTTAAGCCAGCCACGGGACGCTTCGTAGTCCTCGAAGGCCACAGTTAGCTCTCGAAGGCTAAAAACCTTACGCTAATTAGCGCTCCAGTTAGCGTTAAACCAGTGTGGTGGTTGCTGTTGCCGTTTCCGAACGAACTACTAGAGGTCGCTGTTGGATAAGACTTCGTTGTAGTGAATGTCTTCGCGAGGCAAGAGCAGAGAAAATGATTTCGTATAACGCAACAGGGGGTTTCATCGTATGGGGGGCAGGAGAATGGGAATTGTGTTAATGCATGAACACTTTTTCACATAAGGGGGTATTTTCACCCATGTAGGTTTAGTTCTAGAGGAGTTTCACTGTACTATGTACCATTCGAGAATCTGAGGTTGCAGTTACCAATTAAAAATCTCCACTTCATTTGCTGATGCCCGTTGGGCTGAGTCCATGCTGATTTCGGAGAAAACTGCTGCGTGGGTGGGAAGTGGCCCCGTGGGCCAAGAGTCTGACATGTCTGATTTACAGCTTCCTAATGGGTGACAAGATCATCCACATGCAACATCAGACACACTCAGTCCAGTATTTATCTCCTCCTCAATTCATCCAGATGTCAAACTCCTGAAATTTGGAGACAACATCCTAGTCATCAGCCTCATCGACTGCATATCTACAGGAAGTGAAGTGGCTGCTACTCTGATGCTGCGGCTAACACATCCTCTGGAGCTGAACACCGCAAAGACGGTGGAGATGATTGTGGACGTACTTTGCCACAGCCGCCCTGTGTCAAATGTTGATGATTACCTTAAAGTTCCTCGAAATGATCTTCTCTCAGGACCTCAGTTGAGGCTATCATCAACACCATCCTGAAAAAGGCCCAGCAGAGGATGTACTTCATGCGGCTGCCGAGCACGTACAACCCACAATCGGTGCTGTTGAGGCAATTTGATACAGCAATCACTGAGTCCCGTGTTCATCCATCGCAATCTAGTTTGGTGCTGCCATAATGAAGGACAAAATCCAACTGTATCAGACGGTTATGTTATGAATGCCGAGAAGATCATCAGTACCCCCGCCCCACTCTTGAGGGCATGCATGCTGTAAGAACTAAGGCAAGGGTAGGCAAAATTCTCCTGGTTACCACCTCTTCCGGCTCTCTTTCTCAGATAGTCGCTATGGAACTATGCAACTCTAAAACAACATTCCAATAGCAACTTCAATCTTGCCATTCAACCAGTTGACGCATGATTCCATAGTTGCATTTTTACAAAATGTTTGCACATTTTTCCACATCCCCGTTGTGACAGTATCGCTGTATTCATTATTGTACAGGTGTCTTCGGCACTCTGCATTATTTGCATAACTTTGGTTGATGAATATTCCATTTTATTGGACGCTTAAAGTGCTGTCTGCATATTTGCGCAATTGTTGCTGTGTCAGAGATATACCCGGACAAGTTTAAACAGAAGAACTTGACTCAGGCAAGGTTGTTGGTGCAGTCCGACGGGAGTGGATCTCTCGGAGCGAACGGTGGGCAGTTGCTCCGCGATCACACTCAAAGTACATTGTGCTCCTCATCTGTCTTTTATTGTTTACATATGCAAAATACAAGAAAGACACTGCCCCAGATATTTGCATAGCACGCCCCCAGTCCGGCCCCTCGGTCGGCGATGTGATTAGCTTTTGTCAAGCTTTGAACCACAGATACTTCGTCTCCCACGAATGGAACTTTAAACATAATATCATTCTGTTCAGAGATTCCTCTTAACGTGCTGTGTCAGAATTAGTGCGCTACAGGTCACTTTAAATTGTGTGACAATTCTCTTCATCATCTGCACGACTGTCATTGTATCATATTTACCTACTGTAATACTGGTCACTCTATATCGCTTGACGACTCTGCGCCTCTTTTGCACAGCTGTCAGTGTTCGCTACTACCGCACTAATTGTACATGTCATTGCTTAACAACGCTCTGTACTTATAATTGATTGTTGTTGTCACACTGTGAGTGGCTCGATTTAATTGTGTGTTTCTAACATACCAATAAAGATGATTCTGGCTCGGGGTAATTTTAAAATGACTATAGACAGACCTGTTCATTGTGCTGTTGACATTTTGGTATATTACGAGTTCTTTTGTGCCTTGCCTGGTTCACATCAGACCTATTACAGAATCCAATCTGTATTGGATTGGACTTAGTTTTGCTGACTGCTGAATTTGACTAGCTCTCAAAGAATTCAACATACGAGGGGTTCACATTATTCACCCCCCGCAATGTGTGTCCTCTAAATACAGAAAAACTTCTGTGATATTGGTAGAAGCGACTGTTTGTTGTGATTTAGACATAAATCTTATCTTATTTTAGGACCAATATTATGCAGAAATCCAAGTGTTTCCAAAGGGTTCATTTACTTTTTCTTGCAACTGTACATGTTCTGTGAGCCATTATTTCATGTGACCCCTGAGTGACTGTCGATATTCTCTCGTTTAGAACACGCTCGAAAGGTACCCTTGCGGCTCTGATCACACACCCAGTCCCATGGGTAGTCGGATTGCTGTGGAAGCTGAAACCATTTTGGATAGCCCCTCCGCTCGACTGACAGCTGTAGCAGTGAGCATGAGGGCGGGACATACGATTGCATTCTTGGGAGACTCTAAAGGGAACCTGCACAAGGTAAACCTTCACACAAACACAGCTTACCCCTTAACACAGGCGTCGGGAACCTATGGCTCGCGAGACATACAGTATATGGCTCTTTTGATGATTGCATCTGGCTCGCAGATAAAACAAAATGTTCTCACGTGTTTAATCCATCCACTCGAGAAATACCAAGGGCTCAGAGAGGAGCTGGAGAGAGCCTGGAAGGTAAAGGTGACAGTCGTGCCTGTGGTGGTCGGAGCACTCGGTGCAGTGACCTCCAAACTAGATGAGTGGTTGCAACAGATCACGGGAACAACATCGGACATCTCACTCCAGAAATGTGCAGTGCTGGGAACAGCAAGGATACTGCGCAGAACCCTCAAGCTTCCTGGCCTCTGGTGGTAGAGGACCCGAGCTGAATGGGGGACGGACACCACCCAAAGGGGTGAGACGAGGATTTTATTTATTTATTTATTTATTTATATATATATATATATTGCTCATATGGCTTTCATAGTCAAAAAGGTTCCTGACCCCTGCCTTAACATTTTGACATAAACACATTCGTAGTTTCCTGGAGAACCAATATTCTAATACAGAATACCATCCTGTATTCAGTTCCTAATTTTGTATCTTTCTGGGTTCTTTGCTCACGTACTAAATCTTGTGCCTCCCAAACCAGACACAATTCATAATTCATAGCCGCTCTCTTCTCATGCCACTCCGTCAAGGATTTATAATAGCCACCATTTTGCATGTGCAAGCAGAAGCTTATGTTGAAATTGCCTTAGCAATCTCAGGGGCACATAATTTAGTGGCTTGACTAACTCAGATCGTGTCAATCCCTGGCTATCCAGTCATTGTCTTCCTCTTATCTGGAGTTGATTCACGGGAGCAGTAGCTTAAGCAGGGAAGTTCAGATGCCTTTCTCACCAGCCACTGCGTCCAGCTTTTCCTGGGGAATCCCAAGCTGTTCCGAGGTCAGCCAAGAGACATAGTCTCCCCAATGTGTCCTGGGTCGTCACCAGCGCTCCCCCCGGTGAAACGTGCCCGGGAACACCTCACCAGGGAGCAATGTTCCCTCTAAGTTGCGCACATGCACAATCGCGCAATGTTCCAGCCCCTTAGCGCACCGGCAAATGTTTTCCAGCGCATCCCAAAAGTAAAAATCAAACCTTAGTTGTAGCGGTATTTAGCATTTTCATATTTTCCTCATGAAAAAAAATGATAGAAAAGTTGATCTGGCATGTGGTTGACAGAGCGAGAAAGAAAAATGAGTCAGAAAAGAATGGTGAAAGTGTGGGAGCCTTTCAGACTGAAACGCTCACCGGTGTCATGTACTCTTTGCACCGCGGCTCAAAGATACCCACTTGGTTCATTTGACCTTTGTCCTTTACACGACTTCTTTACAGTGATATCACTGTGCTGTATCTTATTAATATAACATTTCCCCTGCAGAGGGCTTGGTCTCAGTGTCCTGTTGTGGCTTGTTCATTTCCATCGTGACAAGTGTTGCGGGATACAGTTATGTCTGTTACACTTGTTGCTCGGGATATTAATAATAACAACAAAAAAATCATCAAAAACTGGTGAAATTGTGCAAACGGGTTGAAAACACATAAAACTAGTTGTAATTTGGAGACGCTGCAAGATCGAGCATTCGTGCTGTCCATTCGTCCTCTCACCAATCCCCTCATAACCAACTGTGGAAAAGAACCCTGATGCTAAAATGAGAAATTACCTCTGCACAATCGAAGCACACTCGGCTCAGGGACTTTGTGTGAATGCTGAAAAGCATGGAAAATTAGAAGGAACATTGCCAGGGAGTCATCCAAGAGGCATCCAAACGAAATGCCCGACCTGGTTTTCTGGTTCTCTCAATGGGGAAGAGCAGTAGCTCGACCCCGAGGCCCTCCCGCATGGCGGAGTGTCTCACTCACTCTTGAAAGGAGGGCTGGACACCCTGTGGAGGAAACTTATTTCGGCCACTTGTGTCCATGATCTTGTTCTTCCAGTCATGACCCACAGCTCGCGACCATAGTTGTCGGTCGGAATTTCGAGGATGCTGATTTTCATCCCAATCATTGTCGATATTAATTCAACCCCTGGCTGTCCGATTTAAAATGTGAATTGTACATAACAGGTTGACTTTACGATAAGAATTGTAAATTTCAATTTCCATGTTTATGTGATTGGCTGGCAGCCTCGCGCCCAGTGACAGCTGGGCATTGTCTACAAATTCATTGTATCCAATGCATGTAAAAAGTGTGCTACCCCGCGACCCATGCAAGGATTTGTGCAGTTCAGAGAATGGATGGATGGATGATTTGGGTTTTTTTATTTTTTTATATGAATGAATGAATGAAAGGATGAATGAATCTTCAGGTAAATATTTTTCAGCGTTTGCTCGGTGCATCAAGTACCAGTGTTCCCTTGCAGCAGGAGATTTTCTTATTTTCCTCAAATCAATCAAGTTTGTCTGTCTGTGCCAACCATTTTTCTCAAGGTATTCAACTCTAAAACTAATCCAGCTCTTTCAGTTATGACAAAGACATTTTTGGTGCCTAGCTCATGTGAATCTCCTCTGGAATTATGTCAGTTCAGTTTGCGGTAAACTCGATTTAAACAGGGCATGTATTCTTAGTGTGTTTCTGGGTTCAGAGAGAGTTCAGAGTGAGACAAAAGGAAAGTCATGTTGCGGATCTACTACTGGAACATCTTGAAACAAAACAGTGGTACATAATCATTGCCATAATGAAAAAATCTCAACTTGTTGCCATTTTGATGAATTTAAAGATTATGTGACTTGGGCCTGAAAGCCATTCACACATTGAGCAGAGCAGTGATGCTTTTGGAAACCCTGAGCTGGGTCTGTAAATGACATTTTTTTTTAGCATGGCTGCCGACACATGGCTCTTTGTGGTGTGTGGTTGAGAGCCCAGGGCCGAGCAGCAGTAGCACAATGGCACCCATTCAGAGATCATGACACGATTACATCACTCAGAGGTTGCAAAGTACCCATTCCTCAACATGGCCAGCCAACAGAGCTCCACACTCATGTTGTGCACACCCATAGTTGACTGGTGGCGAGATAAACTTCAGAACAGAACGCCACATTCAGAATGGTGTGAAAACCGCAGAACCGAGCAATGTCATGGATTTTTTTTTTCAGACAGTCTATGATGTCTCACTACCAGAGCAGCGATTCCAATTATTTGCAGTCATGAATAATTAGCAATAGTCCAAGTCTTTGGTTCGAGTCCCAATCCAAAACCTTGGCAAAGCAATAAGAAAAAAAAGAGCGTACATAGAAATTTATATACATTAATGTAAATTTGTGTGTGTGTGTGTGTGTGTGTGTGTGTGTGTGTATATATATATATATATATATATATATATATATATATATATATATATATATATAGAGAGAGAGAGAGAGAGAGAGAGAGAGAGATTTGTGCTGTTAAGCGATTAATAATGATCTGTAATTAATTGCTCTAATTAATCTGCTGAGAAAACCCCTTTTCATTTTTAATTCATGACATTATTGAGGCAGATCAAAAGACAAAAAAAGTGGCATTATAAAGTCTTTCATTGTTTGTAAACAGGCTTGAACAAATGCAGTCCAAGCCTTTAGTTTCGACCACCAGGGTGAATATCACCGTTCTGTTTGTTTTTGTTAATCTCCAAATAATTACAAAATAAAAATAAAAATAGAACAACAAGTTCATAAATTGTGTGAAATAAACATCAACCACTTCTGGTTAGGCTACTGAGGACACAGCAACAATGTTGACTTCATGCCTCGTACGCGGGATGTTCTCCTCGAGTTTAATTTGGCGAAGAGCTTTGCTTCAGCTCGCTATATTGCTAACGCTTTTGGTGCTAACGTTAGCTGTGGATGCACTCGCGACTGGGTGCTTTGCATTAATGTGGGAGGCTAAACTTGAGCTGCTAAGGTGGTCAGCAAGCTCCTTACAAATTAGGCACAACACTCTACTTTGATCATTTTTGAAAAGTAAATTTTCCATTCATTGTGCCGTGAACTCTCACATGCTCCTCCATTTTCACCTCTCCTCTCCTTACCGCTGCTTACCGTATTTTCCACACTATAGGGCATGCCAAAAAGTCTTCCATTTTCTTAAAAGCTCACCGTGCGCCTTGTGTATGGTCATTACGGTAATACGTCGACTCCAAGATGGCTCCTTGCTGGAGACATGGTTACAATGTTATAACTTGCTGTTGGTTCAGTGAACTGTGTCGCTGCTTTATTAAATAAGTTTTTTGTTGCAGCTGGTTTTGTTGAAAACAGACCCACCCTTCTGTCTCTGCCTGCAGGAGAGGAGTGCACAGCGAAGGAGACGTGTTTGCACATTTGAATTATTTTGTAGCTTTGTGACCTTTAAATGTTCCGAAAATAATAAAACTAATCATTTTCACCCGATACCGAATCACCTGAAATCACGTGATCGACCCCCATTTTCGATCACGTGATTGGATTGCGACATCCCTACTCGGTAGACGGACAGCTTCCTGTCAGATAAAAATCATGTGGTGTGATTGGCCGATGCTCCAGATAATAAAAGCATTAAATGAGATTATGCTTGCGTCAAAGAGAGAAAAATAAAGCCTTCATCACACAGTGTTTTTTGTTTGTTTTTCTTCAGGTCAGCCCAGTGCAAAATGTTGCAAGGTTTCTTTTAAAAATGTGGTTTGTGATGACGATGTTTTTTATTACTCTAAACCCTTTATTGTTTTGTTGTTATTGTTTGCCAATATATTTTTCTTAAAGTCAAACATTTGGTGTAGCAGCAGGGGTATAAACTAAATGGATGGACAGTTATAGAGGATTGGATTGTTTGAAAAGTTGTTGAGATCAAAGAGTGACTAATTCCAGACTGACTTTAAATCCTTCACATATCCACATACCTGAAGAATCAACTTGCATGACACAATGAAGAGGATATCACCGCGCCTGCATCTCTGTCATAGTAATCAAACCCCGACTATCTGTCACACACAAGCCTGCACACAAAATTGCCTGAGAGTTTATGTGGAATTCCCTCCTGACCTGCACTGGATTTTATTTGGAATCCATTAGAAAGATTGCTATTTGACTGTCTTACAAATGACATGTTAGGTGGAACAAAACTGATGTGCACATGATTATAAATATATTTTAAAGGCTGATGTGACGCAGTCTGTCACACTGCTCTCCTGTATTGGCCCACAAAGCATTAGATTTTAAGTTACAGCTGCATTTTGACACCACATCTCATTCTGTAGTTTAGTTCATAATTATTCATACAAAGGGCGGCATTTAGCTTCCCACGACTAGTTGTAACAAATGCATTTTCACAATTTTGTGGGAAAAATCTGGTTATTTTATAATGATGTTTATGTTCTAAAGAAGTTTGTTGTAAGCAAAATAAGCAAATGGAAAATGAATTACGTGAAATCGGGACTTTGAAATGTGAACGTTTTAGGGGTGAAAACGTGAAAGTGGCACGTGGTTAGCTTCTTCTAGTGAAGCATCTAATCTTTGTTCATGTTCATGACTTTTGTGTCCACTGGTGTTAGTTGCTGATGTCACTAACAGTTGTTTTAGGTTCTTTCTATGCAGCACTCTATAGGGCCGTTCACACGGGCAGATTTATTTCGGACTTACTGCGCAACTGCTCCTCTCAAGGGTTCATACGTGTTTGTTCCGGCTTAGTGCCCGAAAACAGCTTGTTCCGGAGCAAATTTAAACCACCTCAGAGAAATTTGCTCCGGAACAAATGCTCGTTTGCAAAGCAGTACCGAAGCAAATGTGCACGTATGAACGCAACTGGGTTAAATTTGCTCCAGAGCAAATGCTCTGAGGAGTCCATCCGGGTACTTGCCAACATGCATCCTGGGTATTTTGCGCTTCAAAACATGGCGGGTCTTTTCTCTCTCTCCTGCGGCGTCTTGATTATCGACCACATCGTTGATTTCTCAGGAGAAGAAGCCATTTTGTCCCAAAGAAGGAGGGGAAATGGTACTTCCTTTTCCCCGCCTTCTTCTTTCTTTACGCATGCGCATCTTTTACTTCCACATTCCTGTCGTTTTGTTCCGCAACAGGAACTGCCCGTGTGAAAGCAAGTGGAGCTGTCCCGATCTGTTCTCGTGCTGTTGCGCTCAGCGGCTTTGTACGTGTGAACGCTCCACAAAATTTGCTCCGGTGCAAATTTATATTGCAACAAAATACTCCGGAGCAGCGCCGAAATAAATCTGCCCGTGTGAACAGGGCTATTATGTGTATGGTCAGCTTCCTTTCGTTTTCCCTGGTATTCCATCTTCATGCCATTGAACATCAGTGGTTCCTTTCTTTTTCAGGGCATTCTAAATGGTTGTCCTGGCTGTAGCCATTTTAATGGCATGGCTCTGGTTGTTTTTTTTCTCAGCTTGGCAACTGCTTGTTGTTCATAGATGGATCTCAAGTTTACGTGTCGGTTTTCTTGTAACTGGGACTGATGGTGAGAAATACAGGCCAATTATGGGGATATTATCTGAGCATTTTTACTCGACCAGACACTGCGGAAACATGCATGAAAACAGACAATCGATCAACTTTTTCCTGCTCAATATTACAGTCATACCTCGGTTTTCGACCATAATCCGTTCCAGAAGGCTGTGCGAAAACCGATTTGTTCGAAAACCGAAACCACACTCTTTTAAAAAAAAATATTTATTGAACACGTCTGCTCACAATGAAACGCTACACGAGAAAGCGTCACTTCCTCATGTGAGGAAGGCGATAGGAGTCAAGTGGTGCCTTCAAGTGCGCTCAGTTTCGGTCGTAATTCGAGGCATACAAAACTCAAAATTTTTGTTCAAAAACCGATTTGGTCGAGAACAGAGACGTTCGAAAACCCAGGTTTGACTGTATTTTGCAAATTGAAGTAAATAGAAAGTAATAGTAAGAAGTAAAAAAATGACAGAACCTGCAGATAAACTCACAGATGAGGGAAGCAAAATAGATTACTTTCTGACTTTGCCTCAAATCCGTCACAGCAGTCACATACACAGACATTTTGAGGGCCAAAAATGGCATCCATGTGAGAGTTTGTCAGAGTCTCGGACGGTCGACAAAGGCTCGAACACAGGAACAAATTGTCATCCTCTGCTGGTAGGAGGTGCAGTTTTCAATGAAGTCACTCAGTGTGAGCTTCCTAACTGACAAAGCATTCTCTTGGTACCAGCACCAACATCCATAAACCAACAGAAACGTAGACATTTTAACAAGCGGTGTTTCCATGGACTGACACGTCTGTGACCTATAGCTCGTGACCCTTTCTCATGATGGAGCATACAAGTGCCGTATTTTCACGACCATTCGGCGCACCGTGTTGTTGGGCGCAGTCTCAGTAACGGGTGCTATTTCTGTGTTTGACGCATACACAAAACGCACTGTATTATTGGGCGCAGCCAGGCGTGGTAAACATACGCCAGCTTAAACATACGGCATGCATGCACGCACGCACACTAAAAACACGTTTTTAAAAAGGCAACGGAAGCAAAACTGAGTTCGGTTGTACTTAATTTAGCCATTTTACAATGTACTCACGTTTTTCTCTTCACCTCTTACACGCTCACCCTTCACTCATTGGCGACTGGTACCTGCTAGGCGCGTGCCTTTAGCGTCCTCTTACACGCCCACCCTTCACTCATTGGCGGACTTCCGCATGCCTGTCGTCACTCACGCCCGCCTTTTCTCTATATAAACAGCGTGTCGGCCAGAAGCGCTCTCAGTAAGGCTTTGGAACTCGGCTCATACACTAGACGCTCTGCATTATAAGGCGTCCTGTCCATTTTGGAGAAAATTTAAGACTTTTAATGGCGCATTATGGTCGTGAAAATATGGTACTCCCTTCCGTCCTAAGTTAAATCTTCCTTTCCAAGTTGTCAGATAACAGGCGCCAGTGTGTCTACTAGTCAAGGTTAAATCTTTCTCTCTGAGATGAGGAGCGCATGGTCAGGTACCATGCTCGGGTGCCTTGACCTCAAACTGACCCCTGATTGTCTGTGCTTCTAATGTGTGCAAAATATTCTGAACACAAGCACTTCGAGGTCAATCAAGCATGTAGCAAGATGAAACTTTAAAACATGACAACATTGTATTTTTCTATTCTAACAGAGTTCCCAGGTGAAAACCACAGCTGTCCAAGAAGAAAACAAAGTCTCGTCTCACATTTGCCAAAAGACATCTTGATAATTTTCAAAATGTTTGGAAAAACATTCTTTGGACTGATGAGTCAAAGTTTTTGGAAGATGGTCTGGGGCTGCCTGGCTTCCGCAGGACCAAGACAACTTGCTGTGATTGATGGGATTATGAATTCTGTTGTCTATTGAAAAATCTTGAAGGAGAACGTCCAACCAACATTTCACACCCTCAAATGCAAGCCCTCTTAGATCATGCAGCAGAACAATGATCCAAGACACACCAGCAAGTCCACCTCTAAATGGCTCATAAAAACCAAAATTAAGGTTTTGGAGTGGCTGTCGCTCAAAGTCTGTATATTAATCCGATTGAGATGCTGTGGTGTGACCTTGAAAGGGAAGTTCATGCTAGAAAACCCTCCAATATGGTGGAGTAGAAGCAATTCTGCAAACAAGAGTGGGCCAAAGTTCCCCCACAGCGATGTGAACAACTGATCACCAATTATCGCAAATGCTTGATTTCAAATGCAAGGCAAAACAATGCATACATCATGGGGGGCTGAGAGTTGCTTTTTTTGGACCAGTTTGCCTCAGATGACACTGCTGGAGGCATAAAGTCCTTCACAACTTAGTTCAAAGGATCATTGGGACAAACAAACCCTTCCACCACAATAAGTTGACAGCTCAGGGTTGAGCATTCAACAAATACATTTGCAAAAATCACATCTTTCAGATTTGCTCAGGATACGAGTAACGTAATAACTGTATCTTTAGGGAGTTGATATGGTCCTGCATCGCACACATAGTCGATGTGCATTTGCATTCCTCAGGTGTTCCTGGGGCCAAACGGTGAGGTGGAGGAATACGCCATAAGCTCCATTCACCACAACACAGCCATCAGTTCAGACCTTGTCTTGGATGAAGAGGAGCAGCATCTCTTCATCATGACCCATAACATGGTAAACACATCTGTTGTTGCAATATTCCATTTTTCAGATCTCCCTTGCCTCTTTAGCAAGACTAAGCCCAAAGAGAAAACCTTTGTGTGGGATGCTTTGGTTTCCAATTCAAATATACCCTTTCTCCTTTGGCAGCCTATTGTTGTCCTATCCTCATCACCGTTTCTTGTTTGTATTGTTTTAAAGTTTCTGTCATTCAAGAGTGCTTCTTGGGAGCCTATGATGGATGCTTTGCGTAGCTAAACTTAGAGGTGTTGTTCTGATTACAGCTGCAAAAGAGACCAGTAGCTGAATGCAAGCAGCACCCTGACTGTCACTCCTGCCTGCAGGCCCATGATCCCTACTGTGGCTGGTGTGTCCTAGACGGAAGGTAAGATGCACTACAGCAAACGTTACTAAAACGGTTCATTAACCAAATACAGTCCGCGAGCTACCGGTCAATCGCGATCAATGTTGTATTGGGCACGCCGGGTTAGACTATTGAGTCTCTTTCATAGACAAGTCACTTTGAAAAAATAAACTTGCAATTAACCGAGTCAGCCCAAAAATGTAGACACATCAGTAAAAGGAAAACATGCCTAAATATGTGAATAGCAAAATTATTCAGACATCGCAAAATTAATACAAGTCATCTTTAGCCTCGACCATTACAAAAGATGCTCAAAATGATTGCCATTAATTTCTAAACATTTAAGTGCACGGTGAATTGTTGGCCAAAGTGTCCAATATTTTACCGATGTGTGTATGCACTATTTTGGCTGACTTTTATGGATAAATGCAAGGTAATTTACAGAGGAGTTTTCCATATAAAACCTATACATTCAGAACACTTGCCCAAAAATGAAATACAGACCTGGCCTTTTCCACACAGATGTGTTTTGCAGTCAGAGTGTCGGCGCGGGAAACACCACGGCCAGTGGCTTTGGAGCTTTGACATGGAACAGCAGTGTCTGGCTATCCAAGAACTCAACCCATCAAACATCAGCAGGGAAGAAACCAGGACAGTAAGTGTGCAGATGAAAGGCGAGATGAAAATGCCATTCAATAAATCCATGTTGGATTTTACGATGATAAAGTCATAAAATTCTGATAAAAAGTTGAAATGAGTGTTTTTTTTAAAAATAATTCTGATTTGATGTAGCAAACCCAGGAAAAAGAGAGTCTCTTTAGTTCTTTCTTTGCAAAAGAGACAAACTGCTCAGAGGCCTTCTTTTTTTTCCTTGTTAAATTCCACACTGTGTCCATTAGATGAATACCACTTGGCCTGCTTTCTTCTGCTTGATGGCATCTCTCATAGACAGTCAAACTCCTCTTGTCAGGGGACTTGACTCAACTCGTATTGAGTCATACCCCTCCAAGTTTCACTGTCATTGCCCATATCTGTATTAAAGTCCCCCAGTAGAATGAGGTACTTCCTAGTGCCAGCGCTCTCCTGCACTCCCTCCAGCATTCGCTCCTAGGACTCTAAAAAGAGTAGGTACCGTACTCTGAACTGCTGTTTGGTGCAGAGGCACAAACAAACAGTCAAGGAGGCTACCGTCTCATCCACCAGCGTCCAATTTACAGGCACTAATCCAGGGGGCAAAAACAATGCCTTCACCTGTTCGGGCTTCACCACTCTCAACGGGACGGGTATCAGAGCCCAAGCTGTGTTTCAAGGCGAACGACCGTATTTCCGGACTATAAGTCGCAGTGTTTTTCATACTTTGCCCGGGGGTGCAACTTCTACTCTGGAGCGACTTGTGTGAAATTATTAATACATGGTATCATGTCACATGTTATTTTCACATTAAACCACAAGAGGGTACTCTAGGCCTGTGTTGATTCGTTCCACATTAGCGGTAACTAATAAAAACAACTGACGATGACGCTAACATAAGCAACGTAGAAGAGGAAGTGCCGCATGTTCTACCTGTGGGGTTGGCGGAGTTGTTTATAAGCGACACAGAGGATGAAGATTTCGTTGGATTTAGTGATTTGGAGTGACACTGATCGTTTGGTAAATTTGTTAGCATGTTCTTTATGCTACAGTGATCGGAATAACTCTTCATATGTTATGTGAACAACCCAGGCACGTTCTCAGTTCGTTGTTGATGCGTCATGTAACAATAGCATATCGTACACTTCTTCAGCCTGTTGTTCACTATTTTATTTTGTTTTAAACTGCCTTTCAAGATGACATGTCTGTTCTTGATGTTGGATTTTATCAAATACATTTCCCCTAAAAATGTGACTTATACTCCAGTGCGACTTTTATGTTTCTTTCTTCTTTATTGTGCATTTTATAGCTGGTGCGACTTACAATCAGGAGCGACTTATAGTCCGGAAAGTATGGTATAGAATATGTCGAGTCAGAACTTCTCAACCTCACACACCTGCTGGTGCTCTTTCCCTGACAGAGTGTTGACATTTCAAGCCCCTAGAGCCAAGATCCCAGCTCTCTTTAAGCCCCTATCCCACCGAGCAGCAAACATTTGCAAAGGCAGGGAATGTTGCGTTCCCGTCAGAGTTCATTCAAACATCGGCCCAACGGTCGCTTGATGTTCGCCAGACGTTCGCGTGTACTTTTCTTGCCACAAGGGAATTTTGACATTCATTTGTCAGCGTTGTTGTTTCAAATGGTAGGTGTTGTTGAACATAAATGGATGATGATACGAGATATTTCAAAAGCGATTAATACTTGACCTGCTCTCTCCATAGGTCTCTTTGTCAGTTCCAGGGCTTCCAGTGTTAGAAAAGGCTGAGTCCTATTCCTGTTTCTTCCAAGAGATCCACATCCCTGCCACAGTTACTGGAAGTGTGGTCACCTGTCGCTCTCCACACACCAGCCAAGTGCCTATGGTACCTGCTGGACAGGGTGAGGGTTTTTTTTTTATGCATGTGTAAAATCACATCTAAACCCGTCTGTTGGAATCGAGATATTTAATTAAAGCAGGTCAATGTTGTGTTTCATTATTGGTTTGAACTAGGGCTGAACCAGGTACTCGTCATAGACGAGTATCCATTACCAAAGAATGCCTTTTTGCAGAGTACGATCACGAAACGAATACAGCTCATCATATCCATAGTCGTGCCCATTGGGTAACTCCTCGTGTATTCATTCTTCACACTCTGTGATTGGCCAGTCCCACACAGTGACCCCACCCCCACCCTATACAGACTTGCTGCAGAAAGAAGAGACATTCATGCCTCGCTCTTTTACACACACAAAATGACTGATGATCCCATGGCACTTGCCTGGCTTGTCTCCAGTTCCTGTTGCTCAAATCAGGACTCAGTTATCCTCAGCTCACCTCTATTACAGTTTGGATGATATTTCAAGTTAGTCGGTAAACTAGTTTCATAATGCACGCGGTGCATTTGACAAGATAGAGCTGTAACTGGCTCGTTATGCCTCGGTCACTGCCTGTTTTTTTGTTTTATGGGTTTTTTTTTTAACCCCCATCCACTCACTTCTAATTTGGCTGGTGACATACCGTATTTTCCGCACGAAAAGACGCACTGGATTATGAGGCGCAACCTCAATGAATGGCTATTTTGTAAAAAAAAAAAAAAATCATATATTAGACACTTCGCATTAAAAGGCGCAATCTACAATGTGTCCACTAGATGGTGCTACCCTCCTCCATTCAACTCGAGAGGCGTCCGTTCAACTTGAGAGGCGTTCATGACCGCCTCTGAAAAATGTAAATTAACTTTTACTGGACTTAAATGAAACTACGAACATTTAAAATAATGTATCAAAAGAGAAAATCAAGCAAGGAACTCACAAAATACATTTTATATCCCCCCCTACAGGATTTATTTTGTGATTTCCTCATTGATTTTCTTCGTGGTTTCATTGAAGTAAGAATTAATTTACGTTTTTCGTAGGCGGCCATGAACACCTCTCGAGTGAAACGAAAGAAAGCACGGAGACAGACAAAGACGTACAGTACCTGTACTTGCTGAGACTGTGAAAACCATTAATAAAGTCTGCGTTAAAAAAATAAATAAATAAAACCATAACCACAGCTCTCATTTTTTCAACAAACACAGGTGTGTCTTTGTCCGTCTCCTTACCTTCTTTTCTTCCGGTCAACTTGAGAGTCGTTCATGGCCGCCTACGAAAAACGCATTGGCATTTCCTTTCTCATAGCTCCAACAGTATGATCAAATAAGATAAGAAAACCTTTAATAGTCTCACAATGGAGAAATTCCCACTTCACAGCAGCAAAGTTATGAGAGGAAGAAGTAGAAGAACAAAATAAATAGGAGCTGCTGGAAAGGCAGCCACTCTCGCGGCGCCATCTTGAAGTCAAAAAAACACAACAAGATGTCAGTCGTAGTTATTTATTCCTTTGTTGTGTATCACAAATGATGAAATCACAATATAAATTCTGTAGGGGGGGTAGAATTTATTTTGTGATATCCTCGCTTGCTTTTCGGTTTTGATGTATTATTTTCAATTTTTGTAGTTTCATTGAAGTAATCGTTAGTTTGGGTTTTTCGGAGGCGGTCTTGAACGCCTCTCGAGTCGAACGGAAGAAGGCACGGAGACAGACAAAGACGTACCTGTATTTATTGAGACTGTTTTAAAAACTGAACACCACAGCTCTCCTTTTTTCGGAGCCGCAACAAAAACGTATTTAATAACGCAGCGACACAGTTCACTGAACCAACAGCAAGTTATAACATTGGAAGCATGTCTCCAGGAAGGAGCCATCTTGGAGTCGACGTATTACCGTAATGACCATACAAAAGACGCACCGGATTTTAAGGCGCTCTGTGAGCTTTTAAGAAAATGGAAGACTTTTTGGTGCGCCCTCTTGTGCGGAAAATACGGTAAATAAATTTTGAAAGATTTGCTCATGTGACTGAACGAGGTGCTTTTGCGAAAAATACAAATGTTCATCTGGTCTCATAGTTAAAAATTCTAACCTTAAAATAGACTTTGATGCCACATGCGTTGTAAAAAGCCACAAAGGTAAAGACCAAAATGATGTCAAATTAGGCGAGTATCATGATGACATTCCTCAAAATTGGTACAGTATTCCCTTGCATGCGTTGGTTACCATTCAGATTTGATGCAGCTGAATACAAGCGCAGCATATCAAGAAAGACATCAACAAATGCATGAATGCTTTTCTTGCAGTCTAGAAACAAATGATAAAATAGAGTTAGTCCCACAGTGAGGGATATTTGCAACATTTCAGCAGCAATATAGGAAATTAAAAATTAGCTAAATAGAAGATCGAAAATGTAAGAGAAGATTTCATCAAGCCCATAAATATTTCAATATTTTTTGTTTTGACAGTTGCCATTTGTGAATGCAGATGGTGTACAATGTCGCTGTCCTTTAAATAGCTCAAGTAGAATGCAGTTTTGAAATGGTGATTTTATTGAGGGCGGAAATCAAACTATTCTAAGCGACCCATATGGGAAAAGTACTTGCCCTCAGTTGAAGACTAAATTGCTTAGCTGTGAATGGTTGTCTGTCAATAATGTGCCCTGCGATTGTCTGCCGACCAGTTCAGACTATACTCTGCCTTTCACTCCGAGTCAAGTGTGATATGCTCCATCCCACCTGTGACCCGTGTGATGACAAGCAGTGTAGAAACTGAATGGAAGCATTCACCGCACTGCAGATCATCTGTGATCATGCATACAACTTGTGCCAGTGGTCTCTGTTTTTTTCCCTCCACTGTATTTACGAGAAGATTCTCTACAAACCATTCAATGATTTTGACATTTCTATGATGAGACTGAACTGGACGACGCATTTCTCCTGTTTTTCTCTGATGGTAATTGTTTTGGGAAAGCCCATCTTTGTTCTCAATGCTCCAAAATGTAACTGTAACAGTGTAATTGGACTTTCTGAAGTAGGCTTAATCAACCAACTGATGTTCACTTTTTCAATGTTCTTCCTCTTATTTTTGGTCCTCACAGATTTTGTCACAGTTCTCTTGTCTCTTCGTTTTGGCAATGTCACGGTTGCAGAGAGGGATTTCACCTTTTATGACTGCATGGCTGTTAAGCAGCTTTCCGGGAGTATGCTGTGAGTACAATAACAGAATACTGTAATCACCTTTTGCCTCAACTCTCCTTGATTCATTTCCTGTGTATGGGATTTGCAAACAAACTTTACTCCCTGGGCGGTATAACTGAAAAGTATACCACAATATAAATATTTCATATGATTCGATATCAATATATATTGAATTGTATTTATTTTTACAATTGGAAATCAGGAAGGCCGTGATCGTGTCGTGGTTAGTTTCCTGCGTTGTGGCCACAGCAATCCTGGTTCAAACCCTGTTCATGGCATGTGCAAAGACCATACTTGACTTCTGGCCCGGTGGCCCAGTGGTTAGCGCGTTGACCTCACAGAGGGTTCGATTTCGGCTCCGGCCTTTCTGTGTGGAGTTTGCATGTTCGCCCCGAGCCTGCATGAGTTTTCTCCGGGTACTTCAGTTTCCTACAACATTCCAAAAACATGCATGGCAGGCTGATTGAACATTCCAAATTGTCCCGAGGTGTGAGTGTGAGTGCAGATGGTTGTTCGTCTCTGTGTGCCCTGCAATTGGCTGGCAACTGGCTCAGGGTGTCCCTCGCCAACTGCCCGAAGATGGCTGGGATGGGCTCAAGTAGCCCCCGTGACCCTTGTGAGAAAAAAAGCGGATCAGAAAATGGATGGATTGATGGAAATAAGGACCCGGAGAAAAAAAGGCTGAATTTAGATAATTTAAAAAAAATGAAATACAACGCAATTACGAAGCAGCCAAATAAACGGATCAATATAAAGGTTCAATAATTGTGTTTTTAAATATAATGTGCTCTGTAAGACTGGTCTTAAAAATGTTTCGCAATATGTGTTTCACAACAGTCAATATGGATATTTCTGCATTTTAAATAAGAAAAACAATAAACTGTTTTTGTGTATGTTGTAATGTCGTATAATGTACCAAATTGCTCCTCCAGCAGTGCACCGTAAATGCTTATTTGCAGAGTACGCTGCCTCAAAGCAGTAATGTTGGTAGTTACTGTACATTAACCTTCATTCAATGTTCATACAGTGTTTATGCTTCCTCTTAGGTTTATGTTTCTTCGTCGTTGCTTTAGCTTCTTCTTCATGTTTGGAGACGCTGCCTACAACATGCACAATGCAAGGGCTTGCGTTCTTCTATCGAACATTTTGAAGAAGGCATTTTCTATTAATATCGATGACATACTCTGACTTTAAAATGAATTCCCTCTCTGAGCATTTGTAGACTGATTCAAATCTTGTGCTGTTCCATCATCTGGACAACTTGTACTGCCACCTGTTATGGGTTTACGTTGGCAGGTAGCTTAACGGTTTCCATTGGGCACGTGCTCCATGTAATCCAGTGCCTCTTAAATATTTTCTGTTACACCCTCCTAGGATGAAGAAAATATCATCCCCCCCCCCACCCCAACTCTCCGCCGTGACACTGAATAGTATCATTTATGTATAAAATAGTTGTACGTGCCTAACCATGGTACCCTTGTTAACATTAAAGAAAAAAATAAATATAGGTCAACTTATAACAAAGCATAACATGATTAAACATTTTCTGCGTGGGTTTTCTCCAGATACTGACTCCAGTTTCCTCCCACATTCCAAAAACATGCATGGCAGGTTAACGGAACACTCTAAATTGTCCCTCGGTGTGAGTGTGAGCGCAAATGGTTGTTCGTCTGTGTTCCCTGCAATTGGCTGGCAACCAGTACAGTGTGTGCCCCTACCTCTGTCTGAAGACAGCTGCTATCAGCCCCACGAATGGCATCAAAAGCAACTGTATGGAAGTGCTTTCATGCAAAGACAAAAAGTTTCCTGGAGATGCAATTTTGGAAGCACAGATATGCTTGCACTAAAGCATGTTCTATATATGTATTACATCATGACATACAGTATCTGTGCTTTGTGCCCTTTCCATTTTCAGTTGCCGTGGCTGTGTTCTGAGCCGGTGGGGTTGTAATTGGTGTGTTCACCAGCACACATGTACCCACAACCCCATCTGTAAGGAGGGCGTGATCATCTATAATCAACATGTAAGTTACAGCATGGTACCAAGTGTCAGAATTGTAAAGCAGTAAGAAAAGAACATCACCCCGATAGTTTTCATTGCCATCTTTAATTCTTTATTTTTTTACTTTGTTTAATTTTATTTTTTTAATCTTCTGTTTGAAAGTAGAAGTGGTGAAATATTGTACGCAAGTTTGGTCAGCAGGATGTTAGAGAATGATAAGTTGTGTGAGAGGAGGAGAAAAAGTGTGTTGGTGTCAACCTGTAAAAACAAGAGTGACGTGTAGAGTTGTAGCAACTACAGGGGAATTTAGTTGGACCATAAAATAAATGTGGCAGAAAACTTTAATGTGGAGGTAGGACTTCAGCAAAGATCAGCTCTGAGCCCCCTCTTGTTGTCTTGCTCTGGTGTACAGAATAACAGATGAGGTTAGACATGAGTCTCCGTGGACTAGCATGTTTGGAGATGACGTTGTGATCTGCCTTGAGTGTAGGCGGTAGGTAGAAGAGAACCTGGAAGTGCACGAAGAGTCAAAAAATGAAGGTCAGTCACAACAAGAGAGTTTTATGTGTGAATGAAAGGGAGGTCTGAATGTCACTCACAGAAACAGACTATATTTTAAGTGTATGAATGAAATGGAGGTCAATCGAAAGGTGAAGTTACAAAGACGAGAGCTGAAGAAAGACAGAGTTCAAGCACTTGGGATCAACTTTTCAGAGCAATGGAGATTGTGCTCTCAAGAATGGTCAGGAATGCTTTACAGGATGGTAGTGCGGCTCGCCATGTATGGTTTGGAGACAGGAGCAATGACCAGAAAATATGAGACAGAGTTGAAGATGGTGAGATTTACTTTGGAAGTGATGAAGATGGAAAAGCTCAGGAATGAGCATCAGAGCGAAACAGACTGAAAGCGAGAGAGGCCAGTTTGTACTAGTTGTAAGAGTTTGGATGTGCAGAAGAGGGACAATGGTTACATATTAAAGGAAGCAGAATATGAAGCTGCCGGATAGTGGCAATAAGTTCGACCAAAGAAGAGATTGGCAGTATGGATGTGGTGAGGGAAGACTTGCGGAAACTGGAATTAGAGCAGAAGCTGCAGAAGACAGGCAGAGATGGGAGTAAGCCAAAAGCAAAAGAAGAGGATAAACTATAAACTGTAGTAGTGTGTAGGCAGATTCGAGTTATCTGTGTGTTTAGTTGGTTACATTTTTGTTGTTTTGTCTGTTGGTTTTATTTTTGTCTCATTTTCTCTCCATTGTCCTAACCTCCCACAAACCCCCACCAACCAATCCGCCGCAGTTTACACTGCCCACCTCAGCTCCTGCCACTACCAAAACCCTAAAAGTTTTCACAACTCCCACGCCCACCACCCCCACCACCTCCACCACCACCACGTTGGCCACAGCTACTGTGACACCCATCACAGTCATTACGACAACAGCAGCAACAACTCTTGCCACAACTTTTATGGCTCCTGTTGCTGCACTGACCACTCAGGCGCCGACCTCCCCACTAGCACCTGTCACCTCACACCCCATTGTCCCTCAGATGATGACCACAGGCACCACACCTCAGCCTTCGAGTCCCGTGGCAAGCACCAAACCTGCACCGATCACATTTACACCCCGAGACACAACCACTCGAGAGGAAGAAGCTCCAGATGCAGATGAGATGATGTCCATCGCACATACAGACCTGGAGAGTGCTGATGTTACGCCAAGTGCAGAATTATTGCCAGTGACTGTTGATGAGGATCTAAAGCCCATAATGCCTCTGGTCATCCCACCTCCTGACTCTGACTTCTTGGAGGTGATGACAGAGTCGACCCACACTGACACCCAGGAACTTGGCGGGACACTAAGATGGGTGGAACCACTCACCCCAACATCATCTGGCTACCCGCTGCCTACGCCCTTTCCAATGGACGAACCGACCAACTCTGACTCTTCCGTCTCACTGGATCTGACCCCAGCACCAACCCCAGTACCACCCCAAGTCTCTCAAACTCAGTCTCAAAGCAGGGATCCTGATGTGCTCCGGCCGAAGGAGGAAGATGGCATCCCCGCTGATGGGACTGTCCTTGCAGAAAACGACACTGCAACTTTTTCAGCTGCCACCGTGCTTTCAGGTGATGGTGAAGTTGAGAATGCGTCCCCAGTTTATCCCCACTTGGTGGATACTGAACTGGACTACCAATATGATCCTGCTGACAGCTTCCTCCCGGTGAGTTGAGACACTGTCGCCCAGCTCTCCGTTGTATTACTCCTAATCTTAATTGGGCCCCAACAGCCACCCCCTTTCTCAGCTCCCTATTGGACTTTGTCCTTCAACTGTAGGACTTTGTAAACCATCCTTGAGATCATTTCTTAATCTTTTGACACCTCTTTTAATTTTTTTCTGAGTTTTTACATTTTATTGACAGATTGAGTTTGACCTGATTGTTTCTCCGATGTTTGTGTATTCATTTCTAATTCTTACTAATTAATGGGAGTAGAAGTTATTTATTTATTTGGGGATGCGGGTAGTTATGCTTTGATCAACTGACGTGCAAGACCCAAGGAATTAGTGTTTTTGGTGATGTGCCTGTTTTGAGCAACAGGGGGATGAGGGATCCTATGTCAGCTGGGGTTCTTCAGCTTGCCCTTGTGTGGAGAAGGTCCAGGGTTCATCGTTGCTCCCTGTCAGAGTGGAGAGGAAAATCACTCTACTCGCCCGCAACCTACATCTATATCAGGTACCACAGAACTAACACACTCACATGCATGTGCCCACATGTACGTGCACACACACACACACACACAAAACACACACACACACAAATACAAACATGCACAATCTCTGTGGTCTCTATCAAGCAGGATTACCCTTGCCGGTAATCCTTCACCTAAACAAGTCTTTTGTTTCTGCAGGATACAGAGATGGACTATCAGTGTGTGTTGGTCATTGAAGGGCAAACTGTGGTGGTGGATGCCTATGTGGAGACTGATGACATGAATCCATTCAAATTTGACATCACCTGTCAACTACACCAGGTTTGTTGTTAAATCATGGATATAAAAAGTCTAGACACTCTTATTGAACTGCCAGGTTTTTGAGACATTAATAAATAAGACCAAGATAAATCATTGCAAAACTTTTTCCACCTTTAAAATGAACTACTGCGATTGGCTGGCAACCGGTTCAGGATGTCCCCGCCTACAGTTGGGATAGGCTCTAGCACCCCCCGGAACCCTTGTGAGGATAAAGCGGATCGGAAAATGGATGGATGGATAGATCAAATTAACTATAACCCGTCAGAATTGATGTTTAACGCTTGAAGTTGACTAATCACTAGTCACTTCTTTCTTGAAGTCTTTAGATTCATCAATATACGTTCAACTTTGAATGCTTGCTACCACCGGCGCTCTGTGGCGCTGCGAAATGTCCAGCATAACCTGTTAACATGATAGGCTGTCCACTGTAATAACTGCTGTCCCTGAAGGGTTAATAACATAAGAACAGTAAAAAGCACAAAACATCAAAACAAAACCGAAAAAAGAAAATGGGTTTCGGTCAAATGCTAAAGATTGGGGGGGGGCCTTGCCCAAAGTTTAGCAAGTGGTCATTCCAACAAGAGGGACCGGCAATGAAAAAGGCTTGATCAGCTCTGTGACTTTGCTTAGTCATCCGTAACACCAGTAGCATTTGGTCCACTGACCTGAGGCACTCGGCAGGTGCGTACGAGTGAAGAAGCTCAGATAAGTCATCTTGGACGAGATCGCATAAAGATTTGAAAACAAATAAAAGAATGTTAAAAAGAACTCACCATTTTACAGAGAACCAGTGAAGGGATGTCAAAGTTGGAGTTACAATATGTGCCCCCTCCTACGAGGAGCACCAGTTAGAAGACGAGCAGCAGCATTTTGGAACAACTGGAGACACAGAGTATTGGCTGACTCCAAAATAAAGTGAATTACAATAAACAAGTAGGAAGTAGCATTGTTGACTGTTTTATGTTCATAGTTAAAAAAAAAAAAATTCTTGATAGAAGGCCTTTTCCATGGACGTATTGTCCCTTTTCTGAACAATGATCATATTAAAGTCTTCAGACTGAAGCATATACCACACTATATTGCGTTTCTGGTTCATATTACACTGGAATATGAGCTTGAAGCAATATCATCCATCCCTACTTCAAGTGTGTGTTTTTGCTAAATGTAGCTGGGTTTGGATTTTTTTTCTTTTGTAAGTTTGTTTTTACGTTTTTTCTTTCTACCCCTCAATTTTGCTACTGTAGACTGTAAATTTCCCCATTGTGGGACAAATAAAGGATATCTTATATCTTATCTTAAGGCTTCCATAGCCAGTTTTCTTTCCTTTGATGCTGTGGAAGCTCCTCTGCGGACCATATTTTGTGCTGTGAGATGTGACCACAAAAACGTAAAGAAATGTCAACTTGAACAGCTGTATTTTATTTGGGGTTAATCACAGCCACTTTAAGACAATATTAGATTAGATAGTACCCATTTACAGAGGTACAGTGTTTTTTATTGCCATTATGACCATCATTTTTTCTTTCCTCAAGTATCAGTAGTAGTTGTGCTTTTTGATATCTAGCCATATAATGTGGAATAATAACAGAAGACAAAAAAATATATTTTTCCTACCCTGTGATTTCCATCCATCTTCCAAACCGCTTGATCCTCACTAGGGTCGCTGGACCCTATCCCAGCCGTCTTCGGCAGTAGGCGGGGGACACCCTGAATCGGTTGCCAGCCAATCGCAGGGCACACAGAGACAAACAACCATCCGCACTCACACTCACACCTAGGGACAATTTGGAGTGTTCAATCAGCCTGCCATGCATGTTTTTGGAATGTGGGAGGAAACCGGAGCACCCGGAGAAAACCCACGCAAGCCCGGGGAGAACATGCAAACTCCACACAGGGAGGCCGGAGCTGGAATCGAACCCGGTACCTCTGCACTGTGAAGCCGGCGTGCTAACCACTGGCCTACCGGGCCGCCCTCCAGTGATTTCCGACTTCCTTCAATTCATTAATTTTTCTTAGTTGTCAGTAGACTACACAACCTCAATCAATACCTGGTCATTTTTTCCAGCTGCTTTCTTCTCCCCAATGACATTAGCAAAGTCATTTGTCACTCTGATTTTCATTTACCCGAATGCTTTTGCAACCAATAGCCACAGAGAAGCCAGTCCAAACTATTTTGACTACTTTTATTACAGTTAATGAAAGACTGACTCTGCCACATAACCGGTAATTGTGATCACAAATCACTGGAGTCTGGTGTCCCGCCCGCTTGTGTAACACAAAAATGCATGAGTTCAGTTCCACATGCATGGGATCCATATTAACCAAGATTTACGACGATGCCTTTCACCCAATGCAGATCCTCGGAAAATGCCAGCAGTGATCATATCACTAGATTAGATTGTTGTCTCGTTTGGCTTTGGCTTGCTATCACAGACATTTTGTGATCATTAAAACCCTGGGATTGATAAAGTTTATGTTGAACATGAGGGTGTAAAAAAATCCCAAACTAAATTTTAGGTGCTAATTATATGTGTCACAGGCCAAATGGTCATTATGGATTTCCTTCGAGGACCGTTATGACTGTGAAAACCATATAAATGTACAAAACCTCAACACATTATTACATATTACAAAGTTGCCTCCTCACTAGATTTTCATACAGTAGTGGTGCAATGATACATTTTTGGACCAATATGATACGTATCAGGCTTAATGGTTTGACACAAAGTGATATATTGCTTTTTTGGAATGATACAATTCAACACGATAAAGGTGATTTTGATAACAATATTTCAATACGGTAACAAATCTTCTGAACAGAAACCTATACTAATTGCGTAACTCCAAGTAAACACAATAGAATGCCGTGCACTTCGAGAGTATTGGTTCGCTCCAGTTACATTGTACAAATAGTCGATGAAAGTTAATGCATCTATCAACGGACACGGTGTAACGGCTTCTGCAAATAAGCATTTGCAACACTGCTTGAGCAAAGAGCATGGATGTAAACAACATTGCACACTACTAGGGCTGCACCTACTGTTTATTTCAACAATCAGTTCATGAGTCAATTATTTTTTTGTCAATTATTTAGTTTGTGGTTTGTTTTTTTTTATTTGCACTCTTTAAATACCTTCTGTATTTTCAAATTGACAGGATAGAGGAGTGCACAAACAGGATGTTGCATGAACATCCCAGAGGTCGTAAATTATGATTGATATACCGTAGTTTTTTAAACTCTATGACTATGTTGATATCAAAAACCTTGATCATTTGTCACGGATCACTGCACGCACGTTCAACTGCCTGCCAAATAACCCTTATTTCAGAACAGTAACACATAATCTTATTCATTCAATTATTACCATCGCTATAGTAAGTGCAAGTTAATTTTATTTATATAGCACATTTCAACACAGCTTCGTCCAACCAAGGGCAAAAAACAAAACTCATCTGACCATTGGTTTTTCTGCAGTGGATTTTCTTTGTGGTTGGCTGCGCACATTTGCTTGTGACGTCCTTGCGCCCTCTTCCAGCTTTGTAGCGTGTGGAATTTCATTATAAAGATAAGAAACTTTATTTGTCTCACAATGGAGAAAGGCTACCGTTGCCGTGTTTCGCCAACGTGTTGCCTTGATGTCCCGCAATGACTACCGTCAAATACCTGTATGTCAGGTTTTTTTTACTAATTTTGCTAGCTTGTAGGTTTAATATAAGCGTTATGCGACTGAGCTTTGAAACGCGTGGAGTCCGTCATAATTGGCGGTAACAGAGACAATCCGGTCACTTTTGAAAATGTACAATTTTTCAACCTCAGATGACAAACAGGAAGCACTGTAAGAGAAGTACGGGCATTTTTTAAAAAATCTTTCAGCGATGCAGCTCGATACTGATCTGCTGCCCTGTGGTTGGGACCACCACTGTACTGTAGTAGAATTCGCAAGTAATTTTTTACTGCAATGTAGGAGGCAAATGCACTTTACTTGTTCTCATCTACATTCAAGGGGATCTCATGGAGTTGCACGGTAGTAAAATAGTACATCTTTTTCAAAGACCGTACATCATGTTCACTACATTTTGTCCAAAATGGGTGTGTATTCCCTTTGCCTTTGTGCAAATAAGAGGCAAATTTTTGGCACTCCCAGGTTTATCTTATCGTGAAACTGACAAAACAATGGATTAAACAATGAGTGTCTTCCACCCACTCCCACCCCCTGTAAAAATATAAATAAAATAAAAAATCGCCCTTCAAAAGCATTTTTTTTTGTCTGTACTCAGCTATTATATGGTCCTGATTTGTTCGTGTTTCCCTGAAAAAATAGTGAAGTGTTATCCGCATAGTAATTTGTTAGATCGGGATGCCTTGTGTTCAGACAATTATTTTTAACATTTTCATGATTTTATCTTGCTAACAGTTTCAGCAGTTATAAACTTTGCTGCTTACCAAGAATCATGACGGCCCGTTAGTGGATTTGCCCCAAAACGGGTTCAGACAAGGGACAAGGAAATGGTCGTAAATAAAAATAAATACAGCCAAACCTCGGTTTTCGTCCATAATCCGTTCCAGACGGCTGTTCGAAAACCGATTCTTCGAAAACTGAATTGTTCTAAAACCGAAACCATGTTTCCCATTGGAATCAATGTAAAGAAATGTAATCCATTCCAAGTCACGAAAACAACTATTTATTTTACAATTTGACACCATAAACTGTACACATGTAATGAGAGAGCAGGTAATATGTAAAATACTGTACAAACAAACTGTAATATGTTTTATTTTCACCAATTTTAACTAGCATTGTAACATAAAAATTGAAGGAACATCTCTCTCTCTCTCTCGCTTTCTGTCGTGGGGTGTGCGCCTATCCCAGCTGTCATCAGGCAGATGGTCTTTCGTTTTTAAGATGCTGCCGATGGTGGATTTCAGAATCCCGAACTCCTTAGCCAACACAGACACACGCACACCTGACTCATATTTCGCGATCAAATCCTTCTTAAATGACGAATATGAACAATACAAAAACATCTGCTCACAATGGACGCTACACGAGGAAGCGAAGCCGAGAGGAGTGAAGTGACGCATTCAAGTGCGCTCTGTTTGTTCGAGAACCGAAATTTGTTCGTCATCCGAGGCATAAAAAAAACTATAAATTTTTGGTCGAAAACCGAATTGGTCGAAAACCGAGACGTTCGAAAACCGAGGTTTGACTGTATGTTTAACCCACTGTCATGCTTTGTATAAAAGTGGGTTCTCCAGGCATATCTTTTTTGGTACAGAGCCTTTTCACAACACTCTCACCTCGGAGACACTCAGTAAATATCAGAGATGATCGGCACATATGTCTTTTTCCTTCGTTCCTTCGTTTTTGTGAGGTCACACAAGAGGCTTTGGTCTCACGTCAAGCTGCACTTCACTCGTTTGCAGGCTATATCTTGGCATTGTCCCTGCTCCGAGATATGAGAGCAAGCCCTCTTTGAATTGGAAAACTCCTTTAATCTTGTGAACACACACAGCCTAGGGTTAAGGGCTAAAACAAGGACTAAAGGAGTACAATTGGCATTGGCTCTTAAATGTATTGGCAGCATAATGCTTATTAGCCCATAAAAACATAAAAATAAAATAACCGTATAATTGTTTAACCTGCAGGGTTTCAAGCGGGAGAAAAAGTAACTGCTGAAATTACTGTATGTTAACAAAACTCTTTTGAAGCGATTTGGTGGAGCACATTTTGGGGTAAAATCTTTTCAAATTTCAGAAAAGATCGAGCCCATTTAGCAAGGGACATGAAGTAGACACACTACAGTATTTGATTTTAGTGGGCCACTTAAAGTGATGTCACAGAGTAGATCTGGTCCCTGGACCTTGAATTTAACACTTGTGCTAAAACCATGTTGCTTTTCTAGTACACGTATTCTGCTCCCGTGGAGGAATATCAAGCTTTGGTGTATGTGAAGAGGAGGGACACATTTCACGTCGACAGCTCTCCTGATCTCTATGGTAATTTGTTGTCCTCTTTTCTATTGTCTTCACACGGTCTCTTTATGGCATGAACTTTTAACAGTGAACCAAAAATCCATGACTGCCACTCTTGTGTGCTTGTCAATGTTCAGTGACTCTATACAACTGCTCGGTGGGCCGCACTGACTGCAGTCGCTGCCACACAGCAGACCACAAGTATGGTTGTGTGTGGTGTGGAGATGCACAGGCCAGTTGTTTATATTCTGGTTTATGTGTTGAACCTGTGCAGCAGATATGCCCTGCTCCGGTCATTCATTCTGTGAGTACTTCCATTTATTTCCTTACAGTTTACAAGTTTTTGCCAAATGTTATGTCCATTTTTGAAGTAACAATGATTATTCTATTTCAAGAAACTTTTCATTCTACTTCCTTCAGATTGAGCCACTTTCCGGCTTGCTTGAAGGTGGCACTCTGGTGACCATAACAGGCTCCAACCTGGGCCAAAAAGCAGAAGACATCCTCAATTCTGTGTCAGTGGCTGGTGTGCCCTGCATGGTCGTAACCAGTCTCTATGAAGTCTCCTCCAGGTACAAAAGTGTTCAGTGAATGATTGCTTCATTTGGTGTGTGTTCAGTCTTTTAAAATGGAGAGAAAACTCAAGAAATAAAGGGGGGGGGGGGTCTCCTATTGATATGAACATGTGCGGATACGAGACACCCTTTTAATAATAATAATAATAATAATAATACATTTCATTTATAAGCGCCTTTCAAGACACCCAAGGACACTTTACAATAACAAAAGACATTAAACTAGTGTGGGCTAATTTGTGTGAATAGCAGAATTAAGATAAGATAAGATATCCTGAGTTTGTCCCACACTGGGGACATTTACAGTCTACAGCAGCAAAATTGGGGGTAGAAAGAAGAAAAACAAACTATTTGCATTGACAAAATAAATGTTTCAGTTTCAATGTACACAGTTCAATTAAGTGCAATATAAGTATAGATGTAGATAAGGTGGCTGTGCTATTTACAATTGTTTTTCACGTAATGTTATTTTTATTCAGCAGCCTGACAGCAGTCAGTAGGAACGAGCGGCGGTATCTCTCCTTCTTGCAGCGTGGGTGTAACAGTCTCTGGTTGAAGGAGCTATCCAGTGCTGTCAGGGCAGGCCGGAGGGGGTGGGAGGGACTGTCCATCATAGCTTTTAGCTTAGCTAGCAACACAACAAGGAGGTCAACACATTGTGTTGCATACAGTTGCATGCTACGATGTACAATCACAATATGGGATCTGTGAATAACATTTAACAGCTAAAAATAGTTTGGGGTATGTTTGTTTTTTTTTTTTAATTGATGGCGCATTTACCAAATTTCAGTGGCCATGCATTGCCTTTCATGGGAATGTCGCCCCTGCCACCATGGCCGCCTCGTAGGCTGGCGGGTTAGCCGGACTGCTCCAGCTTGCTGGTGTATTAATGCTTCTCTTCATATCTGTGCAGGAGAATCTCAAAGTCGAAACATGACATTTGTCTTGTAGCTTACATTAATCACCTCACAACTCAGGGCTAAGACGCCACACAGAGGAACCTACTGTTGTGTTACCTCAGTCTATTCACAAAGCAACATGCAATCCTTGTGTTTATTATTATATTTCGAGAAACACCACAGTTTTCATGCAGCTCATACCATATTATTTTGTTGTATTATTTCCGCCACACCTTAAATGCCGGTCTGTGAGACAATGTGCAAAGTATCAAGCAGAGCTAAAGTGATCAGTGATAGAATACAATACTATAACAGTTGTACAGTTGGTGCAGAAAATCATTGACCCATTTTAAACTGACCAATAGCAGTATTTGTAGGACAAGAAGTGTGCAATTGTGCAGATGTCCTTGAGCACTTTGAGGTGTCTGGTGCGGTGGAGTATACGTCAGTGACTGTTTAGGGAGTTAATGGCTAGAGGGAAGAAGCTGTGTCTGCTGGATTTGGTGCGCATGGATCGTGTCACTTTATTTATTGTATTACCTGAAGAGATATTGGTGATAGAAACGTGAAGTTTGTTTTTGTTTCTGTAGTTCAGTTGAACTATAAGTACTATAAATGTGCTGCTGTAAAAAAAGAAAAATAAATAAATCTGACTCGGACAGCGTCAAGGCATAATCTGAATCCCCTTCAAGAGCTGAGGTGCACATGCACAGCTGGTTGGCCAACTTCAATCACTAACTAAGGCAACAACACTAGGTCAAAATACAAAAGTCATCCCTGCACAATCTGAAGTACGCATTCTTAAAAAGCTAATATAATACCCATGAAAAATATTCATAAAACTTTATTGCCTTCCTCCGGTAGGATGGTTAGGTGGGTGGGTCGGTACATGGATGGATGGATGGATGCATAAAATGGATAGACTGACAGAGAGGGGCACTTGACCCTATTTTTCCGGTCCGTCCTCAGTCTGCAACCTGGGCACCATTCTGTCATCGCCCTTCTGTCCTTATTCATAAAAAAATTGTCCTCTGACCTTACATTCCAAACGTCCACACACGACACCATGGGAGAGAGGCTTACGGCAGATGTTTCATAATTCATAAACATTATTTAAAGCTCATTAGCTGTGTTCGGCTCCCTGCTGCTTCTCCTCCCCAAACTGCCCCTTGGAAGTGGGGCACCCTGTTCTACCTATCCTGGGCCAGGTTTACGGGTTTGTTTGGTGATGATATTTCAAGTTGGAAAACCTTCAAATGATGTGATGTGAGGAGGAAACACCTGGTAAAAACACATTTCAGTGCCTGTACTAATTTACTTGAGAATTTTTTTTTTTACCAATGTTGTTTTTACACAAGTGATTGCACTTGCACTCAAGTACAAAACTACAAATCCCCTTTTCCCATCTTTGATGATGCTGTCTTGCAGGATTGTTTGCAGAACCAAAGCTAGTAAAGGAGAGAAGTTGGGACATGTGTCTGTTGAAGTGAGCGGTGGAGAGCTTGGCGTGTCCAAACAAATGTTCAGCTTTCAGGTAATGAGAATTTTTTTTTTTTTTAATGTACAGCAAATGCTCTGTTTAATGCATCCCTGCCGAGTCATAGGCAGGGACCAATCCCCTGCCCTTGGTCAAAGAATTTCCAAAAAATTACATTTTTTGGGTGGGGTAAAATTATTGCATTCTTCAGGAGAGTGTTTTTATTACATGTCAGCTGAACAGTGGTCCAAGTTGGAATGAAAGCAGGGACCTTCTACAATGGCACTGATTACCGTAATTTCCGGACTATAGAGCGCACCTGATTATAAGCCGCACCCACTACATTTTTAAAGGGAAAAACATTTTGTACAAAGTATAAGCCGCACCTGTCTATAAGCCGCAGGTGCCCATATTGTGTCACATATTTACATAGTACACAGGCGGCCGTGAGAAAAATCTTGATATCGCCTGTGAGAAAAATCTTTATATAAGCCGCTTCATTAAGTAAGCCGCAGAGTTGAAAGCGTGTGACAAAAGCCGCGGCTTAAAGTCCGGAAATTACGGTATATATTATATATTCAAATCGGTGATGAAATCAGTCAATGCTGAGCTCATTCTTCTTTTTCGAAAAAACTAGAATAATAATCATTTTTCCATATCACGTCTGAACCTGCAGGATCCATTTGTGATGGGAGTGTTGCCTCAAAGAGGTCCGAAAGCTGGTGGAACAACTCTGACAATCATTGGCCGAAACCTTTTGACAGGCCGTCCTTCTAACCTCTCCGTCACCGTGGGTGGAGTGCCCTGTGACATGTGAGCGGTTTAAAAAGTTCTTAGTGATACAGGGTTTGACATTAACGGTGGCCCGATGGCCTGAAGTTCAATCACGGTGGTGCGACTGGGGCACCAGTACAAATTTTTAGGGCCTGACCAATGAATTGGCCTATTATTCTTATGTTCAAGTATTCTAACCATTTACAACAGTTGCAGGGTTCTCATGTTTGCCTAATTAGCTAATGCATGTATCATTCTGACATGCAATGTTCCCTCTAAGGTGCGTGCATGAGCAATTGCGCACTTCTCTCACCCTATTAGTGCACACGTTGACAATGGCGCACACACATTTATTTTCTCATTCCTTCATTTCCACCCCACTTTAATCTACAAACAGGACACCACACTATTCCCACTCCCATTACAGTTTCAGTAGTGCGACCGAGGGTGCGTGCTCGGTTGTTCTACGGTAGTTTGATTGACACACATTCAACAGAGACGACGCGCAGAAGTCCAATTATTGACATAGTTAAAGAGGCACTTGAATGAGGCCCTATCGTGCATTTCAAAAGTCAGGAGGCTCTGAATTTTTGTGTTTTATTAAATGTTGTATGTGTTCCATTGTTTAATGATTGGACAATGTGGGACCAGAGTCATCCAGATTGGCTTCATTAATTATGCTTAAAATAACTTTTGTGCGAATATAAAAGTAACAAACATGGGCCAATTTGATTAATTTGGATTCAGTGATATGTTCTATTTTGATATAAAGGAGATTTGAATTCCTACATACAAACAGACTGTACATACAAACACATCTCACATAACACATATGTCATACTGGTTTAGCCGCTGTGTGCATGTCTGATGTTACTCACCGTGGACCAAGGAATGCTTAGGGAAGTTTGTGTGAATCCTCGGACGCATAGAAAATGAGAGGGAAGATTGATGACATGTATCAAATGATTAGATTAGATTAATAATAATAATAATAATAATAATACATTTTATTTATAAGCGCCTTTCAAAACACCCAAGGACACTTTACAATCAGGAACAAGAAAATAAGATTACAAGGCTACTGATACCGTATTTCCACCATCATTAAAGGAATTGACCTCGAGCTCATCATTTTACACACAACCACAAATCACGGTTTGTTTAAAAAAACCCCAACAACAACAGTGCATCATAATTATGATGGTTAAATATGACACATTCAACCCCGAATAACACAGAAACGTGACAAGGATTAACATTCTTATAGCTTCCGTCTATCAATCTAATTTTCTAATCTGTTTATTCTAACAAGGGCGTGCTGGAGCCTATCCCAGCTGTCTTAAATAAATAAAAATCAAGAATGCATGTTCTGTACTTGTAGCAGACATTTTGTTGTTGGAAAAATAATTGAAGTGAAGCAAAAATCAGTCTAGAAATGACCTAGTTATGATTTATTGAATTTAACCTCAAATATTTCCTCAAAATGTACCTGATCCAACTGTCTTTTCTTTCATTTGAATATTTTCAAGTGTCAAATTTTTGGAATGATCTATATAAAAAATTACACATACATGGGCACCGACTAAAAAAGGTGTTTAAAAATATATTTACAGGGCCAGTGCTGGCTCTGGCAGAACCCTGTCGAGCCACCACCCAAAAAGGCTTAATGTAGAATGTATAGTTGCTAATTACTTTCCCCCAAAAATAATTGAATTTGAAATTTAACCTACTTAATTAACAATTCATAATGCGATACCAGAGAAAGTAATTATTGTGTTACTTGTTTGAAAAAAATGAAATATGTCAGAATTTTTTGATCGGGGTTTTAGATGGGTACGTTATTCAGTATATTTATTTTACTTTAAACTACAGGGTGTCCAAAAATGATCTTTACCATTTCAAATACATATTAAAAATGCAATTGATGAGATATTTTACTCAGATTTGTTCTATTGTATTCATCGTTTATAAAAGTTTTTTTTAAACCTCTTTTAATACATTTACACCATTAGTTGCACGAAGCACATCAAGACGGTACTCGATTTCTTGCCCTGTTCGCTGTAGCATACCCTCATCAATTGTGGCAAAGGCATCAGTCATCCTTTGCTTTAGGTCAGTAATGTCCCTTATCTTTGTTCGATACGCGATATCTTTAACATAGCCCCATAGAAAGAAGTCCAGGGGAGTGATATCTGGTGAACGTGGCGGCCAAGGAATTGGTCCATCCCTCCTAATGGAAATGTTTGATTGAAGAACCCACGAACATGCAGCCCCCAATCTGGTAGTGCACCATCTTGCTGAAAAATGATGGTTGGTCATTCACTTCTGGTGCCACATATTCAGTTAACTCATTCACTCCCAAAGACGTTTTTAAACGTCTTTTCAGACTTGGTCCAGAATTGGCTGGTGCTGAATGAGTTAAAAGGTCAAGGTAAACATTTGCAGAAATTGATGTCTCGTTGAAGAAAAATGGACCAATTATTCAATTACACATGATCCCACACCACAAATGCAATGTGATTAAAAAAAAAACCTAATAAACACTGAATACAATAGAACAAATCTGAATAAAATATCTAATCAATTGCATTTTTAATACATTTTTGAAATGGTAAAGAGACTTTATGGACACCCTGTATTACCTGTAGACATACTATAGCCATCCCAAATAAAGTGTTTTCTTCACTACGGTTGTACTACTAAAAGTTTTAACAGTAGGTGCTTTAAATTTAATGTCATTCTGTAAAAAATAAATGTTCACAGCTTCGTAACATTGGAAACACGCAGCCAAAAATGCTCAGTTTACATTCACTCTGATCGCAATATTAGGCTAGTATGACTATATTTCCCATGGTTCTTAGACATGGAAATAAGTAGTTCTGACGCAAACATGGACACCTTCTAGCGACTAGAAGTGGATGAGAATGTAAACATAATTGAAAGGAATTTGAATTTCAGATGACCAACATCCATCCACACATAAGGCATATTCATTTTTGGGAAAGTTGAAGGATTTTGAGTGCACCCTAGTGTCCGAAAATACAGTAGAATACCAGTTACTAAAAAAAAATAAAAAAGTACTGTATTTTCTGCACTATAAGGCGCACCTAAAAGCGTTCAATTTTCTCAAAAGCCAACAGTTCGCCCTATAATCCGCCGAATATAAAGAGACTGGAACTCGCTTTACATTCCACATTGAGCTGTTTCCCTGTTAGTGTTCCTATAACATCTAGTGGTGATTATTAGCAGGAACCAATTGTAACCTAAGAGGGTTCTGCCCGAAACTAATTGACATATGCATTCGCCAACACACACTCAAACAGACAATTACTTTGTGAGCTCTGCGCAGCCATTATGAAACGAAAATAATCCTAAAAGAAAAGTTAACTACTGACTCAATGAATGAAGAATGTCACGTTGCGTGGTGGTGGTGGACCCCAAAGAGCAGGCAGGAGAGAGGAGCAGGGTGTACTTGACGAATTGTATTTAATAAAACACAGAAAACTAAGTCCAAAACAAAGTCCAAAGTATCAAACAAAACACATGACTGAAGATAAAAACTCAACAACAGAAACATGACCGAAACAAACCTGATAGCAGCAGACAAACGGCAACAAACAAACATGACAGTAGCCAAAAAGCAACAATGACCCGACACTGACTGCTCGGGGTAGGAGTCCTTTTAAAGCACTAATTGCCAAATGAGCAACAGGTGTGCAGCTGCAGGGGGAGCCCAGCAGTGCCACCTGTTGGTCCCAAACCCAATCATGACAAAGAAGGAGACAAGCAAGACCTGTAAAGATATTTAGCTCCTTGTAGATGTGAGCCCACGAGGCTTGTGTGCCTTTTTGCTGAATCAATTGTCTTTCTAACCTTTGTCTTTCATTTATTGTTTTGTAATGCCATTTGGATTTCATTTGTTTCATGTCCATGTTTGTGACCAGTTCTAATGGCTTTGTTATACAGCTGCAGCAGTTTTGAAGGCTCTGTATAAATAAAGTATTGTATTATATTCCAGTAGCATAGCGCCCTCCAGTGGATCCATAGCGCAACCGCAGCCACATTGCAGTTTCTATCTGCCTTATAATGCAGTGCGCTCTATATATAAAAGCAGTTTTAAAATAGGCCATGAATTGAAGGGGCACCTTATAATCCGAAGCGCTTTATAGTGCAGATAATACGGTACTTATAATATTTATAATATTGTTGCTCCCATCCTTGTATGTGAGGCACACACAAATATGCAGTTGTAAAATGGTGACTATGACTGGTTCTGCAGTTGTGAGAATCAATCAAGTGTCCTGTGTATCTCCTCCTCAGGGTGTCAGAGGTTCAAAGCTCCAGTCTTCAATGTGTGACAGGTAGCAGCAACAACACTGGAAATCATCAGGTCACTTTGCATTATGGCCGCAGCCTACGCCACCTTCACAGCTCATCTTACTACTACACTCAAAACCCCAATATCACCCACTCCAAGCCAGCTAAGAGCTTCCTGAGGTAAGTCTAAAAATAGGTCATTCATCGCTCCTCTTTAACTGTTTCCCCTGATAAGCTGCTCATTTCTGTCATTTGAAGAGGTGGGAATTTTACATTATCGTTCTCCTGTTTAGTGGTGGTCGACTGATCTATGTGTGGGGCCACAACCTGGACGTAGTGCAAGAACCCCAGATGGTTGTGACTGTGTCACCCTACGGTGATATCCAGAAAAATAGGAGTAGCGGAAGGAAAAAGCGCAGAAGCAGTTCTACCAAAATGGTTCCTGGCTCAGTTTGTCCTGGAGATCTGCTGTGCTCTGTCAAACAGGTGTGTGTGTGTGTGTGTGTGTGTGTGTGTGTGTGTGTGTGTGTGTGTGTGTGTGTGTGTGTGTGTGTGTGTGTGTGTGTGTGTGTGTGTGTGTGTGTGTGTGTAGACACATGCATGCCCTTTGTGAGCAAAATGTGCCAGGAATTACATTTAATTTTTTTTATTTTTTTCATTTTATCAGTTTACAGAACATTGTGAGGTAAATTCCTCTTCCCTGATCCTGTGCCGATCCCCTATGGTGGACTCGTCGGTTTGGGGGTCTAAGGTCACTGTGGAGTTTCTTCTCGACAACCTGCGCTTTGACGTCAACACTGTGAACCCACAAGCCTTCAGCTATGAGCCCAACCCTGTCCTGCACCCGCTAAATCAGCAGGACCCTCTGAAGGCATATCGCTACAATCCTGGCAGCTTCATCCAGCTCGAGGTCAGATAACTTGAAGTTAAATATAAAGAGATACTGTCGCTATTTATTCATAGCAAGCTATTTGTGACAGTATATAGTATGCCAGATACCTTACTGCTGATCGCTGTTTGCTGAAGTCAGACGTTAAACTGGTGCAACTTTGATGCATTTTTTTTTCCATAGTAATTGCTTTGTACGTGACCAAATTCACACGGAATCAAGTTTTGCTCATTGAAAATTTGACAGACAGGTTGTTAGGGATGCAAATTGTTCTTAAAATCTCACGATAGGATATCTTCTCAGTATTAAGGCCACGGTATGGTATTATTGTAAAACTATTGTAAAACTAACCGGAGCTTCAGCGGAAAATGCCATAATGTGAAAAATTAAATGTCAGGAATGTTAACCTGGAAAAAGAGGTTAACTCTACGATGAAAATGTCAAATAAACACACGAGTCAGTTGTGAGATTAAATAAACATTATGGAGCAAAGTATTTTGTCAACAATTGCAATGAATAACTTCCCATCAAGCATGAAATCAGTACATGAACATGACTGACAAATGATTTCAAAATGTGTGCATAGTGCAGTCTTTCATAAACCTAAAACCCAGAATAAACTTGAGGTTGTCAGAACATCTGCGATATGAAGCAAACTATTTGCTAAATCATCATTCTTATTCTATATATGGAACTATCAAACCAGCATATGAAAAAAAAATCTAAATCAAAATAACGTTTTAGCCATTTAAAATTTCCAAAATATTCCCAAACAAAGACCTTCTGCCCTCTCTTATCAACACTTTACCATGCGTTACTCAAGGGGCCGTTTTAACTAAAATATTAATAATTTTTTCAAGCATGCAGCGCATGCTACTGAACACTGATTGATGGGCTAACCCGGGGTTGGCAACACGCGGCTCTTTACCGCAGCCAAGTGGTATGTTTTTTTGTTTCAATATGGCTTCTACAAGAGGACAAACATGACACAAACATTATTAACGTTTTCCAATGCTGTAAAAATGTGTCGAATAAGTATTAAATGTCAACATTTCGTCAACGAGGATTTGCGTCATAGCCTGCGACACACATTTCTATTTGCAGGGCAGGATGTCAGTCAAGGGGCTGTTGTGAAAAAAAAACAGCCTTCTTGTACAATTTATCGAGGGTACTTGCAAAGAATGGGAATCTGGCCGGCCGAGAGAAGCAATTTTTTTAAACGGTACACGTGAGTCGCCGATTCTGTTCATCACCTTTATGGACAGAATTTCTAGGTGCAGCCGAAGCGTTGAGGGGGTCCGTTTTGGTGGCCTCAGTATTGCATCTCTGCTTTTTGCAGATGATGTGGTACTGTTGGCTCCTTCAAGCAGGGCTCTCCAACTCTCAGTAACGGGTTGATCGCGGGAGGTTGGTTGATGGAAAAGTAGATCTTCCGTCCAAAAAGTTTGGGCACCCCTGCGCTACAGGATGAACTGCAGGGGAAAAAAACATTTCATCATGAATGCTTGTGTATTTGTAGCCAACTTAGTCATGTTGATAGTTGGCTAATATCGCTAATATAGATACATACAGCATGTGTTGAGTTCATGATAAGGCTTTTAATTTTTTGCGGCTCCAGACATATTTGTTTTTGGGGGGTTTTTGGTCCAATATGGCTCTTTCAACATTTTGGGTTGCCAACCCCTGGGCTATATATATATTTTTTTTATTTTATTTTTTTTTTTTTAAATATTTTTTGGGGCAAAAAAGCAGCATTTGAGCCCGCATGTCCCAGAAGATAGCGCAACTTGGGCACAACACAACAGACACCCACGCACACACACGACACAATGGAGGAAACACTCCCGAATCCCGACTGTCTTAGCACAGCATCAGAATGGTCTGACAAAATTAATGAATTAAAGATGGCCATGGTGAAGGTGCTGGAACACGCAAATGAAAGTGGCTCAATGAATGAATCAATGGTACCTTTTAGAGGTTGGACGTTTGACAGTGAGACTCCAGATTCAATTTCAGCAGAGTGATACAGACTACTCAGAACAGATCATCAAAACTCCGGATGCAATTCTCTGTGATGGTGTCCTGATGACGTATGAGGCTTCCTGCGCGCCAATGAGACATCGGCAATTATGGACAAGTAACTGATTCAAGTATTTGGCATCATGTCAAGCTGTCAGTTGAAAGAGGACGCCAAACGCTCGACAACGTACCTGTCCTTGAGAGAAACACTATTTGAGAGAGGTGGAGAAATCCAGTGCAAGAAAGCGATCTTGTGCATGGTAACACTCAAGACCATGCTTGAGCAAATATTGATTCAAGTAAGAACTTGTTGAAAAAAAATAAAATAAAAGGAAAATAAATAAAGTGTTCCAATCAACAAGCTCTGGGTTGGGAGATGACCGCTGTCCCACTGAGCCATGCCGTCCCAAACCACTTGACTATTATTGAAATGTTGCTTCACAGCACACTTGCCATATGCAAGTCATGTTTTTTGAAATGTAATGGCTTACAGGACAGCACATTGAACTATACTACTGGTACAGTGTCAAAATGTTGCACACTTCCATGTGTATGTGATCATGAGGCAGACACAAGTGTAAGACTGAATGTGTTTGTGTTAGGTTGGAATAATAAATAAATGTAGGCGAATCGCGGAGTCATGGCATGCTATGACTCTAGCCGACCACCAGATGTCATCAGTTTGGTCTATCTTATAAAGCTTTGACTCATTTTTTTTTACCAAATCCATATGGCAAAGGCCTCAAACGCTTCACAAGGATACATGAGCCCATTCTAATAGCAAGGGCAAAGATCCTGAACACAATGCGCTAAACCTGAAAGATAGCAGTACGAATAGGTATAGGGGTCGACACAAACTACACCACACACACACACACAACTGCACATCCACGCTGCCAGCCATGCTGCCAAAAATGCGGCCTCCGGAGGACGCAGCCTGTGAATTTGGACACAGCCACAGATCAACTTAATAAACACAAACCAAGAAACATCGAGTGTGTGTGTGTGTGTGTGTGTGTGTGTGTGTGTGTGTGTGTGTGTGTGTGTGTGTGTGTGTGTGTGTGTGTCTGCTTCAAAATAAAAGGAGCACCTAAACGATTTTTTTGTTTGACTTCATAAAGGCTCTGAGGGCCGGTCAGAGACAATGAATGGGTTGCGGCCCACAGGCCGTACTTTGCACAGTTGCACAGGAGTGGTGTATGTTCTTCCATGAGGTCGCAAATTAAAAATAAAAAAAAAGTACCAAGCCGCAAGCACTGATTCTCATTTCAGAACCACACCAAAATAGTTTTGTGCACTCCTGAAATCAGTATAATTAATTGAAATAATGGTAGGGTGGGGTGGGCATCATATTTGGTCACCATATTTATGATGACCAAGATCTGTCTCCTCCACTTTCGCCACACAAGGTGACAAAATCTCATGTAAAACAGAGGCTGCATTTCTTATGTTAAACTAAACTACTGATGCGTTTGAAATTACATAGGGCAAACTGAGCCATCGGAATTTGTACATTTGGATACGAATTCTAGTCACCCCTGTGCCTGTTATTGGATTCCCAACTCAACAGGTCAGATGAATCTGACAAGGTCCACAAAGAATCCATGGTATCTGCTCTCACGTAAACACCATAGTCGCACTTTTTGCTGTATGTTTGGAAGACCGGGAATCGCTGGCATTATGCAACTTTGGGGGGTATGGTGTTACACGCTCTCAATTTTGATTCTCTGTGGCACTTGAACACCGTTGCCGTGGGCGCGCCTCTCCTCACACTGTAAAAAATGAGGTCTTTGTTCAAGACGAAAGAGAGAACAATTTTTCGGAGATGTTTTTTCTCCTGAGCAAGATCCATCTAATTAGCATGTAAGATGTACTCAACACCGGCTGAAGTGAAATGTATTCAAAAATATCTGTCAAAATAGATACTTGTTGAAAGAAAAGACAATGCCTCATTTTTTTTAGTGTAGGGTTTGCAGCAATAGCGAAGTGCTGTTTTTTATTTACATAATTATTGATATAAATGTGTCGTTTATATTTGTGTTCGTACACAAATGTCTACGGTAAGTAAGCTTTGGTGGGTGATTGGCATTCGTAACAAATAACGATTTCCTCGTGGATTACTAACGTTGATCAAGTAGCCGTTTTTTCAATAGTCACGCTCTCTCTCTCTCTCTCTCTCTCTCAATTATTTATTTATTATTTAAACTTGACCCACAAGAACCTCACCCCCCCAAGCACAAAAAGCCCATTTTCACCCCTGATTACAATCAATGTTGCGTTTCTTAGGGAGAAAATCTCGACCTAGCCATCAGCAAGGAAGAGGTGGTTGTGTTAATCGGGGAAGGCGTGTGTGCTGTCAAGACACTTACTCGAAACCATCTGTATTGTGAACCGCCACCTCATCAGCCTGCATCCGGAACTAATGGCAAGAAACGCGAGGGTTCAGACAACCTGCCCGAATTCACCGTGAGTCCTTCATAAATCCTTTGATCATACATCAAATTATTTTGAAAATCACAGCTCCTGTCAAGCAACGACATTTCATGTCATTTGTCTCTTATGGTATAATTCATGTTTTACGTTTGCCAGGTCCATATGGGAAACTTAAACTTCTCCCTGGGTAAGGTTCAGTATGACGATCTCAGCCTGGCCACCTTTCCCCTGGAGGCTCAGATTGGAGTCGGAGTCGGGGCGTCCATTGTGGCACTCATTGTCCTTATCATCGTACTTGTTTACAGGTTTGTCATTGAATTGGTAGAAGGCAGCTGTAACATATGGAGCACTGTACAAACAAGAGAGCTTGAGTCCCTGTTTTTATGACTGACTTATGACTTCACCTGACATAAACTTAAGACTTGGATTTCGGAGTTTTAGAAATCGGACTTGACTCCACTTGAGACATGACAGACTTGAATGCTCACAGGGGTTGACAATGCGTCCAATCTGCTCGCAAACTCTCCCATTTTTTTTCCAATCTGTGCCGGTTAAAAATTGTATCCAGGGAAGGCACTGCAAGCTTTGTGGCTGTCTGACAGACTTAACACCGAAGACGGAACGCGCGTCATGTTAAAACGTTCCTGTAGAAATTAATAAATAAATAAATGCCTAAATCTGGATGTGGACTTTGACAGCAAGGGTGAAAAAGTTGCGTCCACAAGCCGCAAATTATACTCTAATTAAACTACAAAATGATTCTGAATTGAAGCGCATTATCTTTCGTTATAATTACAGGTTAAATAAATTGGCCAATAAAATCCCTCATTGGAACTTATTGGTCTCTCATGCCGAAGACTAGATAAAACTGCAGTAATGCAGTAACTTGACCTATCATGGGACTTGACTTGTGCGATAAGCTCTGACTAGATTTGCTCAAGATAAAGTCATCCAGGACTTGCTTGAGACTTGATACTTGAGCCACAGTTGTGACTTTTTTATCATTGGTACCTACTGTAGCATGCAGCAATATCCAAGAGGCATGTCATTCAGTTTCTCAAATGTAAGCAACACAATGATTTTCTTTCACATTTCAGTGATTTTCTATATTTACGGGTTATGATTTAAAGTGTTATTTAAAAATTATTTCTGCTGAACTTTACGACGCAATTGTATTTCCATCTAATTATCATGAAATCTTAAGTCATGATGCCAGGCCAGGAAATTCTCCAGACTTGCTTTGATTGAGCTTTAAGTGAACCATCTCGAGTCAACTTGACATCTACAATTAGATGGAAACCTGCATCGTCCTCTTGTCGTCTTTCTCTGTTTGTCAGGAGAAAGAGCAAGCAGGCTTTAAGAGACTACAAAAAGGTTCAGATTCAACTTGAAAACCTTGAAACCAGTGTGAGGGACCGTTGCAAGAAGGAGTTCACAGGTAAGGAAGAGAATGGTGTAAAATTATTGAAGAAATAGGTATACCTGTCGCAGACACAGTACAGTATTTTCCGCATTATAAGGCGCGCCTAAAAGCATTCCATTTTCTCAAAAGCCAACAGGGCGCCCTATAATCTGATGCGCCTTATATATGGATCAATGTTCTGATCGTATTGTATTCCTTTTAGCGTAGCTCCCGCTAGTGGATGCATAATGCAAATGCAGCCACATTGGTAGCTTCCATTCAATGTGCCTTATAATACCTTATATGAAAAGAGTTTTAAAATAGGCCATTCATTGAAGGTTCGCCTTATCCTCCAAAACGCCTTATAGTGCGGAAAATACGGTATTTATAGCGGGTGAGCCTGGAAGGTGTTCCACACGAAGTTCAGCGGTTCATTGTAGCGTTGTCGTGAAGACCACACCAACTGAGAGCAAGATATTATCGACACAGGAGAGCATCGAGTCTGAGACAAGAAAAAAAAAAATGACCAATAGCTTTTTTTCCCATTTCCATTGTCAGCAGAAACAAATTCTGTGTGCGTCAGAGGCTGAGAACGAGTAAAAATGCCTTTCATTCAGAGACCAAATTCAATTATACAATTTCGGGATTACATTTTCAGTCCGTCATCTCTGCCCAATGTACATATTGTAGATGAAATCTAGATATGGTCTGATCTTTCACTCCTGCCCGCTTATTCTGACCCAGACTTGATGACAGAGATGATGGATATGTCAAGTGACCTCGTTGGCTCTGGCATCCCATTCCTTGATTACCGGATGTACGCCGAACGCATTTTCTTCCCTGGCCACCGGGAGTCACCACTGAGGCGAGACCTGGACGTTCAGGAGTGTCGCAGACAGACAGTGGAGCAGGGTCTGGTCCAACTATCTAACCTCCTCAACAGTAAACTCTTCCTGACCAAGGTACTGGAAGCCACATTTCTAGTTGTGCATTGAGCAAACTTTGTTTCATCAAATGTTGAAATAACCTTTCTCCCAAAAGTTCATTCATACCCTGGAAAGCCAGCGGACTTTCTCTCCCCGAGATCGTGCCTATGTTGCCTCTTTGCTTACGGTAGCGCTGCACGGCAAACTGGAATACTTCACTGATATCCTGAAAACCCTCTTGAACGACCTTGTGGAGCAGTACGTGGCCAAGAACCCCAAACTGATGCTGCGGAGGTAAGGGGAGTGAGAAGGAGGTTGTCAATTCAAGTCGTCATTCACGTATGCGTTTCAAACTTTATTTTATCTTCTACAGAACCGAGACAGTGGTGGAGAAGCTGCTGACCAACTGGATGTCCATCTGTCTCTATACTTTCCTCAGAGTCAGTCAAAGTCTTGATTTTTTTAAACTTAGGACGCAGAGTAGGAAGCGAATTTTGTAGTGTCAAAACTGAGCGATTAAAAGCAATTCATACATGGACAAAAATCCTCACTTCTTAAATGATTGTGACTGCGCACACACACATTGCCACAAGGTCATTTGAGTGAACAAAAACAAACAAAATAACAAAACTAAAAAAACTATTCTGTCATTTTTTTTCATATATTGGACGCACCGCATTATAAGACGCAATCTACAATGCATCCACTAGATGGAGCTATGCTCAAGAAAATGCCAACAGAACACTACACTACACTACACCCTGATCAATATACAGTAGTGACGATCAGATGTCAGTAACATTATTTAATAAATCAGCGACACAGTTCACTTAACCAACAGCAAGTTGTAACATTGACTCATTCAGTTGAATTCTCTTGCCGCTGCTCTATTTCCGTGTTCAACTGCGAAACCGATTGCCTTAAGTTTGAACTCTGCGTTGTAAGCATGTCTCTAGCAAGGAGCCATTTTGGGGTTGACATACACAAGGCGCATCGGATTTTAAGGCACACGGTGAGCTTTTAAGAAAATGGAAGGCTTTTTAGGTGCGCCTTTTAGTGTGGAAAATACGGTAAACTGAAACAAAAGCATTTTCCACAAAATAAGATTAACAAACCTGCTTTAGAAGTTAATTAAAGGTAACTGAATTTTAAAAAGGAAAGTCAAAGCCAAATAAAATACAACTGGAATGAAAAATCCAAAAGTATTTGTACTCTGGCTCATAGTATGTTGCCATTATAGAATTAAGCTGTCATTGTTTTGCACAGTACTAAAAATGTAAAAAAAACAACAACAACAACAACAAAAATCCCTCCTGTAGCTTTGTTCTTTTCCAGATGATGATTGTTAAATGACAGAATGGTAGTAACAACCAATTATCTCCACTAAGCAAAGCAAGGCGGTACACTGGTATTGTTGTTTGGCCTTGTGGGAAGTTTGCGCTTGACGGAGTATTCTTACTCGTTTTTAAACATTTTTGAATGAGACATCCAATGATGTGTCTTTGTGTTTACAGGACTCTGCGGGGGAGTGTCTTTACATGCTTTTCAGGGCTATAAAGCACCAGGTGGACAAAGGACCGGTTGATGCTGTCACGGGCAAAGCCAAATACACACTCAATGACAACCGCCTGTTACGAGAAGACGTGGAGTACAAGACCTTGGTGAGCACGATTTCATGTTTCTTTTTAAGATGACTTCAATGTGCATGCCTGTCGTAATGTGACGTATTTCGACCTTTTTCTCTTCTTTTTGTCTGTTTTTGCAGACACTTAATGTGCTGGTAGAGGGTGGTGGAGTGAATGAGTGCCAGCCACTACCTTCCAAAGTGTTGGACTGTGACACCATCACGCAGGTGAAAGAGAAGCTACTGGAACAGGTGTACAAAGGCACCTCTTTCTCTTACCGACCACATTCAGACTCATTGGACCTGGGTGAGAATACACTGCTTTATTCGTGCATACTCTGCATTCTGAATGTGTTCCAAAATGTACAGCGGATTACTATTAATAATATACGATTAATACGATTATAATAATAATAATAATAATAATATTTTTTATTTATAAGCGCCTTTTAAGACACCCAAGGACACTTTACAATAACCATTTGATCTCCTTTTGGAGAATAAGGTATTTATTCACATTTCCTTGTCTCACCGAGTGTCTCTCAGATTATTGACATGTCTTGTTCCATTCTAATTCAAATCCATTTCAAGGTAACTCTTAGTTTATATTCACATATTTTATTGCAGGTGAAATGTCGAATTTGCCATACGGAAATATCATATACCAACAAAAGCACCTCTGCAACTACATCTGGCATGTTATTCATCATTATTAGTTTGTTTTTTGGAAACTGTTCTCAATGCCAATTTTGTTAGGTTTAATTTTGTAGATGACCTGTGGCAACATTTGGATGATGAGGTAGGGAGACTGGGAAGAAGGGCAACTGCAGATGCTATGTCTGAGGTCTAGCGATACATGGCAGAGGGGAATATTGCACGCAAAGGAGTTCCTCTGTACGCCGGCATCATCAGTGCCATGTGAGATTGTGTTCTCCACAGTAGGGGGAATAGCATGCAAGAAACGCAACAGACTCAAATTCAATTTTTCTGAATAAAGATTTTTGAAGACAAAGCCCACAAGCATCCTCATTCACATAATTTTCACATTATTCAAACAATGAATAATACAATATGAATGCATAGATGTCAATGATATTGGATACACTTCGTCACTCAGTTCAGTCTGTCAAGTGGGTTGCCTGCAGGGATTTTGAAAGTCCAGCAGGTGGCAGTGGTCAGCGACGCAGTATCGACACAGTATCAACACATTGTGTCATCACGCTTCATGACGCCTCCTGGACCCATCACTACAGTTCATCATGAGAAAATAAAGTGCTGAGATAAACATCAATCACTTCTCATAGGCCACAGAGGACACAGCAGCTATGCTGACTTCACCCCTCATACACGGGGTGTTCTCCTCGAGTTTAGTTTGGTGAAGAGCTTTGCTATGGCTAGCTAAATTGCGAAGGCTTTCGGTGCTAACGTTAGCTGTGGATGCACTCGTGACTGGGTGCTTTGCACCCAAAGGCAACCAACCTACAGAAACAATAAAATTAGAAATTAAAATTAAGATAAACGCGATTAAAAAACATGACGCGCAAAATATGACTGTAATTAATTCTTTGCGATAAATTGACACCTCTAATTTGGTATATGAATTATTTACACATTTATACAGTGTGTGCATTACTATTGTACATTTCCATGCGTGCGTCCATGCGTGTGTGTGTGTGCACGGTTGCATGTGACAAATGTTTTTTTCTTTCTTTCTTTGCTGCATCTTTATGTCAGAAATACGTTGACCAAGTACATCACTGTAAAAGATACTAAAATAACTTTTTGGACAAATATTTGAAGTATAATTTACGATCGTACTCTGTGTTGTTTGTCTTACTGTTTAGAGTGGAGGTCTGGTGTTGCCGGTCATCTCATCCTGTCAGATGAAGACTTAACATCCGTGGTCCAAGGCAATTGGAAACGTCTCAACACCCTGCAGCACTACAAGGTCAGTTCTTGCACCCAAATATGCTTCATCGCAAGTGAGAACACGAGCTAATGTGTGTTAAAGTGATAAACATGAATACTAACATTATATTTTGTGCTGTACTTAAGGTCCCAGATGGTGCAACAGTAGCTCTGGTCCCTCGGCACACGAAACACATTCACCATGACAACCACGACTATGTGGCTGGAGAGAGTGAGTGAGCTTTGTAGTCCAAATTGACCTCCAAATGAGTGTGTGTGTGTGTGTGTGTGTGTGTGTGTGTGTGTGTGTGTGTGTGTGTGTGTGTGTGTGTGTGTGTACTTTGCACACTGACCTGTCATGTAGGTTTTGCTTTGGCTACATCTAAATGATGCCAGTCGATGCCTCCTCTAGTCAAGTCAATCAACTTTATTGTCAAATATGCTCTATGTGAAACATAGAGCACAGATGAAATGTCTTTCCTCTCAACCACAGTATATTGGAAGTATATTGAATTGAGCTTTCCTGACTGACAAGTGCCTTTGTATGTTGGGGAGAAGCTAAATTCTTAAACGGAATTTATGGAGCATCTTTGAATGTGGGGGAAAAAAAACAATGATTTTAAACATTTTCACTGTGACAGAAACGCCGATGTTGGAGGATGCAGATGAAGGCGGTGTAAGACTCTGGCATCTGGTGAAAGCCAACGAAGAGCCCGAGCTGCCCAAACATCGCAGGGGCAGTCTGAGGGAACGAGAGCGGGCCAAGGCCATACCAGAGATCTACCTGACTCGCCTGCTTTCCATGAAGGTACACACAGGCTGCTACACAAATCCTACAGGAGTTCCATAAGTGTATTTCTGCTTTCTGGTGTTGACATTTCTCCATTTAAATAATGCACAAGAGCAGTAAGTTATTTTATGCTAGGACAGGGGTTCCTAAGTCTGGTCCTCGAGAACCCCGATGCGGCCCATTTTAGACGTCTCAGCATTAGAATTAGTATGTAAAACACACAGGGAATGTATCTCCGGTAGTATGATTTACACCAGTATTGGAGTAACAAGCAACTAGGATAAAGAAAGACATGCCATATAAAGTATAGAAAGACTCTCCATAATGTACAATTGTGTAGTAGTACCATCCAATGACAGCTGCGCGATAATGTGGAGAGTCATCGAGCAGAGATAAAGTGATCAGTGGTGCGGTACTTCTCATACTATGACGGTTGTGCAGTTGATGCAGAAAATTGTTGCACCATTTTTAAGTGACCAGTGGCATTAATTCTAGTTCAACGTTGGTTGTGCAATTATGCAGAAAAGTCCTTGAGCGCTTTAAAGCAGCTGTCCCCAACCTTTTTTGCCCCACGGACCAATTTATTGTCAGACAATATTTTCAGGGATCAGCCTTTCAGGTGTGGCGGATAAATACAACAAAATAATATAATATGACCTACATGAAAACTGAGGTATTTTCTAAGTATAATAATAAACACAAATCATGACCCGGGGAACGTCATATCTTTCCGCAACACTCTCTGGTCGCTATGGTAATGTTTAAACATGCCTTCAAAATAAGAAACACAAGCATATACAAAGTGCATGAAAAATACGACTCACCATCGCCGCATATTATGCAGAGTAGCCTTGCTGCATGGGAATCTCCCGTTGAGATAAATCCGTATTTTAAGTAGGACTCGTGATACTGTCTATAAAATGCAGACTTCTTTTTCTTGAAAGTCGTAGGCTCCTCTTCTTCCCCTTCCCAAAGAAACTTTCCAAAGACCATTGTTTTTTTACTCATTTTGCTCGCTCCTGGGTTTCATTTTAGCAGTGACCAGGTGACCGAGAAGCGCACCTTGACCTGCGTCAAGTGTGACGTACTGTAGACGGATTTCACAGAAAATCTAGTATTTTTTCAAAATAAAACATCTTTCAGATTCCGAACTTAATAAAACGGAAGTAATGTATGTCATTTATTCTTGCTCTGCGGCCCGGTACCAAATGACCCACAGACCAGTACCGGTCCATGGCCCGGGGTTTGGTGGCCGCTGCTGTAACGTGTCTAGTGCTGCGGAATATTGATCAATGACAATGATCACTATGGTCATACTGTCCCACAGGGGTGTGCAAAAATGAAAAGATGCAAAGTACCACGATAGAATTGGAGTCAATTGTTTTGAGAGTTAATTGCGATAAAGAAGAAGCTGTTTGAATTCAGTGTGCATGGTTCAATAGTTCATCAGTAAGCTTTGCAGAAGCCCGATAATGATCCTGATCATTTGAATCAGATGTATTGGAGGAGGGTGACATCTAAAACAGACTGTATGGGGGTCTCGAGGACCAGACTGAGGCATCCTATCAGGTCAGGACAAATTGTCCTTTAAAATGATAGGCACAACAAAGTTTTTCAGAAATATAAAATCACAGTCATGATTTTTCCACACTTAAAGGACAATTATCCTGATAGACATTAAGGAAATATTGTAAAATGAAGAAATATGTCAGAAACAATTTTGCAAACATGCGTGAAATTATAGTGTCCCTTTCCTTTCCTTTGTGGTTGTCAGGGGACGCTGCAGAAATTCGTAGACGATTTGTTTACAGTTATCCTCAGCACCAGTCGACCCGTCCCACTGGCTGTCAAATACTTCTTTGACTTGCTGGATGACCAAGCTGGTCAGCACGGTATTTTTGACCCAGAGACGATACACATTTGGAAGACCAACAGGTGCAGTATAGAGACAGGACCAAGACTACTGAGTCTGCCTTTAACAAATATCCAAAGGCTGTTGCAGCCCTTTGATGTATTTGAAAGATCTAATTCAAGTCTAAACGGGTTTGTTAGAAATAACCAGCCAGTGTAACTTGTTGAAAGAATATGTATCCTATGTAATTCTAGTCTCCCACTGCGTTTCTGGATCAACATTGTGAAAAATCCCCAGTTCATATTTGACGTGCAAGCCTCAGACCATGTAGACGCAGTGCTGTCAGTCATCGCTCAGACCTTCATGGACTCCTGCACCATTGCTGAGCACAAACTGGGACGGGTAAGGGGAGGACATTCCCAAACAACAACAACAACAACAACAAAAATGATGTGGCTTTTCATCCGATATTGTATTTTGTGATTGAAAAGTTAGTCCTCAAAGAAGTTAGTACGGTCAATTCTGGGGTCCGACATGAACTCAATGTTAATGGCACTTTCTTTTTACACAGGATTCTCCCATCAACAAGTTGCTGTATGCTAGAGATATCCCCCGTTACAAACAGATGGTAGAAAGGTATCATCACATTTCCTTTACGACTGACAAATGTCCTTTTGGTACAAAGTCTGTTCGAGTGCACATGAAGCAGCTTTGAACCTCTGTCAACCAACGTAACATTATTGCAGATACTATGCTGACATTAGGCAGACCATCTCTGCCAGCGACCAGGAGATGAACTCTGCTCTGGCTGAACTCTCAAGGGTGAGTGCAGGGATTGGTTATATTTGAAATGCAGTTATGTTCCAGAAACAGATCATCACTGTAATAAAAGTGCTTATTATAATAATAATAATAATAATAAGGCGTAGAAAAGAAAGTAGTGTGTTTCCGGTAACATGAAATTTCAGCATAGGGTCGGTAGGTCGGACAAAGTTTTTCTTTTTTTTAATGTTTCCCCCCGCCCCTCCATCAAAAATGTAAACAAAATAACCATAAAACCAGGAGACATTCAAACCCCCGGCGAGTTGGATACCCGGCGGCTGGGTGTTACAGCCATCTCGTTACCTCTGCGTCCCGCGTCCTAGACGCATAACTTTCCCACGGGACGCACAGTTCCAAATAATGTGCGTTTTTGGGACGCAAGGACATTTCTCAGTCAAAACAAACAAACAAACAACAAATAATTTATATTAATTTATTTGACTCACTTTTTGGGGTTATATGAATAACCCAAAAAGTTACATTGGTCCCTTTTTGACCCAATTCGGGTTATTTTTTACCTATCTGTTGCCATAAAGATTAAACTCGGTTTACAGGACTTTCTGAATATATTCATCCATCCATCCATCCATCCATTTATTCATCCTTTGTTTATTTTTACCAGTATTTTAATGAGCAGTCAAATTTGCATTTTGCCACTTTGCATGAACATTTCTGATTCTGTGGTCTTCCTTCACAATAATGTATTCCTCTCTACCATTGCGGTGATGTGTGATGGTATTTTTTTTAAAAAACACTGAGTCGAAATCAAACAAAGTCTCACGATACAATGTTCAACTTTGGGTGAGGTAGATCCATATGAATATAAGATGCTTCTTTAAGATGTCCATTCCTCTTTTATGATTTGGATTGACTGCTAATATGACTTTTGTTGCAGAACTATTCGGGAGAACTGAATTACTTGGTTGCACTGCATGAGCTCTACAAGTACATCAATAAGTACTATGACCAGGTACGTAATGCGCGATCTATCAGTGCATCAGTATGAGAGTTAGCATTGAGCCCACTGAACTCCAACAAAAAGTGGCTGGGGAAGCCTGTTTGCATAACTAGGTAAAAAGAATGTCAACAATCTTGTTTGGTCAACACCGCTCAGACTGGTGAACGCATTCAATCAAGGCCGAGCAACAAGCGACATCAGCTGACAAGGGTCCCACGTGTCCTGTAAAACCTTGAAAACGATTGACCAGTTTTCCAGCCATTGAAAACACACATGGAAAATGAGGGGAAAAAAGGAAAAATTCCTGGAAAACCTGTCCTAGAAAATTATTTTTCCTCCCTCTGCTTATCGTGTTGTTGGTGAACGCAGAATTGGTCTAAACGGACCTGTTTTCAACTGCCTTCAATGGGCAACATCGAGCTGTAGTGCTTTCCTGCTTCATCTCTGCTTCTAGCCAGCACAGCACCCCAAATCAAGGCCAAGGCAGCTTTATTCGTTTCGCACCTTTTATATAGAAGGCAACTGAGTGTGATTCGCACAAAGAAACAATACCTACAAGCATTTACAAACGCGGCATTGAATGACACCTGAAGCAAAGCAGAGAAAGCAAAAGTAGCTTACAGAAATGAGTCAAAGAACATAAATTGACAACATTTAAACCCATTTACATAAAACTTTCAAAACATTGAAAAGTAAAGACACACAGGCGGCCCGGTAGTCCAGTGGTTAGCACGTCGACTTCACAGTGCAGAGGTGCCGGGTTCAATTCCAGCTCCAGCCTCCCTGTGTGGAGTTTGCATGTTCTCCCCGGGCCTGCGTGGGTTTTCTCCGGGTCCTCCAGTTCCCTCCCACATTCCAAAAACATACATGGCAGGCTGACTGAGCACTCTAAATTGTCCCTAGGTGTGAGTGTGAGCTTGGATGGTTGTTCGTCTCTGTGTGCCCTGCGATTGGCTGGCAACCGATTCAGGGTGTCCCCCGCCTACTGCCCGAAGACAGCTGGGATAGGCTCCAGCACCCCCCGCGACCCTAGTGAGGATCAAGCGGTTCGGAAGATGAATGTAATGGATGGATGGAAAAGTAAAGACATAATATTGTCTTTCTGTTATTGTTAAAATGACTAAAAGAAAAAAAGATTAAGATGTTTACAAAACCTCAATCAAAGTCATGTGAAAAAAATCCCTAGCAAGCTTTTACAGAGCCCATTAATGGGCTGACCATGAAAACTGTAAGGAGACAAGAAAGAAGCTTTGTAGGTGGAATTATTTCCCATTCTTGTTGATGGAGAACCTTTGTGCTTTGATTTCCGCTTTTTTCCAGTCAAAATGGACCTTTTTTATATTGTTCCAAATCCGTTGAGAAAATTTTAGGGGGGTTAGGGTCTGGTGTTATTTCTGGGCTGCCGGACTTACTTGTCTTCAGCAGACTCAGGACTCGTAATGTTTACAAATCAAGTTTGCAAGCATCCATTTTGAATACCGTTTTTTCTCGCGAAGGGTTAGTTTGTCATTACTTCGTATATGGGCTCAAACCAATGTCTTACTTGTTGTGATTGGTCGCTATATCGGCAAATGCAGAATCACAACCAATCTGTGTTCGCCTCCCTAAACCCCTTTTCCGCGAATTCTGAATGGTTTTGCACGAGGGATGTAGTGTATTGAAATAAGTCGTGTATGTTGTCTGTATTAACAAATGCCGAATGTTATCGAGAATTGTGATAGATGCGTTTCGATGGGACTGGTTGGATAGAAAGCTGACTGTGTCCCCAGTAGGAACCAGTAAAGAGGAACCATTGTCTGTGCTTGTGTCGGATTTCACGAAAAAGCTCGATGTCGCTGGTAAAGCTCTGTGTACAGTGTGTGACGATGTCATTCTATTCGGATCGAGAGGATGGAAAGCTTTACAGAGTCACATAACCTCGGTGAAACACTGAAAACAGACATTTCTACTGAAAAGTAACTGCTCGATCTCAAGCGCGGATGAATGGGACAGGGAGCAGAAGAAAGCAAGGCTGAAGCATGTGAAAAAAACAAGAGGAGCTGGCTAAAAAGACGGAGAGGACCAACAAGCTTTTAGCTCTTGCTAAAAAGCTTAAAATGAAGAGAAAATAAATATTCTACATCATGAAACTGTACATAGTTGTACACACTGTAAATAGACATTCACTTTACAGGATAAAATGCATTCAATATCCATATATAGGAAACGGTTTGAGACTTTACTATCACTGTATGAGGTAAGAATCAACAGCTTTTTATGAATACAAGTCATGAACAAATCTTAAATCTGGCAGGGAAACATTTGTTGGTAAAATTAATGGTTTTAAGGCTTGAAAATCTCTAAAACCCATTAGCTTCCGGGGGCTTTGCCTCTACTAGGGGCCTGCGGCCCCCAGACCCCCGGCTGATTTTCAGATTTTTTTCATCACTAGCCACTCTCATCCCTGTAAAAACACCCTTGCAAATTCACAGACGATTGTCTGTGGAGTCTCCGTTCCAAGCACTCTCACCCGCAAACATCAATGCGAAAGAGTTCGATGTGTGGCATTAAAGAGTATTTTATATATTTAAGGATGTTACCCCCAAAAAAACAAATAATAATAACACTTTATCTTCCAATACATCACCGCAATAACTCCAAACCTCTACAATACAATATAGTACTTCACAATCAATTCTTATCAATATAAAAACTTCAAATAAATAACATCGTACTCGCTATCTGGTGGTGAATTTCCAATCTGATTGGCTAAAAGAAGAAACAGCGATTTCAGCGGTGTGAGTGTGTGTGAGTGTGTGTGTGTGTGTGCGTGTGTGTGTGTGTGTGTGTGTGTGTGTGTGTGTGCGCACGCGTGTGTGTGTGTGTGGTCGACGCCTGCACTAGACATGCTGAAGGCGTTAGATTAAATATGTATACGGCAACAGATTGAAAAAAGAATTACCCCACAGAGGACTGAAGCCACGCGGCCAAGATATAAGCAATGAAATGTAGACAAACGACTGTTTGAAATCAATTATTTCCACTTCATTTAAGTTGTTTTCTGAATGTGTTTGCGCCTATTGAGAAGGCCTTGAAGGCCCTGACGGAACGCCACTGGCTGCTGGCATTGGCTTGGCGTCCCATCACCCGCACAGTCACAGTAAACAAACAAACGAATTTTTTTTTCTAATTTCTTGAACATATACAAATATTTTGTGAAGAAAGTACAAGAAATAAAGCGGGAGAGGAATAAACATTGATTAAATACAAAATACCGTATTTACCGCACGATAAGGCACACGTATTTTTGCATTCAATTTTCCCAGAAGCAGACAGTCCTTCCTACAATCCCATGCGCCTTATATCTGCTGTCACAGTCTTTTTGTATTCCCCATTGAGCTGTTTCCCTGTTAGTGTGTTCCTACGCCATTTAGTGGTGACTATTCGCTTGAACTAATTGTAACCTAAAAGGGTTCTGCCGATCACTAATTGACATGTGCATTCGCCAACTCACACTCAAACAGACAATTACTTTGTGAGCTCTGCTCAGCCATTATGAAACAAAGATAATACCAAAAGCATAGTCAACTACTGACTCAATGAAGGAAGAAGGAGACAAGCAAGACGTGTAGAGATATTTAGCTCCTTGTAGATGTGAGGTTTGTATGCTTTTTTTGTTGAATCAGTTGTCTTCAGAACGTTTGGCTTTCGTTTGTTTTGTAATGCAATTTGTATTTATATACTTCCTTTCCGTGTTTGTGACCAGTTTAATGGCTTTGTTACAGCTTGAGTGCTTGTAGAGGCTCTGTATAGATAAAGCTGTCTTGTGTGGTGTTGTATTCCTGTAGCATAGCACCAACTAGTGCAAGGGTCGGCAACCCAAAATGTTGAAAGAGCCATATTGGACCAAAATAAACAAAAGACAAGTATTTTCTGGAGCCGCAAAAAATAAAAAGCCTTATAATGATGGCAACACATGATGTATGTATCTATATGAGTTATATTAGCCTGCTATCAACATGACTAAGTTGGCTATAAATACACAACGAGCATTCATTTTTTTCCCCATCCTGTAGAGGAGGGGCGCCCAAACTTTTTTGACGGAAGATCTACTTTACGAACAACCAACCTCCCGCGATCGACCCGTGACCACACACGCGCGCATACGCACACACTTAGACATGCCGTAAAGAGCAACAGGCATAACGGCCGCTAAGATGAACGAGGCACGGGACGCACTTTCGCAGTGTGCTAACTATCGTAGCTCACATGCATTTAAAAATTTTAAAATGCTTCTCTTGGCCGCCCAGATTTCCATTCTTAGCGAGTACCCTCAGTGAATCGTACATGAAAGGCAGCTGGTTTTTTTGGTTTTTTTTTACAACAGCCCCCTGACTGACATCCCGCCCTGCTAATAGAAACGTGTGTCGCAGGCACAAGAAAATATAATTCACTCCCATCTTTTTCCATTTTCAAACATTTTAGAAAATGCTCTTGGGAGCCACTGGGGGGCACTAAAGAGACGCATGTGGCTCGGGAGCCGTGTGTTGCCGACCCCCGAACTAGTGGATGCATAGCGCAACCGTAGCTCCTATTGAAGCTTGAAGCTTATTGAGGCTATTCTATTTGCCTTATAATGCAGTGCGCTCTATATATGAAAACAGACCATTCATTGAAGGTGCGCCTTATAATCCAAAGCACCTTACAGTGCAGAAAATACGGTAAATGTTACAATTGTAAAAAGTAACATTTCTGTAAAGTTTGGGGGTGGAATTTATTAGTGTATGTCATGGTGACTTGACTCACACTGTATCAGTGTATAGTCCTGGAAAATAATTTCAACAAGAGTGGGAACGCTAATGACACTATATGAGTTACATACAATAGTGATGGCTCCATTTAGTGGAGCCACTGCAATGTGGCTGTGTTCCACTTCCCAGGCATTTGGTGTGTAACATTAGAGTATAAATATGGTGGCATTTATATTTTTAACTTTCTTGTTTCAAAGTCACAATGAGCCTATTTTTCCCCACAACCTCACCACACATTTTCTTACTTGCCCACAGATAATCACGGCACTGGAGGAGGACACCACAGCCCAGAAGATGCAGCTTGGTTACAGGCTACAGCAAATTGCTGCCGCCGTCGAGAATAAGGTCACAGACTTGTGACAGGAAACTCCCACCAGTGCTATGACGAACAGCGGAGTAGGAGTACATTGCTGGTTGAACTGAAACACGCGAGCACTGAAGATTTTTGGGACTGATTGCCTGTTTTTGAATCAACTTCACAATTTTGTTTTGAAGCAGCTGAAAATCGAGATTGCTGAAGTTGAGCACCTAAACCCTTTTTTATTATGCGTGTGTGGGACACTGTATTGTCAATTTTGGGTTATTGTAAGAAGATGACAAATAAAGACGGGATACCCAATTAACACGATTGAGGCCCGCCGTCATGGTCATGTTAATTCATTTTATTAGCTTGTTGCTGCTGTACTGTCCCAAAAAAGGTGTGTATGTCTGGAATTGCTTAATATGTGTGAACAGTGATCCCTGGTTGTTTTTGCTGGTTGTCGGTCATCCTGTACTGTTTTTTTTTTTTTTGTGTCCAACTGATCACAGTCATCAATGTTGTATGGTGGTCAAAATAGCTGTAGAAAACCCTTTCTTTCCTCCTTAACTCTTTTTTTAATTAGGAACTCTTTGTCACATTTTTTAAAATAATTTCCTAATGAGTCATTGCATGCAAATTTTCCAAGTGCTGCTTTCTACCTCAACCTGCTGCGCTAACAAGGTTTTATTTTAGTGCACCGGCTTTTGAGAGTATTTTGCGCAGAACAGAGTGATACATACTCGACATTGTGGTTTAAATGAACATGTTTCCAATTTGTTTTGGTGACAGTACAAGAGATTGGAATGAAATCCGGCTTGCTTGAGTGGTTTTAGTTACTTTTAACATGAACGTGTCGTTTTCACCATTATTTTGTTTCACATGTTTTAGGCCTGCTGATTCAAATTGATGTTACTCAAGTGTACAGGTCACTGGACCAATATTAAAAAAACAACAACAACAAATCTACTGTATACTGTATAACACATTTCAGTGAATTCATCTTCAGGATTGGTGTAAACATTGTAGTGTCATTTAAGGTTCTGTCATATTTTGTTTCACATTCCTTTAAATCTTTCCCTTTTTTTAAGCCTGTGCTGCTGAAATTTAGGTGGCCCAGGTGTACATCATTGTTGGTTTTATGTGCCATTTTGGGATAGAAACCTTGTATTAGATACAAGGTTTTAAATTGAAGCTTATGTGTTGACTGGGATGCTAGTTCTTGGGTCTCAAGCTTCTCAATCTGTTTGATTGGGGCAGAGTCAAGTCATGATCTTTTCGTGGCGTTTTTATGTAAATAACAAAGGGGTAAAAGTGAGGTCTTTTTTGGGTAATTGATGCTGTGCCAGTGTGGCTCTTTCCCTTCCAAATATTGATGGGGGTTTTGTAGTTAGGTGATCTTGATTCATAAGGCATTGTAGCAATGGACTAACTGGTTGGGTATTGGTAACACGAGATGCACCATCAAATTTGCATTAGGTTTTGTAATATTTAAAAAGCATCCTGATGCATTTTACTGTTAAAAGTATACTCAGTGCCTACTGTTTAAACAGAACAAAACCTTTCAACACTAACTGTCTTCTGACTGTTCCCTCGAGAAGAGCTGCACATGCAGTCCATTTAAATTTCGATAAAGGATTGGCAATGATGCAAATGGGCTCTCAGAGGGAGAAATGTAACTTAAGTTTGGAGATGTAGAGCAGGCTCTGCAAGGAGCAATTTTAAACGGTTTCTAATTTTGTGTGTTAATATCAGTGTACATATTGTTTTCAAATGTTACTGTAGTGGTTTAACCTGTTAATTGAGAGCAAGTGCAAATTCAAACAGATGATGAAGTAATAAAATATTCTTGATTTTGTGGCCATTGTGCTTTTTTTTTTTTTAATAAACGTGTGTGTGTGTGTGTGTGTGTGTTGTCGAGAGGAGGGAGCAGTTGTGGCAGGTGCTCTGGGACTTTGAGAAAATTTCGCTGCCAGTGAGAATGAGGTGGGCCTCACTAACTTGGTGAGAATATGGACACCAGGGATGCAAGACCAGTAAAGATACGGCCCCGACGCTTGCCTCTGGCCCAGCAGGAGGACGCAGATCAGGAGGTCCATACCACGCTGGAAGCGACTACAGTCCACTCAATAAAGTGACAAGCAAGGACTGCTACCCGCTTCCGCGGATAGACAAGGCATTGGATCTGGTCTCACGGTCCGTGTGGTTCTCATCGCTCGACCTGCGCAATGGTTCCCCTCACCGCTGAGTAGAGTTTGCTTGCCCCAAAATGGATTGCCCACAAAGGGGGCCAATGACATCCGGCTCAGCCATTTCATCAAAATTTATCCAGGTCAGGTAACACAGAACCGGACTGGGGCGATACGGTCCATCTGGCAAAGGAAGTGCAATGTCTTGGATGTCGCCAAGGGTTGTATTAGGGACAGCATCGATGGAATGTGGAGGATTTTAGCCGGCGTTGTGTTGAGAGTGCAGCTCATAAAACCTGCCGCATGCACCACTTCAGCAACACATGGTTGGAGCGCCCACGGAGACGATTGCTGTGGAAATTATGGGCCCCTTTCCTGTGACGGACAGGGGTAACCATTCTGTGGTGTGCGGGATAGACTATTTTACAAAGCGGCCAGAGGCATACGCACTGCCGGACAAGGAGGCAGACACACTGGCAGATGCGCTACTGGAGGGCATGTTCTGCTAGTCTCCACAGTGACCAAGGCAGAATTTTTTTCCACGTCTTTTTATTGGGATTTTACGACATGTACTGCACATCCCGTTGATACAGATTAGACATGTGGTAAATGATGACTGCACTTCGACAACAAAATAATGAAAATCAAATTACAAAGAGAAAAACAAAACAAGCAGGCAACCAAACAACTACACAGGTTGACAAACCCCCAGCCCCTTAAATTGATTAAGAGAATGAACAATTAATACTTCAACATAAACCAAACTGTGCATAGCAAGTTATATAATTTCCTAATGCGGTTGCATTAATAAAAATAATACATCTATTAATTATAATCAAACAAACAAATAACTAAAATAAAAAAGAGGCATAATCAGAAAATATAGTCTTTATATTATCATTTACCATCAAGGCTTGCTTTTTTTTTTAACCTGAAAATACTGTAGTGGTCAAAATGTTGTAAACGTAAATAAATTGTTTTGCAATTACTGTAATATCAAAGTATTGGACGATATTTCCCTTTTCTTGTTTTCCTATACTGTGCCATATTTAATGTCCTTTAATTCCATTGTGGTTGAATCATGGTTGGTCTCAGATACCCAATTCTGAAATTATAATCTTAAAATGTGGCTGCTTAGGCATAGAATCTGATGAGTCATCGTTGTCAATTAATTCTGTTATCAAAAACTGCCTCAAATAGAATAGACACCCAGCAAAATATGTAATATAATATGGAATTGATATAGCTATTAATTTTAAAATCCTGTTTTGAATTCAGAGACATGGGATGAGGTTCCTGTGATTGGCTGGCAACCAGTCCAGGGTGTAGCCCGACTAGTGCCCCAAGGCGGGATAGGCTCCAGCACGCCCCGTGACCCTTGTGAGGATCAGCAGATCGGAAAATGGATGGATGGGTGGATCTAAGGTTGAGATTCCACGGTCAAACAATCAGTGCTGTGCGCTATTTCTACCCCTGGGTGTCAGTACTGCCCCAGGCATGGAGTTCAATGGGTCACGGCGTTATGATTTGAAAAAACAACCCAGAAATTGAGATAAATTTATTTAAAATCACTTTTACAACAGTGTAAAATACAAACACTCACTGAGATAATCAATATTTGGTAAAAACATGGAATTTCCATCCAAAAAACACAGATGAGCAAAAATAAGGACTACAAATCAAAACAATAGGTATTTAGTAACGTCTGTACACATTTTCCTCGCATAGTTGCTTGATTCTATTTTCCCAAGGCATAATAATAACATTATAAAGTCAATCGTAAATGCTGACAAGGAGGGCTGACTAATTCTACATTTGGCACAAAGGAGACAGCTGGGATAGGCTCCAGCACCCCCCGCGACCCTAGTGAGGATCAAGCGGTTCGGAAGATGAATGAATGAATGAATATATGGTATTTACCCATCAACAAAATAATGCAAATCAAATCCGATTACAGTACAGTAGTTGTTAGGGGCTGTCTCAATTCTCCACAGTGCTCTATCGCCCCGCCCCGTTTGCGCTTATTTTTCACACATTGGCTGGGCGGCTCACTGCAGTCTCTGGTACGCACTGAACAGTACATGCAGCATTCGACAGCGCAATTTACGAAAATTAGGACGCCGTGTGTGACGTCATAAATATATGCTCTGTGTCATTAAAGATTGCGCACCGGTTGTAGTTTTGGCGGTTTTACTGCTCACAATTGTACTAAAACTTAAATAAAGCCGAGGTAAAATGAATCGGACTCGATCTTCGTGTCGATGGGAGCCATGCCACCATTATTTGAACCATTTTCTACCCCGACACGATTGCGGCGCATGCCGCTAACGACGGTAAAGTACACAAGGAGAAAATACGCAGGTTACTTTAAAAGGCGAATTTGATTTTCACTTATCCATGCAAATTAAATAACTGCAAAGTATACAGTGTGTAATACTTCAATATATACTCTTGAAAAACATTTTTGGTACGTCACCAGTTTGTCTGCCTTGGTCAAATCCGCAAAGCATTATGGGTAATATGCCTCGGCTGAGGAGTCGTGGATGCTGGGCGTGCTCAACATAAGTGTGGAACAAGGGCGCAAAAGGTACAAGGCGACAGGACACTTTTGAGAGTTGGGGCAAAGTCGCAGCTTCGACGCGAACGCATAGGTGAAGGGCACAAGGTTGGAACTGTGGGTACTTGGATTCGGCCTTTCTGGTTTTGACTCAGAGTCTTCTCCAGCTGGTAAGTCATATTTCCGGAGATAACGCTAGCGGCTAAATGCTAACGCCATCTCATTACTGACCAATCAACAAGGAATTCATATTTAACTCAGGACATCTGTCAGAGATGCTTTGTCGGTGATGTTTCTTATACTTGATTTACTATCACTACTGTCCTCGAATTATCATGGAGCATCCTGAAGCAAATCTTTGCGAAGACGATGTAATGTCATATTAGCAGCGAGCTCTTTTTTACACGCACATTAAGCGTTTTAGACTCCCATGTCTAAGCGTATGTCAGTCACTGTCTGAAAATAGAATGAAATTCACAATATTTTCGAGACAGTGGTTATTTTGCCGTGACCGACAGCTCTGCTGCTGGCATTATTTTTGCGGTGAACGGCTGATTGGTCAATTGCCAGAGCGAGGAATTTGCAATGTTTATGTTTATCGAGGTGCCGGGTTTGATTCCAACTCCGGCCTCCCTGTGTGGAGTTTGCATGTTCTCCCGGGGCTTGCGTGGGTTTTCTCTGGGTGCTCCGGTTTCCTCCCACATTCCAAAGATATGCATGGCAGGCTGATTGAGCACTCTAAATTGTCCGTAGGTATGAATGTGTGCCCTGCAATTGGCTGGCAACTGATTCAGGGTGTCCCCCGCCTACTGCCCGGAGAGAGCTCGGATAGGCTCCAGCACCCCCTGCGACCCTAGTGAGGATCAAGCGGTTCGGAAGATGAATGAATGTTTATCCGCAGGGCGGCCCAGTAGCCCAGTGGTTAGCACGTTGGCTTCACACTGCAGAGGTACCGGGTTCGATTCCAGCTCCGGCCTCCCTGTGTGGAGTTTGCATGTTCTCCCCGGGCTTGCGTGGGTTTTCTCCGGGTGCTCCGGTTTCCTCCCACATTCCAAAGATATGCATGGCAGGCTGATTGAGCACTCTAAATTGTCCCTAGGTGTGAGTGTGAGCTTGGATGGTTGTTTGTCTGTGTGTGCTCTGCGATTGGCTGTCAACCGATTCAGGGTGTCCCCTGCCTACTGCCCGAGGACAGCTGGGATAGGCTCCAGCACCCCCGCGACCCTAGTGAGGATCAAGCGGTTCGGAAGATGAATGTTTATCCGCTTTCTGCGTTACGGACACGCCAAAATCTGCGTTGTTTTTCTTGGCAAACAGCCGCTGCCCAGGCACCAGTGTTTGGCAAAATAAAAAGCTTTGATTTCCATGGTCGCCTTGAACATTTTAGGATGAAACACCCACAGTTTCAAGAAAATTTGATAAAGTCTTAGAGTTTTAAAAAATGTGTCCTTTATAAAAGGCCAAAAATGTGTCCAAACCTGAAAGAATATTCTTCCTTTTCGCTTTAGCATATAGCTCAATAGACTTTTATTGTTGTTGTCAGTCTTGGGCTATTAAATATACCTCCAAAATTTCATTGATCTTGATGACATGTTCAACCAACGCTGCTTCACTAAAAATATTTAGGGGGCGTTGTTGAGCAATCATCTAAAAATCGCACAGTAACCCAATAAAATATTGATGCTGTTGCTAAACCTAATGTTCTTGCAGAGTTTCATGATTTTTCCTGTGTGTTTAGACCTTTTAAAGTAGGGGGGGTTGTTCTGACTAACAGCGCAGTGCCATGGTAAAAGTTTTTTTGCGAAAATTCACTTTATGTTTTCAAGCAAATATGAGCAGGCCTGAGGATTTCACGGTAACAATCGTTTCCGGTAGCGTGTCGTTTCCGTGGCGTCATTTTTACGGTGCCGAAAAATGGTTTCTCATAAAAGTCACCGCACATAAGTTGACTGTACGTGATCGAATCTCTTGCGATTTCACTGTGCCTGTATGTGTGTTTGTGGTGTGTGAATGTGTTTCTTCTAATTTATTTTCGTTTTGTTTTGTTTTCAGTGTTGGCGGGGCGCAACAGATAACGTTATGTGCGCATGCGGGTTGCTATTTTAGTCTGCAAACTGAGGAATCGTGCGGATGACAGTTTGATATGGCGGCGAAAAAAAACACACAAAGGCCTACTAATTACGACATGTAAGAAATGTGAATGCCAGTCTGATTTTTCGTATGAATCGTCCGAAAGGCGTATCACTCACTAAACTCACCTGTGACGTATGCACAGAACACGAGAGCGAGATACGACGAGGGGCACGATTACGAGGCAAGTTGGTCATTAGATCTAGGCTAATCGCTATGAAAAATAATATGAAACGGTCTTGGTTATTCTATAATTTACTGGTTGTAGCATGGTAACTTTATGAATAAAACATTCGTCACAAGGTGTAGTAATGCTAATGTTAACTGTCAGTAGAACTAACGATGATGTGTGGCAGATTCTTTCGTGCAATTGATAGATTACACATGCCTCGTCTCGAGAAGAGTATGTCAAGCCACATCAATACTTACCTGTATTAATGATTACCAGTAAATAAATCTTTGCAGTGTGAGACTGGAAAAAATACTCTGATTTTGTGGTATGTTGTATTGATGATTCCACATGAGTACAACATATTTTAATCTATTTATTTTGTTGAATAAACCTGGCCACAGCTGCTGATGTTCATTAATCTTGTATGTGAATTATTTAAATTTTCGCAGCATTTGTGTATAAGAAATAAACCTATTATCAATGTATATTGTTGTTGTTTGTGTTATTATCATATGCAATTGAATAAGTAGACCATTTCAGAATTCAAAATTTGGGACTCTCTCAATGCATAATGGGACTCATACTTTTCTGATCAGCGAGTCCCTGTAAACTGTAAAATTATCACTGAGACTGACCCTGGTGTTGAGTGTTTTGATTCTGATTTTTTGTTTGCAGTTAATTATGGAGCCATCAAGGCAAACAAGCCCCCCAGACTCGATTTCCCAGGATGTGAACCCTGTATTTTTTCAACAACTTCGGGACCTGGATATTCCAGAAGAGGCAGCTAAACAGGTGCAACAAGACACTTACTTCACATCTTTCGTGCGGGTTTGCTGTCCTAACTTTTGGGATCATGTAAACTCAAGACTACATTTGAAAGTCTTGTCTTGGCCTTGATTCCCATAAATCTTGGTCTCGTCTTGGTCTTGGTCTGGGACTGGCTGGAGTCTGGATTTTCCATTCAGACTCTTCAAAACCATCATTGATTTCCTATTTCTTCAACTTTATTAATGTGGTAACAGTAGAAGCTCTTGCTAAAACAACAAATGCCTTCAATTCAGATGTTACGAGGCCCCCCACCACCAACGTCATGACTGCAACCTACAGGGAGGTTTTTTTTTTCATCGACAGGGCATTATTGTGAGACCCCACATGCATGTTGAAGACAAAAATGTTCAATCTTCATCTTTCTAAAATGCTACCAGGTTAAATCTGTTAAATACAAGATTTAATGTTTTGTGGGTGTTTGGTTGCAAATAAAAATTCAGATTTAGCATATTTTCCGCACTAAAGGGCACACCTAAAAGCTTCAAAGCTCACAGCACGCCTTAAAATCCGGTGCTCCTTGTGTATGGTCATTAGGCGTAGAAAAAAAACTATGTTTCCGGTAACATGAAATTTCAGCATAGGGTAGGTCGGACATTTTTTTTTTAATCTTGTTTTTTTTTTTTGCCCCCATCAAAAATGTAAACAAAATAACCATAAAACATAAAACAAGGAGACATTGAAACCCCCGCTCGCCACCAAAGGCGGTGAGAGAGTTGGGTACCCCGGCTGGGTGTTCCAGCCATCTCGTTACCTCTGCGGCCCGTGGTGTTCGTCAAATAGTTCGTTGAATCTTTTCGATACATCAATGGATGCTATTTTCTTAATATTATGGTGCGAGCATGCGACTGCATCACACAAAACGCGGTTTAAACTGTTGTCGGAGATCGTGGCCGCCGCCATGATTCAATGTTGTTGACAGACGACAGGGCAAACGACGCAACATGAATATCGCGAGAGCTTGCACCAATGTAAACGCTCTAAATTCAGCTTTCCTTTTATTATTTATAATTTTGTCTGTGGTTTTATTGTTCTCGTTTTGATTTTAAAGCGTCCTTGAGTGTTTTGAAAGGCGCTTATAAATGAAATGTATTATTATTATTATCATTACACAAAAATGTAGAAGGTTTGAAAAAAAATGCCGACCGTAAAGTTTTTTTTTCGAGGTAGAAATTCTCGGTCGGTCGGGTTACCGGAAACACACTACTTTTTTTTCTACGCCTTATGGTAATATGTCAACCCCAAAATGGCTCCTTGCAAGAGATATGCAATAAGAACACAGAAATAGAATAGCGGCAAAAGAGTTCAACATTAACGGGTCAATGTCATAACTTTCTGTTGGTTCAGTGAACTGTGTCGTTGCTTTATTAAAAAAGTTTTTGTTACAGCTCCGAAAAAAGGAGAGCTGTAGTGTTGTTTTTTAAAACGCACACTTTATTCATGGTTTTCACAGTCTCAACAAATACAGGTCCGTCTCTGTGCCTTCGCTTCTTCCCTTTGACTCGAGAGGCGTTCATGACCGCCTTCGAAAGTCGTAAATTAACAATTACTTCGATGAAACTATGAAAATTGAAATATTATATATTGAAATAATGCATCCAAACGGAAAATCAAGCGAGGAAATCACAAAATAAATTCTGTAGTGGGGCTATAGAATTTATTTTGTGTTTCCCTCGTTTGTGAACACATAACAAAGGAATAAATTAACACTTCTGAGACAGTCCTCCTACATTTTACTGACATCGGACACTTCTGTTTGCATTTCCTTGATCGTAGCTCCATCTAGTGGATGCATTGTAGATTGCGTTTTATAATCCGGTGCGTCCAATATATGGGAAAAAACGTTACAAAATAGGCCATTCATTGAAGATGCGCCTCACAATCCAGTGCGCCTTTTAGTGGGGAAAATACGGTAATCTTTTTGCAAGTAAATTTGCAGACAGTCTTCATAATATTTTAACTTTGTTTTATTTTAGATTATTTTTTTTACATTTGATTTCTGTGGTTTATGTCTCAAAAGCTTGGTCTTGGTCTCTCCAAAGTCTCGAATAGTGTGGTCTTGAGAACACTAGGGACTATGCCTTGATTGGTCAGTGATTGGATAACTGTAGACCTGTCACAGTTTTCATCCATTTTGATAGTTGACATCACATTGGTGTAGGACTGGGAAAGCGTTGACCAAGTCAACCTAAATGGTCAACACTTTTTTTTCCTCCCCTGGAGGCATTTCCGGGCTTCATTGCATTTCTTTCACGCAGACATTGACAGAGGCCATATGTAGTAAATGCATTGTAAACTATCTAATCCAATCCTGATTTTCTTCACTGTGTTAGTACTCTCTATTGGTCGGAAGTTAACACTGCAGCTTGTGCATTTTTCCACAGTAGCACGTCTTGTTGTCGCGACATTAATTCTAGGTTTGTGATACTTTTGAGATCGGATGCCCTTCCTGATGCATTCCACTCATTTTAATGCAGGTAGTGTCTTGGAATTAGGGTTTATCATACCCATTAGGATGTTAATGTCGTGACTGGGATTTGCGGGAGATGGCGATTACTTGCGTAATGTTTGTGACAGCACTACAATGGATGATCTTTTCTCTTTCCACATTCCCATTTCAGTGATTGCTTTTAATGCTGATACGGTGATTGTCATTATTTTTCTCTCTCCTCATTTCTAGGCGCTCCTGCATACTGGGAATGTGTCTGCTGAGGAGGCGGCCATGTACTACTTCAACAAACTGGAGAATGAGGTGCCCTTAACCTAGGCTTAGTCTCAACAGGTATACATTGGCTCATTGACCGAATGAGTTTGTCCATAGCCAAATCTCAGTGTCTCGTGTGTGTCCTCAACAGGAGGCCGATGGGGACCTCATGTACAAAATGGTGTTTGTGGTCAACATGGACCTTGCTATGGGGGTTGGAAAGGTACATTTGATGCTGCTCTTGGTGATTTGTATATCGTCCTTGTCGGGATGACATCATATGTCAAAATTTGGACAATGTGATTCTGTCATTTTTACACATTAGTGAGTTTAAAATAGCTTGCTGTCTTTGAAAAGGCAATATTAATGTCTCAAAAAACATGCTGTTTTTTTGGGGGTCCCGAAAGGGATGGAGATGCAAGGATTCTGCCGGATGCCGGCAATATGGATGTAAAATACTTTCTTCATGTGTGTGCTTCTGACCAACTACAACCAACTATCAATTCAACTCCAAACTCCAATTCCAAAGAAGTTTGGACGTTGTGGATGTAAAGGCCCTGTCACACCTTGACGATTCAGCCAGCGTATGCCGACGTATCAGAATTGCCCTAAAACGCTGGCATACGCTGAATTATCGATTTTTTTTTTCAATTTTGGGCGTATACATACCGCATTCATAACGGGTTGGACGTATACATAACGTATCAGTAAATTATATAGAACGTTTCGATAAATTATAGATAACTTATTCCAACGAATGCCTAGCGTGTTGCCGGCGTACACAACTTATGCCCAACGATAGTCTAATTTATGCATAGCGTGCAGCAGCGTATTGCCGACGATCACGTGGCGTAGTCTATAAAAGGCTGGCGCTCGGCGTTTCAAATCATAACTGCACTAGACATTGCAGTACCAACATCTGTTTGGGGACTATCCCCGGTCTAGTTAAAATGGTATAACCCAAGAGGCAAGGTGCGGCTTGCCATCGTTACTGTGAGTTGCTATTCACGCTATTAAAGCAGCAATCAAACGCCATTATGACTTGTGTCATTAATAAACCAAACAACATCAGCGTCATGACAAAGAAAAGTCTGGGGAGCTCATCAAAGGTCTCGCACAGCCTCAGCCCATCACAGCCACTGCAGCCTTCGCCAACTACGTGCGTGACAGCCTGGTCAGCATGTCCAAGCGCAAGTTCGAAAGGCACGGATGTTGGAGAACAGCTAGTAGGTATTCTCGGCGTATTTGGACTTATGAGTAACCTACACTTAACGTGTTTGAGCGTGTGCAACGATCGCATAACTTACCTATTACTTATGGCCTGCGTATACGGGACGTATAGCCATACGCTGACATCGTCGAGAAATTTTAAGCATGCTTAAAATTTCTCGACGACCTCGGCGTGCCGGCGTATACCAACGTGCTTCAGCGTGCTGTTACGTATACAAAACTTACCCATAACTTATTCGACGTCGCCAGCGTATTTGCCAAATTTTTCCTCGTCGGCATACGCTGGCTAAATCGTCAAGGTGTGACAGGGGCTTAAATAAAAGCAGAGTGATTTGCAAATCCTTTTAAGCTACTATATATTCAATTGAATGTACCACAAAGACAGAATATTCATATTCAAACTGGATGAGTGTCACTTTTCTTTTGCAAATATACTCTCATGTTGAATTTGATGCCTTCAAAAAAGCTGGGATGGGCCACTAGAAGATTGGGAACGTTGAGGAATGCGAAAGAAATAAAAACACCTGTTTGGAACATTTCACTGGTGAACAGGTTCATGAGTGGGAACATTCACAAAGGTTTCAGTTATTCACAGCAAATATGTAGTGAGGTTCACCACTTTGTGAACAACTGCATGTGCAAATAGTCCAACAGTTAAAAAACAATGTTTCACAACATACAATTGCAAGGAATTGAATGATTTCATCTTCTACAGTCCATAATATCATCAAAAACTCCCTCAACATAAGTGGCCAGACCAACAACAGAGATTGAATGCCTGTGAACTTTGTTCCGTCAGGTGGCACTGCATTAAAAATCAGCATCATTGTGTTCAGGATATTGCCACATGGGTTCAGAAACCTCTGTTAGTTCAAATAGTGTGTTGCTACATCGAGAGATGCAAGTTGAAACGCTGCCATGCCAGTGATCATTTTACAGTTTGAGCCCAGCGAGTCCCAGGGACTCGCTGATCAGAAAAGTACGAGTCCCATTATGCATTGAGAGAGTCCCAAATTTCGAATTCTGAAATGGTCTACTTATTCAATTGCATATGATAATAACACAAACAACAACAATATACATTGATAATAGGTTTATTTCTTATAAACAAATGCTGCAAAAAATGTAATAATTTAGGCATACAAGATTTGTTAGGAAAATAGGTTATTATTTCGTCTCCATGGTTCAGTCTTTGAGTTCATAAATTCTCCTCTCTTTACTCTGCTTCCAATGATGCAAGGCTTTCTCAAAGTCAACTTATTATCGCAAAAAACGAATCAACTACTGGTATATATATATTTTTTTTTTTTGTTTCGACTGAGAAATTTACTTGCGTACCAAAAACGCACATTATTTGGAACTGTGCGTCCCGCGGGAAAATTATGCCTCAAAGGACGCAGTATGCAGAGGTAACGAGATGGCTGCATGCAAAGCAAAAACTGTTTATCAACAAAAACCACGAGCGCCGCCGGCTTCTTGAGCCCTGAGATCATCTGAGATGGACTGATGCAAAAGTGTGCTGTGGCCCACATTTCAAATTGTTTTTGGAAATCACGGATGTCGTATCCTGGCCAAAGAGGAAAAGAACCATTCAGGTTGTTATCAACACACAGTTTAAAAGCCAGAATCTCTGACGATATGATGTGAAAGTGCCCATGGCATGGGTACCTTGCCTATCTGTGAAGACACCATTAATGCAGAATGGTACAAACAGGATTTGGAGCACATTTTGCTGCTATCCAATGAACTTGTTTTTCAGTGATGTCCCTGCTTATTTCAGCAATACAATTCTAAGCCACATTCTGCCCATTACAACAGCACGGCTTCGTAGTCAAAGACTGCGAGGATGAGACTTGCATGCCAGCAGTCCAGACTGTCTCGCATTATGAACTGCAAAATGCAACAAAGAACACCTTGGACCAGTGAGCAACTGAAACTGTTAATCAAGCAAGAATGGGAAAGAACTCCACTGTGACCTCAAGTCCCAAATGCTTATTTGAGTATTCTTAAGAGGAAGGGTGATGAAACACAGTGGTAAAACATAACCAAATCCCAGCTTTTATGGAATGTGTTGCAGGCATCAAATTCAAAACGAGTGGATATTTGACCCCCCCGAAAAAGTATCAGTTTGAACGTTAACCATTTTGTGTGGCGTGAATTCAATTGAATATAGCTTGAAAAGGATTTGCAAATCATTGTCATTTGTTTTCAAATGCGTTTTACAACGTCCCAACTTTATTGGAATTTGATTTTCTATCTAGTATGATTCGCTAGAAAAGTGATGCATTTAACAATCTTTACAATGTATTGTCAAGTGTAAAGAAAATCTCGAATGTAATGGAACAGGAGGTAGCTGCCGTTCTCAAATGAGTGAAATGTGTAATATAATGTTAAACATCTCCATAAAGAAATGTATGCTTACTGTAAGCAAACGGCATCGGGGGGGAAAAAATGCTCGCGTGTGCGTGTTTGCATGCCTGTGCGGTAATGGGTCAATCGCAGAAGGTTGGTTAGTTGAAAACCGATGCCCAAGCCACATTACGGATGTCATTTGCAGTGCTGTTGAATTGTACTGCATAATTCTAACAACTGATTCTGTTCTTTTATTTTTTAATCTCTTATTTTACTAATGGTGGTAACTGAAATATTCGACAGAGCTATCTTGACACTCTACAGTTCTGCACCACTGCAAAATGCAACCAAAATAATACATTTTGCTTTACACTTGTATTTAGGTGGCACTTGCAACGTGAACTAAAGCAAGCTGAGCTGTCAGTATGTTTGAACATTTTGTGCAGATCGCAGCTCAGGTTGGACATGCTGCTGTGGGCTTGTACCAGGCTCTGCAGGATAAAAACAGCTGGAGGGAGATGGCCTGGAAGTGGGACCATAGTGGGTAAGACCTACAAAATCAGATTCATGATCTCACATGTCAGTGTTTTTGTCTGCGCATTCTATCCATATTTTAAGGCCATAAGGATTTCAAAAGTCAAAATGCCCCAAAACAATTTGGAGTGTGAATAGCTTGCAACTGGACTGCCATGGTTGTCTTAGGGGTCGTTTTTCCTCTCATCCGAGCAGGCCTCAATTCATCCTCATATAGGGCTGGGAAAAAAGGATTTGCCCTCTTTCCAAATTCTTACTGTTTTTGCAGTTTCCCCTCTTCAATGTTTAAGCTGATCAAACAAATATGAATGTCAGACAAAGAAACCCCAAGAAAACATGAAATGCCGTTTTGAAATGGTGATTTCTGACCCTATGTGTCAGAAAAAGTGCTTGCCGCCTAAACCTGATCACACCTTGGACCGCGGCTCGCTTGCAACAACCAAAATCAAGTGTATTCTATTACTGGCAGTGATTCATTAATATCACTGTGGAGATGTTTTCTTTGCACGATTGTGGAATTGCTTTAATTCAGCTACAATGGAGGGGTTTTGAGCATGAGCAGCCTTTTTAAGGTCATGCCACAGCATTTCAGTCTGATTCAAGCCCAGACTTTGAATAGGCTACTCTAAAACCTTTATTCAATTTTTCCCCCTCTTCTTCGGTTATTCAGAGTTGTTCAGATCTTGTATTTTGGGTCATTGTCCTGAACCCAAGTGTGCTTCAGCTTGGGGTCACAAATAGATGGCAGCAAATATTCACCATCAGGATTATCTCGGAAAGAGCAGAATTTGAGGTTCAGTCAATCACAACAAGTTATCCAGGTCTTGAATGAGCAAAGCAGTCCCAGACATTACACTGCCACTACGTTTGACTATTGGTGTGATTTATATAAATGTAATTTATCTTATTCAGGTGCAGTACAGGCTCATGTTCGAGGTTGAATTGATGCAACCCAAATGTTTGGAATGAATGGGTCCTATTTTATCAAACTTGCTTTCGCTGACATCTCTTCTTTGTTTGAATAGTATCACTTGATTAAGTCTCTTCTAACATTCAATACAAAAATAAAAATAAATTAATGAAAAGCATGTATCATTGCTGCTGATATCGTATCAGATTTGTATCGGATAGTACTCTCGGCTGCAATATTGGTATCGTACTGGAATTTAAAAAGTTGGATTGGAGCACTGCTAATCTTTGATATTTACACTTGTTTGATGATCTCAACTTAACTGTCTTTATAGAGCACTTTAAAACAACCACCCCTGTTTACAAAGTGATGTACATGGAGCAAAAAGAATTCATGCACCAACAAACAACAAAACTATAAATTAACCACAAAGACAGTAGAATGCACAAAAACAATCAAACTAAAGATCAAGGCTGATGCTGAGTTAAAATCCAAAGAATAAAAAATTAGTTTTAAGCCGAGTTTTCAAGCTGGGCAGTGAAGGGGGCGTTCCAAACTATCTAGTGGTGAGCTAATAGAATGCAACAACCTCGGCTCAAAGTGTGTGCTTTTTGAAGCACATCCACGACG